>JAFEMH010000501.1:232500-632500 GCA_022495995.1 Adenophora triphylla var. japonica | reverse complement strand
ATAGGGTATAGGTATGTGGTATAGGTATAGGGTATAGTGGTATAGGGCATAGGGCATAGGGCATAGGCATAGGGCATGTGTGGTATAGGGCATAGGGTATAGGGAATAGGTGGTATAGGTATGTGGCATAGGGTATAGGCATAGTATGTGGCATAGGGTATAGGGTATAGGGTATAGTGGTATAGGGTATAGGGTATAGGGTATAGGGTATAGTGGTATAGGTATAGGGCATAGGGTATAGTGGTATAGGTATAGGCATAGGTATAGGGTATAGGATATAGGGTATAGGGTATAGGGTATAGGGTATGTGGTATAGGTATATGGTATAGGATATAGGGTATAGGGTATAGTGGTATAGGGTATAGGGTATAGGGGTATATAGGGTATAGGGTATAGGGTATAGGTATGTATAGGGTATAGGGTATATATAGTGTATAGTATATGGGGTATTAGGTTTAGGGTTTATAATTTATTTATTTTTTCAAAAATAATATTTATTGACTCATTTTTTTTTTGAGAGTAATTTAAAATAACTTTCATATTTTATATAAATAAAAATAATGGCATTATAAAATTAAAATTAATAAATATTTATGATTTATTTATTTTTTCAAAAATATCATAAATATTTATGATATTTTAATGTTTTTTAGTTTGTTATTTTGTTAATTAGTTCTAAAAATAAACAAAAATTACATTTTATTATCAAGAACGGAATTTTCCGTCGCCGATAAATAAAAATATTAAATTATCAGCGGCGGAAATATTCCGTCGGTGTTTAATAAAAAAAAAACATTTAATTTCACCGTCGGAAATATTCCGTCGGTGTAATATTTCAAAAAGAAAAATAAAAAATATTTTAATTTCACCGTCGGAATATTTCCGACGCTGATAAATAAAAAAATAAAAAAATGATATATTTTCACCGGCGGAATAATTCCGTCGCTGATAAATATTTAGCGGCGGAATATTCCGTCGGTAAATCAACCGCCAAATTAGCGGCGGAAATAAACGAATATTCGAGGAATATTCGTTTTAGCGGCGGAATTAAATTCCGTCGCTAAATTTGACGCCAAAAATTTTCCGACGCTAAAGCCTATATTCCGCCGCTATTTAGCGACGGAATCTGTCCGTCACTGATAATTCCGTCGCTAAATGACCTGTTTCTGGTAGTGTCTCGGTTCTTCCCAACACGTAACCTGACCTCCGAACTCATGTTTTCTCTCTAAACAAAAGGTTTTCAATGTTTCCTCTTAAAACGGCGTGGCGACTCCTTCTTTTCATTTAAACCGGAAATCATATATTTTTTCGGGCGAGCGCACATTCAGTGGCGACTCATTGGGGAATGAAACACTTGGAAACCTGTTTTTCAAGTGTTGAGTGGGTCAAGCTTTTGTTTAGTCAAAACATCCAATACATCCATTTTGTGTGCATTATTTGATAATCATTTGTGATTCATACATCTTGTTGATTATGGAACTTGTGAGCCCTTTGTGCTTGTGGCCATTCTTTCTTGTGCATTAGTACTTGTGTGTTGCTCTGGCTATGGTAAAACAGGGGCTGATTTGATGATTGAAGAGTTTCTTGGTTCGGTGACCATCCAGGTCGTGCGACACCTTTTGTCTCTGGTTGTCTGTGTCACGCGACAAAAGGTGGCCACTAACGAGAACATCGGAAGCGGTTTGAGGGCGGTCCCTTGGATCTGCGAACTCATTTGATTGTTGTTCCCTGTATATCTTGTGTGAGGGTGTGTGTTGTTGTTTTTCTTTTTCAAAAATATAAAAAATAAAAAAAAATCATTTTCATAAATAAAGGAACATAGCCATCTCGCACACTACACCACGTAGATCTAGAACCCTCGGGTGCGATTGACGGCATCGCGGACGGCCATAGCCTACGCTTGAGCGCCTAATGTCAAACCCATACCCCTAGTGCATTATAGGTGGCGCCACACTTTTAAACTTCACCCAAAACGGTTGGTTTTTGACACGACATTTTTCAAATACACTAAAATGAATTTTTTCAAAATTTCTAATGGACTTTCATACCTTCCCCAAACCCTAGCACGTGTGGGCATGTTGTCAACGCAACATGGTTTCACAAAAGGACATGTCGTTCCCACGGCATGTTCTAACGAGAGATCATGTCGCTTTGTCAACGTTCATCGACGAGAGGTCATGCCGGATTTTTCCTTGAAATTTTTCAGGAATACCCGTTATGCTGCCCAAATTTTTCCAGAAATTGGGGCTACTCGTCCGTCCCATAAATGCTTCGGTTTTGTTTAGGTACTGTCGCCTATTACTAATTTTGAAACAATACATTTGGTGTATTTTTGGATGATGTGTCCTAGGGTTCCCCCGAGATCTAGATTGCGTGAAATAAAGGGTTAGCCTTTCCCAACCGTTCATAGGACTTAAAAGACACCGATTTCTACTTGAAGATTAATAAAGTGTTGCACGAGTCCGTCTCCTTTCCCGTTCTTCCCTCTCCCGTATCATCTCAAGATTTTATATCCTCCGCCTTATACACGCTCTCACCTCTTTAACTGCAAAGGTTACGGCAAGTTGGGTGTGCGCTCTCGTTCGGCGCTCATTGGTCCATATTCCCGAGGCGGAAGGCTCAAGTGCCCGAGTGATCGTCCATCTCGATGCGGAATCCAAAATGCTCGGTGCAGAAGACTATGGCCCACGAATCTAGAAGTTCATATCCCATGGGTCGGCGACGTGCAAATGGTATGTCCATCGAAAGAGAGCTACACTTGAAGATATTCTTCCTCGCATAGCGAGAGGCCCGGGTGCTTGCCCAGATTGCTAAAGCCAAGGAGGAAGACCTATAAATGACAAAGAGATCAAGAAGGGTCCTCACCGCACCGATGGCAACGATGCTCAATGTTGAAGAAGTCAATCAGTCCTCGTAGGGTCTAGAATGTCCACTGTCGGACATGAGTCTGTCGAGTCCAAGTTGGACCAATTTTGCTTTGCAGTGATAAAAATCTTTGTTTCTCTTCTTGCTAGACTCGAGACATTACTAGCACACCTACGTTACACTCGATTGAAATGGTCTTATTCCAAATGATCACTTGTGCTGCTCACCGACTAATGCTTTGAAATGGCTAATGTTTAAATTGATCGGAGCGAGAAAATCGACTGATATCCTTCCCAAAGTGGGGCTTACCAATTTCCCACCTCGATTCCCATATGCTCGCATACTTTCCGTCATCCTCGTAATCTCGTTGCTCGATGGATTTGCACGGATCTTTCGCGAAGTAAACTTAAGAGAGCAAACGAAGACTCAATATCGTTCAGAGTATCCGGTAGGGACTGCGGTTGAAACCTTTCACCCCTAGGAAAACCATCACCTTACCCTCACCTAAATAATATCCCTTCATTTCAAGATCGACATGTTTTGAAACCCGTTTAACCATCATCAAGAAGAAGAGGGACCATCCTTGAGGCTCCCGTGATTCAAAGAAAGATCGACCAGCTCCAAGCTCAAGAATAACGGCAGAAAGCAATGATTCATCCTGGGGACTAGCTGAAATTCTCCTCTCGAAAAAAAAAGAGAGACAAAAATACAAAAAAAAAAGAGAAAAAATAAAAAAAAGAAAAGACAAGAAAGAGAGCCTAGTCCCCAGTGATTCTCTCAGAAGCGAAAGTCAAGGGATCCGGTCGTTACTCAAAGGGAGTCTCAGAATGAATAAAGAGACAGCACGGATGTCCCCTCACCATTACCTCTAACCGATCCCAAGCTGCCCTCTCAATTTTAGAGGACATTACCATTACCCTTACCTTTGACTTTGACCAAAAGCCAAAAGATCGACCTCTCATTCTTAGAGAGGCAGCAAAGAGGCAATCACAGATTTCCCTCACCATAGAAATCCCAAACACATACCTAAGAACCAACCTCTCATCTTTAGAGGTACAGTCAGCAAAAAGCCTAGCCGACCTCTCGTTTTAAGAGGTCATGATATCCTAAATCACCCGAAGACCGATCGAAACCCTGAAGCCCAGCTGCAGTTACTACCGGATAGCAGTTTCAGTCCAATATCGTCGAAATCCAAGACAGATTGTTTCTAGAAGCGGAGCCAAGTCCATCCCGGCTCAAAGAACCGTCAAGCGAAGATTGTGCAAATTCCGTCCGTTCATTCAACGTTGTTGTGATGAATGTGCCATTCGAGGATTTTCCCATTTTTGTGTTTGAAAAAAAATCAACGAAAACGGAGTCGCCACGCCATTTTAATTTTGAAGGCCAAAACTTTGAAAAAAGCCCGAGATCAGAGATTTGGGTTCGGAGGTCACGTTACGCGTCGGGAAGGACGTTAGTGTGCACCCGACGCGCCTCGTAAAACGAGTCTTCCAAGCTGAAAATCATTTGTGTGTGTGTGTGTGTGTGTTTTGGCCAAAATAAGTTGAAACTCAGAAAAGTAAAAATTGGGATATCTTTTTAAGACTTTAAACTGATCCCATGATTTTTTGGAAGATTTTTGGGTTGAGATTTGGTACTCAAAAGACCTTTTGAAGTTGAGAGCCATTTCTGCCAGAATGAAAAAGGCAGTGGACCTTTGATTTTGAAATGGATTCAAGGGTCTTAAAACTTCATAATCTGGATAAACTCAGAGAATGAAAGTTGTTCTAGACACCTTAAATAAAGTTTGTGCGAAGGAATTTTCCATTTTGGGGAAGATTTGAGGGGTCAAAACCTTCTGGAAACCTCAGATATGAGATCTGGATTCCCAGAAGCTGATGAACTAGCCTCTGAAAGAAAATTTGAAAAGAGGAGTTTTACTCACCCAAAAAATAAAGTAAAAATATGTCTGGAAATCTCTGGATGTTGGCTACAAAAAGTGTTTTGTAGTCAACACCAAATTCCAAGTTCATCTGTGTCCAAAAAATTAGACCATGGACTGAGGTCTGAGAAAATTGCTACTGGACAGCAACTTCTCAAGAAAGAAAATATGATTTTAAAGGGGGTTTTGCATCCATGCTTGCCCCCATTTCCCTAGGTTTTGGTTAGTGATCACTAGACATTTTAGTGGTGAATCAACTATACCAAACCATCCTTGGGGTACATTAGGACTAAGCATTTCATTTGCTTGGGAAGGGGATTTTTATCCTTTAAAAATGAGATTTTATGCTTGAAAATGGTTTTTAGGGTTTTGAAAATGAGTTTTATTTGCAAGAAAGTAAGAGAACTTGAAAATAATGTTGATCTTTGTAGAAGATCATCCATGGAGATGGTCTTCCATGGTGATCTTCTTAGATCTAGAGCAAGAAGATGAAAGAACTACATTTTGTAGTTTGAAGATGCATGCATGGATGAGATTTAGGGTTAGGAAGAGGAGGGTTTACCAATCTTCCTTGTGTTCTTGAGTGTTTGGCTTGAGTGTATGAGTGTTTAGGGCTTTAATATGAGAGTGAGTGGATGAGTATGAGTTGGGAAAGATTGGAGAGAAAAAGGTGACAATTCTTGAAGAATTCTCCTTGTTTTCTCTCTATATTTTGCCGAGGTTCGATGCAAAATGTGTTCTTCCTCCTTATTTTTGTGACTCGGAGGGCTCAATTTATAGCCCTCCCGAAAATGCAAACTCATCCGCGCGGATGGATCCAGCGTGCAATCGTTCATTAAATGCGGCTTGACTTTGGACAAGAAGAATATTTCTTTTCAAAATTCAAATTAACAGCCAGTTTTTGTGTTTCCAGCCATTGCCATTTTTGGTTTTCTTCTTTTGTTTTGCTTTTTTGAGATTCTTTTTAAGGTTTAACCTTAAATAACAATGCCCATTTTACCCTCACTTTGTTAGAAAAGTTAGGATTGTTAGGAATTGTTAGAAATGTTATAACTTTCGTTAATTTTCTAACGAAAATTCTAACAAGCTCAAATTGGAGCACTTACGGTAGCCCTCTGGCGACGGCGCTTTCGAAGGAAGCGGGGTCGTCGATAAGAGTAAGGCTCCATATTTGGCGGGATGATCGAGTGATCGGGTGGCCGAACTTAGCGATAGGCTACCTACGTATCCCGAATGGGAATCAAGCTGCCGTAGTTCGGGTCTTTGACCCTGGAGATGATGGCGTTTTAGGTGCCTCGAACCCGATGAGCGAGTTCTTTGGAAAGAAACTCGCTTGGGGATAAGAGATGACCATTTTCGGTCCGATGGCTATCCGCTCATGGGGATAGGAATGACCATTTTCGGTCTGACGGGTATCCGCTCTGCTGGGGATTTTTGTGATTTATAGCGTCTTAGGTGCCTCAAACCTTGGAGATGGCGTTTTAGGTGCCTCGAACCTTGAAGATGGCTTTTTAGGCGCCTCGGACCTTGATGATGATGGCTTTTTAGGCGCCTCAGACCTTAATTTGAAATGGCCTTTCGGTGGACTTCGTCCGCCGAAGGAGAGGGTGACCGTTTTGGTCGGGGTGGACCTAATGATAGGCTACCTACGTATCCCTAGTGGGAATCAAGCCCTTTCGTAGTTCGAGTACTACTCGAGATTCCGTTGGCTTTTGGGATTCCGTTAACTTTCTGGGATTTCGTTAGCCTCTTTGGGAAAATCGGACGTATTTGTCAGGGAATTGGTCTTACGTTTGATGGGGTGATTTTGATGAGAGATACGAGATCTCGTTATCTTTCTCGGGAACTGGTCTACGTTTAAGGAAGGATTTTGATGAAGATACGGGATCCGTTATCTTTTTCGGGGCACTCGGTCTTACGTTTGAAGGGGATGATTTTGATGAAAGATACGGGATCCGTTATCTTTCTCGGGGCACTCGGTCTTACGTTTGACTAGGGGATGATTTTGATGAAAGATACGGGATCCGTTATCTTTCTCGGGGCACCTTTCGGTCTTACGTTTGACTAGGGGATGATTTTGATGAAAGATACGGGATCCGCATTATCTTTCTCGGGGCACTCGGTCTTACGTTTGATCAGGGGGATGATTTTGATGAAAGATACGGATCCGTTATCTTTCTCGGGGCACTCGGTCTTACGTTTGACTGCCGGGGAAGATTTTGATGAAAGATACGGGATCCGTTATCTTTCTCGGGGCACTCGGTCTTATGTTTATTGCTATGGGGCAATTTTGATGAAAGATACGGGATCTCGTTATCTTTCTCGGGGCACGCAGTCTTACGTTTTACTGCCGGGGATAATTTTGATGAAAGATACGGGATCTCGTTATCTTTCTCGGGGCACTCGGTCTTACGTTTTACTGCCGGGAAGGATTTTGATGGAAGATACGGGATCCGTTATCTTTCTCAGGGCACTCGGTCTTACGTTTGACTGTCGGGGATGATTTTGATGAAAGATACGGGATCCGTTATCTTTCTCGGGGCACTCGGTCTTACGTTTGACTGCCGGGAAGGATTTTGATGAAAGATACGGGATCTCGTTATCTTTCTCGAGAAGATCGGACTTACGTTTGACTGCCGGGAAGGATTTTGATGAAAGATACGAGATCTCGTTATCTTTCTCGGGGCAGCACTTCGGTCTTACGTTTGACCGGGATGATTTTGATGAAAGATACGGGATCTCGTTATCTTTCTCGAGGCACTCGGTCTTACGTTTGACTGCCGGGGGAAGATTTTTCTTGACAAGGGGCTGACTTTGGTTATCTTTGGTTAACTCTGTCAGGTTGGGGACTGAATTGCAGAGTCACGGAATTTTAAGGGGCAAAAGGGTCATTTTGACCCTTGCAATCCTATCCGCGCGGATAGGGATGTAAAGTCGTGGGTATTAATTAGGGCCAACGCCCTTTTCTTCTTCCCCATTCGGTTTACGTAAAATTACGAGAGAGAGAGAGAAAATGCAAATCCGCCATTGTTGTCCAAAAGCTTCAAATCTTCCGATTTTCTTTGATTTTCGAGCAATGGAACACGGGAAGGCGCTTTTCAAGGCCAAGGACGTGGCCCGGTAGCGGAAAGGCGATTGGAGCTCGTCCGAATGAGGAGGCATTACAATCTTTCGCAATCGGTTGAGGAGGAGCATTACCCCGATGCTTGGCAACATTGGGCTTCGGATCCGCATCTCCGAACGGTATACTTTGAAACCCTTTGATCCCTTTGTTGATTTCTTGTTTGAAAATTTTGGGTGATTTTTGAATTTTTTTTTTTGAAAATTCGAATGATTGATGTTCTTGGCTTTGAATCTTGATTTTGACGCTTTGCATGTTGTAATGAGTATATGAGTAACCCAAAATGTGCATTTTGCTTGGGAAAAAGAATTGGCATTTTTGCCACATTTTTTTTTTCAATTCGAAAATTACATGTGAAAATTCGAAGAATTGTGATTTTTTTTTTTGAATATTGCATGTTGATGATGATGATGATTTTTTTTTTTGAAATTGATGAATGATGATGCAATGCATGCATTTTGTTTGGAAAGAATGGGCATTTTGCCAATATGGGATGTATGTATGTTTAGGATATATATTTTTTTTGAAACGTGGGACGGATTTTTCCTCCCGTTGCATGTAAGATGGATGATATGCATGTATGCATTTTTTTTTGTTGAAAATGGGACGGAGTTTTTACTTCCGTAGGAATGCATCTTTTTTTTTTTGATGAATGCATTGGGATTTGCTGAAAACTGTTTTCTTTTATGCGAGAAAAATGGGGCTATGCTCATTGTATGCTGTCATGCTGTCGAAATTTCTTTTTTTTTTTTTAAATGTATGTGTATGCTTTCTCTTTTTTTTTTGCAAATGCAATTTTTTTTTTTGACATTTTCTCTCTCTTTTTTTTTTTTACAGGGCGGACACCGTTTTGTGACGGAGCAGCTGAACAAAATGAAGACTCGAGGATCGGTGGAGTCTGTGATTGACTTGTGGGACCGGCTTCCGGATGCGGGCCGAGGAGCTTTGCCGAGTCCGAGACAGATTGTTGTCGAGACGGGGCTTTGGGAGTTCGTCGAGTGCTTGAGGGGACTGGTCAAGTTCCCTAAGAGCAAGGGCTTGATGTTTGCTCTGGCGCAGCACTGGTGGGACGCGACCCACACCTTCCACTTCTTCTGGGGCGAGGCTACGGTTACGCCCTCCGACTATGCTGCGATTACGGGTTTGTCCTTTAATGGACGCAGCATTGAGTGGCGGGATGGCTATAGCGATACTGATCTGCAGGCTCTTCTGGGATTTTCCCCTATTCCCAAAAAGGGGATGGGGATGGAGTATGCGGTGGTCTACGGGAAGATCGTGGAGACCATTGTGAGTTACGAGGCTGGGGAGGAGAGGATAGGCGCTGAGGGCCTTCTTGTGGTTTGCTTTTTCGAGCACCCTCTTTGGGCATGCTGAGGGGACGGCAGTTTTTGCCTTGCTGAGGTCCTTGGAGGACATGGAGACGGCCGGAGATATCTCTTGGGGAGAGGCCGGGCTGGCAGAGCTTTACTTTGCTCTTGATAGGTACAGCCGGAAGGCTGTGAGCTCTTTGTACTGCTTTGAGTTTGCCCTGGAGGTATAAGCTCTCTTTTTGCTTTCCCTCTCTTTTTTTTTGAGCACGCACTTTTCTTTCGCACTTGATTGATTTGATTTTTACCTTTCGCAGGTATGGGCGTTGGAGTTCTTTCACGTCACGGTGTGGCGACAGCCGGCGGAGTACGTCGGGGCGTATCCGGCCATGCAGTCTTGGTCCAAGCATGCCCGGGAGAAGATAAGCTCCAGGGGGCGTACGACTCTCAGGTACGCGGATTGCCTTCCTTTGACGGAGGCCGAGACAGATGAGGGATGATATTCTTCCCCCGGGATCGCTTTGAGGTAGCGCAGCTGAAGGGCGCCGAGATCCGGACAGCTGCAATGGAGGATTTTGAGGGGTCCGACCTGCGATGCCTATTATCCGGGAGAGAGGGTGACGCGCCAAAGCATGGCGTGAACTCGCCTTTGAGGACACCGGTGGAGCCTCCCGCCGATATGATGCACTCCGAGCGATCGGTCCGTGACTGGGATGATTACCGAGCAGCCGCCAAGACTTCTCGGACTTCGTGGCGATTGAGCCATATGCGACATTCGTCTTGAGGAGGCCGAGGATGCCTCGTGTTACGGATAGGGAGGGCTCGGGATCCCGCGGTACCCTCGGACGGATTTTTCCTATATCCAGGATGGGGTCCGATTGAGGGTGCAGATCCTCGCCCGAGCGGCTTCCACGAGCTTTCCGGCCTCGTCCGGGTATGAAGGTATGGCTTCACCTTTTCCCCTTCTTTTCTTTTGTTTCATCATCTTTAGCATCACCTCTTTTTTTTTTTTTTTGACGCTTTTGTTTTTGTGCAGTTTTCGGAGGTGGTCGTCGAGAAGCTGACGAAGCAAGTGATCGGAGCCAAGAGGTTCATCAGGAGGATGGTCGCTTGCGGGGCTCCTCGAGGCTAGAGCGAGGCGACCACGGCCGGCGCCCGTCGACGGGAGGCTTCCCTATTCGCTCGGAGACTTCCTCGAGACTCCTTTGTCTCCTCTCCTTGATCCCCGCGCGGTGTTGCTCTTCGGATCACGTCATTCTCTGGGGATCCACACGGGCAGGGACACGTTTGGCAAGATGGCGGGTCGTCTTCGTACGTGCGGGAGTCCGACGCCTTCACCTTCGGGTACGATTTTTCGCAGATCTCGGCTTGCCCTATCGTAGCGTGCCGGTTGGTCCCGACGAGCCTCTCTCTCGGAGACGAGGACGATTCCGAGCCCGAGATTTTCAGTGGCTCCCGAGGAGGCGGGCCCGAGTCGCAAGAGGGGCCGGGGAGACACCGGCGCTGGAGACTCCGATTGATTTTTTTTGAGATTTGAGATTGAGATTTAGATTTGTACGCCTTATGCGCATTTTTTTTTTTGATGTAATAATTTAGGATTTTATTTATGTTTGCTTTTTTTTTATGCACACTCTTTTTTGGAATGTAATAAGTTAGGATTTTATTTTATGAATGCAATGCAGTATGAATGCAGTGTTGCATGAGCCTTGATTTTTTTTTTTTTTTGCAAGGGTGTTTGGTGTATGGACTCGGTTTGGGAGGTTTTTGCACAAGTTTCGAGCAACCGGGACGGAATATTCCTTTTTTGGTGTAGCAGCTTGACCGTTGCAGATTTTTTTGGGAAAGCAATCCCATCCGCGCGGATGGGGATCGCATCCGACATTGTTCTTTAATTTTGGTTCGCACTGGTCTTGCTTTATTTCAAATTCAAATATCCTCTTCAACCTCCAGTCCAAACAGCCATTTTCGGGGAGAAAGAGAGGAAAACCATGGAAATGGCCAAAAATTCTCCAAAATTGTCCAAAGAAAGGCAAATGTTGTTCTTTGAAAAGTTCAAGGAGTGGTGTAGGGAGATCATGCATGAGAGAAGATCATTCTTTGAAGAAAGGTACAAGATACGATGCTTGTGGTCTCTCAAAGAATTGGTTCGGATTATGAGCTTTTGAGAGCTTCTTCATCATTTTGGAATACTAGAAGGCATGTCTTTTGCCTTTCCTTCAACGAGATTGTTCCGACTGTCGAAGAATTTCGGGCCTTGCTTGGAGGTCCTGAGGTGGAAGAGCTAGCGGTTCCTTTGCCCGGAGGGGCTTCTTTTGCTGACAGATTGTGCGTCCTCCTTCATCTTTCCCTGAGGAAGCGCAAGGTATGATCCGCGGTCCCGATCATTTCGATATTTCCGGTCTTCCCGACAGATTTAGGGGCCTAGGTTTGGTGGATGATGCCTATTGGGATGCCTTTGCACTTTGTATGTTTGGCACCCTGTTCATGGTCTATTCCTTCGGGATCTCGCCATCGGCTCATTGGATGTTGTCGTTTACCGTCGCCCCTCGGGCGAGAGATGTCGTTCCTTTGATTTCGGGGAGACTTTTCATGCTCTCGATGCATTAGCTACCTGGACGACGGCAGATATGCATGCGGGGCAGCCCGTTCCCTCTTGACCCCGTGGCCGATGGAGCGCTTTGGGGGTTCTTCGGGAAACCTCGATATGATCAGCCTTGGACTTTTGCCAGAGAGGTGTTGATGTAGATTTTGATGATCGTGGCTCGTGGGAGCGTTGGATGGCGGGTCGCTGCACCGAAGATATCGATGGTTGGTGCCTCATTGGCGGGTGGAGACTCGCAGAGTGCTTCAGACGGGTCCCATGTGGTTATGCTTCCGGGCTTTCTCTCCAGCTTCTACATTCCGGCTCTGGTCCTTAGGCGCTTTGGCTTGGAGCAGTTCCTTTGGAGGGCTTTGATGATGTAGCCACCGTGGTGGTGGCTCCTGTTTCCATGGATGATCCCTCGGTGTTTCCATTTCTTTCCCGAGCATGGAGGTATGATGCCTTTCCTCCTCGGGTCATTTTCAGCGTCCGAGACCGGTGTTCTTGACCACTTGGTACCCGGATTGGTACGAGGGCATCTCGGGAGAGACTCGAGATGGCTATTTTGAGGCGGCGTGAGGCCATTATGGGTGCGGAGGACCTCGATTGTTTCGAGAGGAGGAGGGCCGAGGCGAGGGCCAATCCTCATGACAGAGCGGAGACGCCGTGATCGATTATGAAGCTTACGTCAAGAGACAGAGAGGAGGGCTCCTATGTTACCAGCCTAGGTTACAGGAGATGAGGGATGACGCTAGGGCTACTAAGGCCCCGACGGAGGCCGGTTTGATAGACCACTGTTCCTATACCAGAGCTTGGTAGGAGGAACACCGACATTTTTCCCTGTCCGTAAAAGAAGACTCTGAGGGGGAAGAAAAAGGGAGAGGCCAAGCACGAGTGGCTTGGAGTGACTCGAGGTTTCCGAGTATCCCTTTTCTTGCCATGGACACATTATTATGTATCTTAGTTTTCTTTTAGCAGTTGCCGCTTGTAGGAATGAATCGGGCTTAGACTCATCAAAGAGCTTTTAACTTGTAATGAATATTTGAATTGCTTTAGAGTTTTTCGAGACGCTTTCATGGTCTCGATCAATTGTATTGATGCCAAAGTATGGCTTTTATTTGTGCTTTAGACCGAACCGTTTCCGCCGCCTACGTTCCCCTCATTTTGAGGAGCTCAGGTCTTCGTAGTTCAACCCGGTGAACTCTTCTTTTTTTTTTTTTTTTTGGTGCAACCTCGTTTTTTACCTAGGCCGCCCTTTTCGGGTTTCTAACCTAGTTGGGTATTACTCTTTTAGCACTCTTTCTTTTTTGTTTTTTTTTTTTTTTTTTTTTTTTTTTGTTTTTTTTTTTTGTTTTTTTTTTTTTTTTTTTGTTTTTTTTTTTTTGTTTTTTTTTTTTTTTTTTTTTTTTTGTTTTTTTTTTTTTTTGTTTTTTTTTTTTTTTTTTTTTTGTTTTTTTTTTTACGCGTAGTATCTCGCCAGCCTTGTCACCATTCACTCGGGTGTACAAAGGGATTCCGTCGAGGTCCGCAAGTTGCATGGCTCCTCCGAGAAGATCTTACGGACGACATATGGCCCGACCCATACTGCTCCCATTTGCGAGAGGGTTGATACGGACTCGGAGGCTTTTCTTTTAGAACGAGATCACCTTCTCGGATCTCCCGATGCTTTACTTTCTTGTCGAAGGCTCGCCATTCTTCCTTGGTAGGCTCGGATGTGTTCCATGGCCTTCGCCGGCGTTCATCTAGAAGGGCCAATTCATCATGGCGACTCGGGAGGCATTCGACCTCGTTGATCCGGCTTTCCAAAGAAGATACCTGAGCGAGGGGATTTCCACTCGATTGGGAGTACGACTTCCATTCCGTATGTGAGGGCAAAAGGTGTTTCCCGCCTGCCGTTCGACCGATGTTCTCAGAGCCCCAGAGTGCCAAGTGTAACTTCTCGGGCCAATCTACGCCTTGGGCAGCCATTTTCCGGATGATATTTTCCAGAGTCTTGTTTGCCGCTTCGACGGCTCCGTTGGTTTGGGGCCTCGTAGGGAGATGACTTGTGACGGGTTATTCGGAATTCCGCCGCCAGCTTTTTCACATTCCCCTTCGAAGTGGGATCCATTATCTCGAGATGATTTCGGGCCGGGCAACCCGTATTCACATGATGTTTTCTTTGATGAAGAGGGCAACTTTCTTTGAATTGAGGATTTTGTAGGACTTTGCAGAGCATCGTTTCCGATTCCTTCAAAGAAATCACCAATCAAGCGTCTCTTTAGGCTCTTCCGCAGCCTCCCAAATTCACACTCGTCAAAATCTCTTCTACACTGGGCTCGATTTTCCTCTTCCCTGACAACCCGCTTAGAGATTTTTTTTTTTGTTGTTTGATTTTTTTGTTTAATGTGTTGCTTCTTTATCTAATGAGTTATTATTAAGTTTTTTTAATTCGTCATTAGTTAAAGTGGCAATCAAGGGATACTCGGAAAGATTCGTCATTTCATTGAAAACGAAAGGGAATACAAAGCTTGCTGCTGCACTCGTAGTCTTCGGGCGTAAGGCCACCTGGACGACCCTAGAGACTCGATCTTAACAGAGAGAGACCGGGAGGACTTTGTCCTAGATTGACACAAAGGGACGGGGGACCAATCCAAGCTTGGTGATCATTTCCTCCTTGGTCGCGGACGGGCCCGAGAGAGTTTCCCACCCTTTAGCGGCATCGCTGTTGGTGGCCTCATGACTCTGGAAGCCGTGGCCGTTTTTGTTTTCCTTTCTCAATTGCCGCTATCATCTTTTGGACCGAGCCGAGATCAATCGTGTCCGGCACTGGACTTTTCTTCGAACAATTGCCGCATAACTGCACCATCCCAATCATCCGAGGGAAATTCCGTGGCCTTAGCTTTTGGCACTGCGCCCGAATTCTGTGTTTCGGATCTTCCCGGCGAGGGAATAGTGGTTGTGAGCTTTTCGAACTGTTCCACTTTGAGGTCGAGGCACGCCTCTGAAGGTATACTCACTTTTCATGGCGATGGTAGCCCTGTGTATCTTGGGTAGGTCCAGAACATTCTACTGACCGGGTTAGCCTTGGTTCCTCCGAATTTGTTGAGGCTATCCTGTAGCTTTAGCCATCTGCCGTAGGAGTGGGCTCGTGATGTTTCCCGGTTGTGTGGGACCCTTTACAAAGTAGTCACCCAAATTAGGACCGAAGGGGAGAGATTTAGGGTTGTCGATCGGGACCTTTCCCGTGGCGGCTTCAAATCTCTTTCCTTTTGCAAATGTCCACCGGGAGGCCTCGTATCCCGTGCCGTGGCGAGTATTCTCGTCCTTTCACTTCGATGAGTTTGAAAGTTCCTTGTTGGCGCTTCCCGCACCGAGGCCAGGTAGATAGCTCATTTTTCTCATCATTTTCAAGACCAGGCGGGATTTTATCCCGAGTGACCGTCGATCTATGTTGCACACTTGGGCCTTGGGAGGCTCGACCGTGAAGCCCGTTAGCATGTGACCTTCCTCGTCATGTTTGATTTCCAGAATAGGTATTCCGCCCGTATCCGTGCCTTCTAAAGTGACTAAATCTCCGTAAATGGTCGTCGATCCCCATTCGAGACGAATTTCACACACCGGTGGAGGCTTGAGGCGACCCCTTTGACTTGGTGCAGCCAAGGTCTTCCAACAGGCGTTGAAAGTAATCGGGATGTCGATAACCCGGAATTCCACAGTATCAATTTCTCGTCCAAACCAGAGGTCTAAAGTAGCGACTCCGAGGACTTTGCTCGGGATGTTGAGTCGTAAGCTTGATCGTGAGAGAAGAAGGCTTCAAGTCTCGTAGTCTTGATATCAAGCAAGCTCATGATCTTTCTTTGGAAGAATGTTCATTCCGACCCATTATCAACCAGGACCCGAGGGAGGCGTCGTTCATCCACTGGATCGTGATGAAGAGAGGCTCATTATGATCACCCCAAATTGAGGGAGGTCGAGATCTGTGAAAGTGATTATGTTCCCGTAGTGGATGTTTCCAATCACCGTACCACATCATCGGGAGTAGCATCAATAGGCACGAGAGCGCGAGCTGTGCTTTCTTCCGGCCTTCGGCATGGGGATAGGACGAGGTGAGTAGAGACCAGAGAGGAAATGTTGGCTGTGTTTGCTTCAACCGGGTGAGCACGGGATCCTCTTTTTCGAGTGGTCTGGATTTTCACTGTCTTAGCATAGGGGCGGCGATCTTCTTTTGGTGCTTGGGTCTCGCGGCCTTCTTATCTCGCCTTGGGATTTCCTTGGAAGATCTCGCTCAGATCGGGTCAATGTATTAACTTCCTCATCGGCCGTCTCTTGACCGGATTTCTTCAATGTCGCTAGGGTCAATGGGGGAGCCCTTTCGGCTATTGGCCATTGGTTCGACGGAGTCTAGTGACGATAAGAGGCCGAGCTGTCGGCTTCTTCTGGCGGCCCTTATAACCGCTTCCCAAATCACGGGCTTTGGGTTTGTGGTTGTGTTGTTGCCCATGGATGGCCCACGCAGCTAGTGGCGTCCTCCGACTCACTCTCATGGCCGGCCTTGCTCATAGTTATCATGCAACAAGAGTCGCTATTGTCGGGACTCGGCGGCTTTTCGATCTCATCCCCTAGATAGTGCGGCCATTCTCGATTCCCTTCGTAATACTCGAGAGTTGGAGATGATTATAGCGTTACGTGTGGGAGGCGCATCCGGTATTATGCCGCTTTCTAGGACTTCTCCGAAAGCCGACATACATTCGGGGAAGGTGACCTCTTCTCGGTAACCACGACAAGGAGTGTTACTTTGTTGCAGGGGTGGATTTGATCTAACCATGGTTATTTTCTCATTTGGGCGGATGGGAGTTAATTTTCCTCTTTCGATCGATCTTCGACTATCGCCCGGATCGGACACCCGAAAACCCCTTCCCCAAAGCATGGTAGGCGTGTTGAATTCTAAGACATCCACGTGCTCGAATCCAGGAAACTTCATGGCCTTCATGTCCTCGGTCTCATATTCGTCTTCCGAAGTTTCTTCGTCGTCGCTTGCCGATAACCGGCCATTGTGCTGGCTCCCGTGGGCTCATTTCGGCATGATGGTTCCGCAGTTGTTTCCGGATCGGGGCCTCGCTGACTCTTCACTCGTCATCATCATCATCATCGCCGTCATCGGAATCTTCTTCCCATACTACCGGGATTTCGCCGAGAGGAACGCTGGTCAAACCCGCTGGGGAATATGGGTGCGTGCGGCCGCAAAGTTGTCATATGTTCCCATTCCGGAAGTGGCAATTGTGACTCGGCTTCTCCTCCCGAAATTGCGGGGAAGAGTGAGAGGGTGGCACGTATTTGACACTGTGTAGGATATAGAAGGAATCCTCCTCTTCCGATTCTTCTTGTTCTCGGGATCATATTCGGGCTCTCCCAAAGCCAATTTGCGAAGTGTACTAGCTCCGAGACGCTCTTCGGCCTCTTTCTTTGATGAGCCCGATACGGGCGCCCGCCGGAAGCTTTCTTGTTCGATTCTTCTCGATTGTTCTAACCATCTTGTGTAAATGGTTCTTTCATGTTACGGCGGAACGGCCCAGTTCTTCGGTATCGGTTTTCCCTTTATCAGAAATAGCGGGCCTCGTATTCTGCAAGGAGTCTCGACATGAGACCAAGATGGGTTGATTCGTTCGACATCCTCGAGGCCGAGGGGAATCCGGTCGGGATCCTCGACGAGGTTGGCCACGGGTATTTGGGGACCTTCATCGGCATCTTCTGGGCGTGTGAAGATTCTCCGCATTCAATCATATTCACACGATTATGGTTCCGTGGCGGCGGATTTTTGGCTTGTGTTAGGCCCTTCGGGGCCTTCCAACTTTCCTTGCTCTATTAGCCTGGATTGCCTTTTTTCAGAGTGAAATGTTTGCCGGTCGCATGTCAGTGAAGCTTGATGAAAGGCACAATACTTTGTAGTATCCACGGGAGCATTCGGATTTCAGGGTTGGAAATTTTCCAAAGGCCGCAGCAAGCCTTCTTTCACGGTCCCTAAAGATGTCATTCGGGGGCATTCCAAAGTTTTCGAGATTTATGACCGCGGTTTGGGCTCGATTTGTTTTCTGGGAGCAAAAGGAGTCGTGTTATTGCATTCTGTCCGCATAGTTAATCATCTCTTTGCCTTTAGCGGGGGCGGGGCGGCGTTTGCGGGAGGAGCCCGATATACGTAGGCGGAGTGCGGCGGCCAGGTTCTTGATTGTAGGCACTTTTCAAACTTAGGCTGAGAGTTAACCATGGCCCGTAAGTGCGAGTATGGGAAGTGGCGAGGGAGGCTCTCGAGATGTGGTTTCAAGCATGGCTGGAAGATGTCCGGTTGTTCCTCTTCGGAAGGAGGGATGGCCATTTCCGAGTTTGATTCCACCGCTTGTAGAAGTCCCCAACATTCTCATCGGGGACTGTTTTGTTGTTTGTAGGTCAACCCTATTTGTTTCCCATTCCAAGTTGGCCTTATATTTTTACGTGAAAGCATTGGTGATCTGGTCCCATGTAGCCACGGCTTCGGGTTTCAAACGGAAGAACCACTTTAAGGCACTGGACTTGAAGGATAGGCGAAATAGTCGGCCAGCTAGCGATTGGTACATCCTTTGGCTTTCATCGCCAAGGTATACGTGTCCAAATGGGTTTTCGGACATGCGGTCCCGTCAAAGAGATCCAGATTTGGCATCACGAATTTGTGGGGCGAGAGGAACAATGGAGTCCGGGTGCACGTAGGCGGAAGAAGCGGACTTCTTGGCGATCGGTTCGGCGATCTGCGCTTTCATTTCCTTGTGTTGTTCCATGAACCGGGCCGGATGAGGGTCTTGTGGCGGAACCATGGCATTCAAGTTAGTGGTGAGCTAGAGAGAGGAGCTACCCTTGGAAGCGGGCGGTGGAGGGAATGGCCGATCCGGGGACGTAGGTGAAAACTTGTCACAGTGAGTTACCACAGGGAGCATGAGTAGGAGCTGAGCAAAAGGGTAGAACCTTGCGGCTTCTTTGTTGATTTTCAGCGGCAAAGTAGGTGGGGGCAGCCCGATGTAGCCGGATAACTTGGATTTCAGTGGGGCCCGTAAGTAGGCTTGAGTGCGGGCTGCTTTGTCCGGATTGTTGAATTGCATGTTTGCTTGTGGTGAAGGTGTGTAACCGGGGAAGTGCTGCGGTCTACAGTGATTCGGATGACACGGGATGGAGGCTTGGTAACCCATAGAAGTGAGTGAGGAATGGATTTGTGTGAGGAGCGAGTGAACTAGTGCTGTTACGAGGAGGGCTCTGAGCGTGGCCAGAGAACCAAGTTGTGGCGGCATTCGGCTGTAGGCATTCTTTGTGAGGGTCCGGATTGATCGGTTCCGAGCGAGGAGGGATCCCGATTAGGCTGTGGCATTCCGAGATAGCCCCAACCATGAGAAGACATTCCGTGCGATCTTGCCCCCAGATTTGTGCCGTCGGGCTGCGTGGATCCGGTGGTCTCGTGGTTGGGGAGGCTGGTCGACCCGAAAATCGAGGAGCATGGGTTACGGTAGTGGCACCATAGGGAGGTGGGTGGCGGCATCTGGTGTAATCGGGCGGCGAGAGTGGGGTTGGCATCCTCGTCTTCTTCCACGGTGAAGGTGCCATCGGATTGAGGGTGGCGGCCGAGACCGTGACTGCTTAATAGCCTCCATAAATTTGTTTAGTGCTTCTGTCGTAACCTCATACGTTACGCTAGCGATTCCCTTTGTTGCTCTGTCGAGGGGTCCGGGAGGCGGAGTGACGTTATCCCCATCATTACCGGGCGATGCGAGACATTACGAAACCGGAGTCGGAACAAATGGCGAAGGCGATGACGCGCTTGACTCTTCCCAGCTGATCAAACGGTGACCCGGTGCCGAAACCAAGCTTTGTGCGGAGGCTGCGGAAAGGACATGAAGGTTCGAGATGTGCAGGAATGGAAGGAGGGTAGGTGTTTGGGCTTTAGGCTCATGCAACATGCGATTATTTGTTCACGTTTACTTAAAACATGTTTTATTAACCTAATTGGTTGGAAAAGATTGCTCTTCTTTTCGCAAACTACTCGATTCTGGATCGGTGGGCCCCGTCACTACGTCTATAAGCCTCGTATTCCACCGTATTTCGACCTCCCGGGGTGGGCGGCCCGGGTGAGGGTCACATAGGGCAAGCGGGTCCCACCGGCCAGAAAGAAAATGATCCTAAAGTCGGCGGGTAATCGAGTCTTAACGAGCATTCGATGTAAATTACGGACAAAGGCGCGTCAAAAGTCAAGATCATGTCCAGGGCTCGACGAAAAGTCGGCATGATTTGGGCGATAAGCGTCCACAATTGATCTTGACTTGTCGTCGGTTAAGCCGTAATTAGGCATGGAATAATCATTAATCACTGATGACTCGGTGTCAATCTTTGGGAGTCGGTGTATAATTTGTGCCGGTCGAGCCGAAGTCAAGGCGCCGGTCAATATCTTGGTCAAAGTCTGCGGCGGAAAACCGGCGGGAGCTTCGGGCGATTAGGGACCGAAAGATATTGAGTCGGTATGCCGACAAAGGCTTGAAAGGAAAGGTCTATACACGGACGGGGCATGACACGGACCCGGACTAAAAACCAGCGGGTCTCGGACAAAGTGTGTCACGGACAAGTGCATGATCGACACGAGGCTCCGTGGGATGTTTGGGTAGTCTGTGCTCATCAGAGGCGTAATAAGACCAAACGGACCGCGACAAGGATTTCCCGGGTTAAGGACGTAGTGTGCGGTGTACGGTCACGTGCGCGTAGTGTGCAAGCGATCTATATTCTTTTACGAGTCACATAGAGATTTTTTTATGTGTCTTAAAAATGTGATGCATGATTGTTTTGGAAATTTTCTTTTTTTTTTTGAAAATCCTTTTTTTTTTTGATTTTTTTTGAGCGCATAAGCACGTAAGCACGAAAATTCCGACAGTTAGGGACATTATTCCGACAGTCAAAATTTTGACTTTTTCCGAGGCGGCCAAAACAACATGAAAACTGTGCAAAAAAATCAACACACACACAAAAATGATTTTCAAAGCCGGGACGGAAGCTTGACCCTCAAAAGCTTTTTTTTTTTTGAAAACGGTGATACCGGTACGTGGGATTGTTAGACCACAATTTATCCCCGACTCGTGTTAGGAGGCGATAACGGGAAATTTAGTGGTTTCCACCAATATACCAAATACCATTTTTTTTTAAAAAAAAAAGCTTAGTCCCCAGCGGAGTCGCCACTGTGATGAATGTGTGATGTATCGAAAATTTTCCCATTTTTGTGTTTGAAAAAAAATCAACGAAAACGGAGTCGCCACGCCATTTTAATTTTGAAGGCCAAAACTTTGAAAAAAGCCCGAGATCAGAGATTTGGGTTCGGAGGTCACGTTACGCGTCGGGAAGGACGTTAGTGTGCACCCGACGCGCCTCGTAAAACGAGTCTTCCAAGCTGAAAATCATTTGTGTGTGTGTGTGTGTGTGTGTTTTGGCCAAAATAAGTTGAAACTCAGAAAAGTAAAAATTGGGATATCTTTTTAAGACTTTAAACTGATCCCATGATTTTTTGGAAGATTTTTGGGTTGAGATTTGGTACTCAAAAGACCTTTTGAAGTTGAGAGCCATTTCTGCCAGAATGAAAAAGGCAGTGGACCTTTGATTTTGAAATGGATTCAAGGGTCTTAAAACTTCATAATCTGGATAAACTCAGAGAATGAAAGTTGTTCTAGACACCTTAAATAAAGTTTGTGCGAAGGAATTTTCCATTTTGGGGAAGATTTGAGGGGTCAAAACCTTCTGGAAACCTCAGATATGAGATCTGGATTCCCAGAAGCTGATGAACTAGCCTCTGAAAGAAAATTTGAAAAGAGGAGTTTTTCTCACCCAAAAAATAAAGTAAAAATATGTCTGGAAAGCTCTGGATGTTGGCTACAAAAAGTGTTTTGTAGTCAACACCAAATTCCAAGTTCATCTGTGTCCAAAAAATTAGACCATGGACTGAGGTCTGAGAAAATTGCTACTGGACAGCAACTTCTCAAGAAAGAAAATATGATTTTAAAGGGGGTTTTGCATCCATGCTTGCCCCCATTTCCCTAGGTTTTGGTTAGTGATCACTAGACATTTTAGTGGTGAATCAACTATACCAAACCATCCTTGGGGTACATTAGGACTAAGCATTTCATTTGCTTGGGAAGGGGATTTTTATCCTTTAAAAATGAGATTTTATGCTTGAAAATGGTTTTTAGGGCTTTGAAAATGAGTTTTCTTTGCAAGAAAGTAAGAGAACTTGAAAATAATGTTGATCTTTGTAGAAGATCATCCATGGAGATGGTCTTCCATGGTGATCTTCTTAGATCTAGAGCAAGAAGATGAAAGAACTACATTTTGTAGTTTGAAGATGCATGCATGGATGAGATTTAGGGTTAGGAAGAGGAGGGTTTACCAATCTTCCTTGTGTTCTTGAGTGTTTGGCTTGAGTGTATGAGTGTTTAGGGCTTTAATATGAGAGTGAGTGGATGAGTATGAGTTGGGAAAGATTGGAGAGAAAAAGGTGACAATTCTTGAAGAATTCTCACTGTTTTCTCTCTATATTTCGCCAGAGGTTCGGTGCAAAATGTGTTCTTCCTCCTTATTTTTGTATTTGGAGGGCTCAATTTATAGCCCTCTGAAAATGCAAACTCATCCGCGCGGATGGATCCGAGCGGCGTGCCTTTGTTCATTAAATGCGGCTTGACTTTGGACAAGAAGAATATTTCTTTTCAAAATTCAAATTAACGGCCGGTTTTGTGTTTCCAGCCATTGCCATTTTTGGTTTTCTTCTTTTGTTTTGCTTTTTGAGATTCTTTTTAAGGTTTAACCTTAAATAACAATGCCCATTTTACCCTCACTTTGTTAGAAAAGTTAGGATTGTTAGGAATTGTTAGAAATGTTATAACTTTCGTTAATTTTCTAACGAAAATTCTAACAAGCTCAAATTGGAGCACTTACAGTTGTATGTGAGCATATTTCATTTCTCCTCCACAAACACCTGCCGTGGATGTCCCACTGGGGCTTCGCATCTGTGTCTCCCATCGACACTCCAAGAGGACACGTTCTTTCAATTCTTAAAATCTTCGAAGGTCCTCACATCCCCGAACTTCATCGTTCATTCTTTTCATTCGGAATAAGCCCGAACTACGGTGACCTGAGCTCCTCCTATGGAGGGGAACGTGGGCAACCATAATTGGTTCGGTCGAAATCACAAACAAATCTCAGAAAATCTGGTCTCCTCAAGGACCATGCCCATACACTTTCCATCCTTCCGAATTTGATCTCGATATCAGTGGGCTTTCTCCTCAGGATTGATATAAAATATTTGCTCATATCAGCTTTGGCGGTTGACTAACCCGAACATCAATAAAGGGTTTCAAGCAGCTTTGCGATCATCACGAATAAGACAGGTTTTCAAGTGTCTCGAAAAGTCTTCTATTTCTACATCATAGGAAGATAGAGCTAAACACCGTTTCGGTCAGCAGGGGCTTCCATACACTTTCCACACCTTGTGATGCTTATACTCTCTCAAAAGAGTCAAACCCAAAGCGAGAGTGTCATACACGTAACTTCGGGATTCATTTCCCACCCTCGAAGGATGTGCCCCTGCACGTAAACACTTCGAGTCTTGTCCGGCGGCCCGATTGACTACGATTTGAAATGATGAATTGCCTCTGTGGCCACTAGAGGACTCTGCCTGCGATGAAGCTGCATGGAATATCCTCAAGCTGGGGCTTTGGTTAAGGTATCCCTCCGGCTCTCTTTATCGATTCCTCCAAGATTGCTTTGCTGCTTGTCCAGGCGGGGCTTCGCCAAACCGGGATTGCTCTTTGCCCCCTCTGCCGCTTCTTTGTCTCAAATGCGCGATACACTCTGTCCTCACTAGCAATGGACTGCTGCAATCTATACTCTCGGGAGCGTCCCCGACTTGCCTAGCCGCACCATATCATTTTTCCACCTCGCGGGAGAGGGTCCACCTCATTATAAACACCTTTCGTTCCATACACAATCCCTCGCGGCATAATGGCTACCTACTTATCTCGCTCAATACGTGCCAAAAACCCTCACTTCCACTATTCTCCCAGTGAGATGAACTTGTGCAACAAAAGATTAATAATGCATAAGCAAGAGTCGAATAAAATGCTAGGTGCCTAGAGTGTTATGTTTCCCCCCCCCCCACAGGGTACAATAATCAAGTGATCGTAGTTTGATCGTGAGGACTGCCCCTCGAATCACAATCTTGGATAGGGATTCCAAACCCCGCAAGTGGCAGACTCCGCCTCTATTATCTTCATAAGGCCCAGAACTACGACTGGCTTGATTCCCTTTTTAAGGGATACGTAGGAAACCTTTCTCCAAAGGTCCAGCCATCCAATCTCACCAAAGATCATCCGAAAGAGCTCTTTAGTTTGCCTCGGCCCCCAAACGATGCAGGTCAAAGAAGAAGAGCCCAGTGCCCCGGATACCAAGCAACAAAGCTCACTGTGCTCGGCGACTTCAAAAGCCTATGCATGATAAACCGAGACAAAGAGCCCGCATCTGTCAATCTCCCCAATAAGCGTCAACAAGTGGTAGCCTCGGCCCCCAAACAATGCTTGTCAAAGAAAGAAGAGCCCAGTACCGCCACGTAACCCAAGCAATAATAATCACCGGTCCCGACGACTTCAAAGCCTATATTGCAAAGACCATCCTGCGAATGGCCACCCAGCAAGCATCGACAAGTGATAGAGGCCACAACCTATCCCTCAGCAGAACCAATGGTAGCCTGAGACCTTAGACAGATACCTACCAACAAGCAGTTACAGCCTAAGACCCCCCGGCAGCGACATCCTTCCCTCGCAGGTACAACAATTAACCGAGCATCACCGAACCTCGAAGACTGGCCCTCAACCGAAGCCGAGACAAAAACAAAAATCCGTATCTATGACAGTCTCCCAGGCAGAGCGCAACAAGATCAACGGCCCCAAAATTCCAAAAAAGCCAACTCCCCAGAAAGCAGAGTCCCCGGCTTACCAAGCAAGAATTCCGAAAAGCCAACTCCCCAGAAAGCAGAGTCCCCGGCTTACCAAGCAAAGGTCCCAAGCACCAACAAGAATCCGCTCCCTAGCAAGCAAAGGTCCCAAAGCACCAACAAGCAAAGGTCCCAAAGCACCAACAAGAACCCGCTCCCTAGCAAGCAAAAGTCCCAAAAATCCCAAGAAGCCAACTCCTCAGAAAGCAGAGTCCCCGGCTTACCAGAAAAAATCCCAAGCACCAGAAGAACCCGCTCCCTAGCAAGCAGAATCCCCGTCCTATCAGAACACTGGCCCCCAAGCAGAGCACACAAAAAGCAGAAAGCCGTGTTAGCCTCCCAAGCAGAGCATACCAAAAGCAGAAATCCGTATCAGCCTCCCAAGCAGAGCATACCAAGAGCAAAATTCCCCAGTGAAATCCCAAAGCAACCAAGAAGAGCAGCCTCCCAAGCAGAGCATACCCAGAGCAAAATCAGTGGTCCCAAAGCAACTAAGAAAGAAACGACCTCCCGAGCGAGCACACCAAGAAGAATAGCCTCCCGAGCGAGCACACCAAGAAGAATAGCCTCCCGAGCAGAGCACACTAAGAAGAACAGCCTCCCAAGCAGAGCACACCAAAAGCAAAGCCCCGAGATCAGTAGCCTCCCAAGTAGAGCACCCCAAAAGCAAAGCCCCGAGATCAGTAGCCTCCCAAACAGAGCACACCAAAAACAAAGTCCCCAGATCAAATGGCCCCAGAATACAAGCAAGAATCCACTCCCAGACAAAAGCGAGGTCCCCGGCTTCCCAAGCAAAGCTCAGGACACAAAAAAAGAAAGAAAAGCAAGCAATCAACAAAGACCGTCCAACAGCAAAACCGGTAAAAGAACAACAAAAGAGCAGGAAAGAAGTAGCGTGAGACCCCTGGCAGCTACACTTATCCCCAACAAAGTAGAAGAAGTGGTATGAGACCCTCCGGCATCCACGAAGAGGAGCAGCAGTAGTGTGAGACCCTCCGGCAACTACCCTGCACCAAAAGAGGTGGTATGATCACCCTTTGGCATCCACAAAGAGCAGCAAAGAGCAGAAAAGAAGTAGCATGAGTCCCCTGGCAGCTACACCTATCCCCAGTGAAGCGGCAGCAGAAATAGTATAAGACCCCTGGCAACTGCCCTGCACCGATATAGTGGTATGAGTCCCTTTGGCATCCACAAGACAGAACAGAAAGTGGAAATAGCGTGAGTCCCCCTCGCCTATACTTATCGAATGCAATGTAAAGTGGAAATAGCGTGAGTCCCCTGGCAGCCATACTTACCAGTAACAGAGTAGAAAAGAGATAGCGTGAGACCCCCGGCAGCTATGCTCATCCCCAACAAAGAAGAAAGAGAAGTGGTATGAGTCCCTCAGGCATCCACGAAGAGAAGCGATGAGTGTGAGACCCTCGGCAACTACCCCGCAAGAAAGAGAAGTGGTATGAGTCCCTCTGGCATCCACGAAGAGAAGCAGCAGTAGTGTGAGACCCTCCGGCAACTACCCTGCAAGAAAGAGAAGTGGTATGAGTCCCTCCGGCATCCACGAAGAGAAGCAGCAGTAGTGTGAGACCCTCCGGCAACTACCCTGCATTAGAGAAGTGGTATGAGACCCCTGGCATCCACAAAAGACCCGTTGCAGCATGAGACCCTCCGGCAGCTACAACTCGTCAACAGCGATAGCATGAGACCCTCCGGCAGCTACTCGCAAATACCAGTTGCAGCATGAGACCCTCCGACAGCTACAACCTGGCATGAAAGGTAACTACTAGCCAACCGCAGTAGTACCGAGCTCTTGAGAAGTCACAGGTAAGCACAGCAAAGGTATGAAGACACATTTCTACCCCTTTCTTGCTTGTAGTTAGTAATTCCCGAACTACGATTTGGCTTGATTCCCTTCTTAAAGGGATACGTAGGAATCCTTTCTCAGAAAGGTCCAGCCATTAGACTCCCCGATTCACCCTTCTAGCCCTTCACCTTATCCCTTGATGCTCATTGGGATTGGGTCTTATTTTATCGACAACCCCACTTTTTCCAAAAGTGACGTTGCCGAGGGGCTCTGTAAGTACGCCAATCCAATTCGCAACCTTTTAGATGCATTTTAATATAATAAAATTGCATTTAGGGGCGTTTTGGTAAATTCCCGGCCTGTCCCGAGACTTCCGGAAACGTTTCATGAGTTTCCCGCGAAGGAAGTACCTTTTGGTACATTATTCATGCCAAAGGACCCCTTGGGAATAAAACCTGTTGGACCTTTTGGGTATTTTCCCGAAATGTTCAGCCGGTTTTTGGCGCCAAAAGCGGTTGAGCCACCTTGTGTCACGCGACAGCTTGAGGCATGGAAAGAGGACGCGTAAGGTCGTGCGACACATTAAGGCAGCCAACTGCAGCCTATAAATAAGACCCTCCCCCTCTCATAAATGGATCCCAACTAGAGCCTACTGTTACTCTGCAGGATTTGCACCGTAACGAACCTCTCCAAACACAAACCTCTCTCTCTCCTACCTTCAAACTAACCAATCCCTTCCCTTCCAAACCCAATTCTCAAGCCACACCACCGAGCCCTTGCCTTAATCCTTCCAGATCAGAGGTGAAGAATTGAAGGGTTCTATATCTAACTAGATATAGAATTCGTGGAAGCATCAAGGGTAACGATTCCCTAAACTCAATCTCTCTCTCTCTCTCTCTCTCTCTTGCTTAATTTCTATTAATTCTAGCATTTAATTTTGTTTGGATTGATGTCGGATCCTAGCTATACGGATTCTTGAATCCCAATCGCAATCTCTGTTTAATGCGAATAATCAATGCAATTGAGCTTATATTGTTGATCATTTGATTGGATTTGGTGTTTGAACCCCAAGGGGTGTGGATCTACTCATATCCACACTCCGGGGTCGATTTAGTGTTGTTTACGTTTTCCATTCGTAATTCGGCTAATTGATTAGATACGTATAGCTTGTTGATTACGTGTTCATATTGTTAAGTTTGCAGATGGCTCATATGTGTCACGCGACACCTTCGTCTCCAAGTGATCTGTGTCACGCGACACATGTGGTCAGCGGTGCGATGTGTCATGCGACATACATGACCCATCTGCAGAGAACCTTTTTCCTTTGTAATCTGTTTTAGATTGTTTGTATCGAGGATGTGGCCTCCACTAAATAATGGGCTCACAATATGTAATTCTCGTTCCATAATTAATAAGATGCATTTTATCACACTTTGTTTATTATCAATATTTGCACACACTTTGGATTTACTTGGATGTTTCTGATTGAAAGACTCGTCTATGGACGAGGCGTGTTGGGTGAACTCTCGGTTCTTCCCAACACGTAACGACCTCCAGAACTCATGTTTTCTCTCTAAACAAAAGGTTTTCAATGTTTCCTCTTAAAACGGCGTGGCGACTCCTTCTTTTCATTTAAACCGGAAATCATATATTTTTTCGGGCGAGCACACATTCACCTGTTATCAAAGGGACATCATAAAGAACTCCTTGGCAACCACAAGAACAAGACGGAAAATAAAGAACCCATTCCAGCTAGACCGCCATCTCCTCCACCGGGAACAAAGGTAGTTAATATTATTAGTGGTGGTTATGATATATGTGGCACTTCTTATTCTGCAGCTAAAAGATTTTCCAAGCAAGCAAAGGATTAGAAGCCCGAAAGACTTTTGAAGATGTCGCAGCTCACATCCCAAGATGTCATCTCCTTCGAAGAAAGCGACAGAGACAATGTTATGGATCCTCACTATGATGCCTTGGTCATTGCACTCTAGATCGCAAATTGCAGAGTCAGACGTATTCTAGTAGATGGAGGCAGTTCAGTGAATCACATTATGCAAGATGCCTTGAAAGAAATGAAGATCCCTGAAGAAAGCATCGTCAAGAGGACCTCAGTTCTCATACGCTTCAGTGGAGAAACCAAAAGCACAGTGGGAGAGATCACACTTCCAGTTTATGTTGAAGGCATCAACTCCATGGAGAGATTATATGTGATTGATAGTGCTACATGTTACAATGTAATCTTGGACAGACCCTGGATCCATGGAATGAAAGCAGTACCATCCACCTATCATCAATGCGTGAAGATGCCGACACCCTGGGGATTTGTCAAGGTTTATAGTGATCAGCAGTTAGCTAAAGAATGCTATATGACATCCATGAAGGGGTCAACATCTCTAAATATGGCATAGCAATTACAGAGAAAGGCCCGTGAGGTTCTGGAGGCGAAGGAGCATGACGTAAAAGAAATATCCATAGATCACTCAAACCCAGATCTCAAGGTGCTAATCGGTCAAGACGTTCCAGCAGAGATCGAGAAAGATCTTGTCAACCTCTTGAAAAGCAGAGTTAAGAGCTTCGCTTGGAGGCATGAAGACATGACAGGCATCAGCAAAGATGTCATCACCCATAAATTCAACATTGACCCATCCTTCAAACCAATCCACCAAAAGAGACGGAAGTTCGCGCAAGAAAGGAATCTAATCATTCAAGAAGAAGTAGACAGATTGCTCAAAGCCAAGATGATCAGAGAGGTCGAATACCCAAGATGGTTAGCAAATGTGGTGGTGGTGGTAGAGAAGAAGAACGGTAAATGGAGAGTTTGTGTTGATTTCACAGACTTAAACAAAGCCTACCCCAAGGATCCTTTCCCCTTGCCACACATTGACACTTTTGTCGATGCCACTTCTGGGCATGAAGTGTTGACTTTCTTGGATGCATCTTCAAGGTTTCAGCAGTTCCAGATGGAGCCATCTGACCAAGAGGACACCGCCTTCATTACTCCTACAGGTATTTATTGTTATATTGCAATGCCTTTTGGACTAAGAAATGCAGGTGCCACGTACCAGAGGCTAGTCAATATGATGTTCAAAGAGCAGATTGGGGACACCATGGAAGTGAACATCGATGATATGGTGATAAAATCAAAGAAAGCTGAAAATCATGGACAAATTCAACATGAAGTTAAACCCAGCAAAGTGCAACTTTGGCATGAAGTCCGATAAATTCTTAGGCTACATGGTGACGCAAAGAGGAATAGAAGCAAGACCGGAGCAAATAAAGCTATTATCAACCTGACGTCGCCTAAGTTCGTCAAAGATGTTCAAAGATTGACAGGGAAAGTGGCAGCCTTGAATCGATTCATCTAAAAATCCTCAGACAGATGCAAGCCGTTCTATGACATCCTAAAGAAAAATTCTAGATTTGAGTGGACTGAAAAGCATGAACAGGCCTTTCAAGATTTAAAGTTGTACCTGTCAACACCTCCCCTACTCTCGAAGCAGCAAGAAGGTGAGCCATTGTGTGCTTACTTAGCCGTCTCTGAAACTGCGATCAGTGTCGTCTTGGTCCGAGAGCAAGATGGCGTCCAACAACCAATATATTATGTAAGTAAAACACTACTTGATGCGGAGACCAGGTATTCACACCTTGAAAAATTAATCTTAGCTTTAATTACTGCTTCAGTCAAATTAAGACACTATTTTGAAACTCATATCATTTTTATTCGTACTAATTATCCGATAAAAAATGTCATGAGAAAGCCATAAATTTTAGGAAGGATGGCCAAGTGGTCCGTTCAACTTAGCACTTATGACATCAGGTATGAGCCTAGAACAGTAATAAAATCCCAAGCACTTGCAGACTTTGTGGCAGACTTTATTCCAAGCATGCAACCGGAAGTAGAACTAGAAGTCCAACAGCTCCAAGATGGGGACATCCTACGCAAGTGGACTCTATTCACAGATGGTGCCTCAAATATGAGGGGCACGGGGCTAGGTGTTGTCCTAAAGTCGCCACAAGGGGACATCATACCTCAGGCCATTAGTTGCAATTTTAAAGCTACAAATAATGAAGCAGAATATGAAGCCTTAATCGTGGGCCTAACCGTGGCTCTAGACATGAACATTAAAGCAATTCAGGTATATAGTGATTCATTGTTACTAGTGAATCATTTTAATGGTTCCTATGCAGCAAAAAATGCCAAGATGACAGCTTATTTGGGCATTGTGAAAATCTTGGCAAGCAAATTTCAAATCTTTTCCTTTGAAAAAATACCCCGAGAGGAGAACTCTCAAGCAGATGCATTGGCCAATCTTGGATTAGCTTTCAAAAGCTTATCTCAGACCAATATACCAATTATCCATGTCAACATCCCTGCCGTGGAAAGGTTAGAACTTTTTTGTACAAATGATGACATCTCAGATAATCAGATAGAGACATCTTGGACTGCAGCACCAATAATTAAATATCCTCAAGATGGCACCATCCCTGATGATGAAAAGAATGCTAGAGCATTCAGGGTAAGAATTTCAAGATTTTTGTTAATAGATAATGTGTTGTTTAAGAAATCTTTTGCAGGACCATATTTAAGATGTCTCGAAGCTGAAAAAGCAAAGGAAGTTCTAAAAAAAATTGCATGAAGGATCGTGTGGTAATCATTCTGGGGGCAGAAGCTTGCATACAAAGGCTCTAAGAATGAGTTACTACTGGCCAACAATGCGCCAAGATGCTACCATCTTTGCCAAGAAGTGTGATTCCTGCTAGAGGCATAGCGACATCTTTGACCAACCCGCAGAATTGCTTCATCCTATCCTCTCCCCTTGGCCATTTATGAGATGGGGAATGGACATAGTAGGAAAATTGCCTAAAGCACCTGGAGGAAAATTATTTTTGCTAGCAATGACAGATTATTTCTCGAAGTGGGTCAAAGTTGAAGCCTATGTCCAAGTTCGTGATAAAGAAGTCATCTCCTTCATTAAGAAGAATATCTTCAGCAGATTTGGCATCCCGTCTGAAATAATATGTGACAACGGTTCTCAATTTATCAGCATGAAGACGCAAGACTTTCTCACTAGATGGGGAGTCAAGGTTACATCATCACCAGTACGTCCTCAAGCTAATGGACAGGAAGAATCAAGTAACAAGATTATCATCAACAACATAAAGAAGAGGCTAGACCAAAAGAAAGGAAGATGGGCAGAAGAGCTTTCGTTTGCCCTTTGGGCGGATAGAACAACACCAAAGAATGCAATAGGTCAGACCCCTTATTCCTTAGTATTTGGTGCAGAAGCGGTCATCCCTGCAGAAGTCGTCGTCCCTACTGCCAGATATAGGTTGTTGACACATGAGCAGAACAACATCAACCTAAGTCATGATCTAGATATCATTGATGAATTAAGAGGCCAAGATCAGGATGGCGGCATATCAACAGAAGATTGCTAAGTGCTACAACAAAAATGTCAGATTGAGGAAATTTCAAGTTGGTGATCTAGTCTTACGCAAAGTATTTCAAAATACAAGAGAGCTCAATGCTGGAAAGTTGGCCCCCAAATGGGAAGGACCGTACTTGGTTGATGCCGAAGCAGGGAAACGTTCGTATTGGCTATTAACCTTAGATGGAGCAAGGATCCCCCGGAGCTGGAATGCCATTCACCTTAAGTCCTATTTTATGTAAGTTTCAATAACTACATTCCAATGCAAATAAAACCAAGGTATGAATTTTATAGTTTTATTTTCAATAAAAGTACTTTTAAATTTTGTTTATTATTTGAACATTTACTGACTTAAGCATCGGAGGGGTGTTAGCTAAGCTAACACCCACCCCTAATGTGTTTCTGTTTTGCAAGAAAACATGAAGCATTCAAATAAACCGTGCGACATTAAAGATGTTAACACCATTCCAGGAAGCTGACATCTTAATACTGACAAAGTCAGGTATGATCATATTTTTTAAGTTATTTTTTTACTTCTTTTTCAAATATTTTTTTTTTGCGAAAGTCTAGTACTTTTCTATTTCCTTTTATCAAATAAAAAATGACATCAGAATAGATGTCGAAATCTTTCACGTTCCTATTGTTTTGCAAGAGGTCATCATCTCAAATATATTTTCATGAAGACAACCGCTTGAGACTGGCTATCTCACCTCCGTTAAAGGTACTTAATCCCTTCAAAGGTTTAAAAAAATTACTTTCTTTCGTCTCAATAAGGTTTAAACACCTTGCCTGGAGTGCACGATGTCAACCTTGATTGAGGTGTGTGATAGGCCCGTATGTTTAATATATACGAATTACCCATCTCCACTCAACCAACGTGTTTTAACCCTAAGAATTTTTCAATTTTGGTTGTGGCATATTCATACCACCTAAGAACAAAAGGTTATTGAGATTTACATGTCAATCAAAGCAACTGCAAGGATTTTTACATCCATAGCAAGGTGACAACTTCTCCGAATAAACTAACATGTCAACCTTCTACTTTCATTTTCAAAAAGGGTTATCCCTACCATCAAATATTTTTCAAGCCCAGATAAAGTCAAGAAAAGTTTTTTGCCCTTATGGACCGATTACAAACCCAAAATATTAACATTGTTTTCGGGACGCATCCCGTCATCAAAAGAAAGTTTCAAACAAAAGAACCATTTTCTTACCTTCACGGGGTGGCTACTGCCGCAGATGTTTTTGCACCTTCTTCCAGCATATCATCATCCTTCACACCAGATGATACCTCTCCTACTTCATCTACTTCACCATTCAACATCTTCAGGATCAAGCGCTCCTGCTCAATATCCCATCATGTATGCCTTCCTTCTAGGAATTCTTCCATCATCTGGATTTTGATCTCCACCATACTATTAGCGGCTGAAGCCATCAAGCTCTTCTTTAGCTCATCAATCTCCTGCAACTGAGTATCCTGAATAGATTACATCCACTTTATCAAACTTTCAACTTCATTTTGTAAGTCCTCCACCCTCTTGGTCAAAACATCTTTATGCTTCTTCGCCTGTAATGCATCTAGGACCAGTTTCCTATTCCTCTCCTCAAGACTATTCATTTTCATTTCTGCCGCATCAAAACCCTGCAAAAATATAATTGATATTCAAATCTAGGGAATCAAATTCAAAATTCCTAAAAAATCTATTTTTCAAAACAAAATCCATGACTTACCACTGACACCATGGCCTTCCCTCTTGATATCTGCCAAACCCATTTCTTCAAAAGCCCCAACATTTATGACTTGTTTTGGACCACTCTTCCTCTTCTTCACTCTCGCCCCAACAGACGGTGCCTCCATTTCCTTCTTATGCACCACCAATTGTTGGCTAGCTTGGGTTTGTCCTATGAAGTCTTGCAGGTCTTTTAAAGGAAATGCAGCCGTGGATTTGGACACTGTCAAAACAGAGAATATGAATTGTGAACTAAAGAGACAGTCAAAATACAAAAGGAATTTTTGAATGATCAAAGAAACTCTTACCAGTTGACATTTCTGCGGATGGTGGTATCTCAAAATCTTCCGAAATAGCCCCTGCCTCAAATGGTTTGAATGATCTCTCTTCTTCCGAAAACTCCAACAACCTTCTCACTTTCTCCTCGGTATCAGGAGAGGGAGGAAAGAGCTTTGTCCAATCAATAGCTGCAAAGGCAAAAAAGGAAATTACAAATTCAAGTAAGTGCGTGAAAGAGGAAAATTAGAAGTATAAGAGAAAATACCTACCCTATTCCACCTCGTTGCCAGAGAATCACCTTCCTCCAAAGAATCCTTCTCTACAAAGAAGTATCTTGACTTCTAGCCCCTATCATTTACCATCACTTTGGCAAACAACGGTTTCATCCCAGACCTAGTTTTCAAAAGATATCTTGTCGAGCCAAAAGTTTGAAGCTCGTACACAAAGGCTACCTCACTCAACCCTATGTCTAAACCAAACTCTCGGTTTACCCTTAGAATACAAGCAAAGATCCTCCAAATCATAGGCATTATTTGGACGAAAGACAATTTTGTTTTTTGAAAGAATTCAGTTACCAACAGAGGAAAGGGATAAGAGAAACCTAGGGCAAAAGGGTAGTCATAGAAACAAATCCAATGGGGAGAAACGAAATCAGCCTTGGTAAAGACATCAAAAGCCCGAAAGATTGCAGAATCGGGGAAGCATTTACGATCCTTAACAGATTCGATTTGGTCATTGTTGAAGATACATACTTCTTCGTCAGGTTTGATTAACTAGCCTTCACAAGCGAAATCCCCATCCTTGCTCAAGCTCAAGGGATTTCTTGGCGCTGTGTTCTTTTTTGAATTAGACTTGACCATGTTGAAAAATAGAAAAAGGGAAGAAATATACCTCGGAAAGCTTTCACCGCCGTGGAGCAGGGTAGAAGATGGAGAAAGCGTAAAGAAATTATGATAAAGAAACAAAGAGACCTCAGTTAAAAAAAACCCTAGATCTTCGTAAAGTGCGCTCATTAAGGGGATTAAAACTATACAACTTACCACGTCCAATCAAGTTAATTAATCGCCAAGCTTCTAGAAGGTTGTGGAAAAATCGTCTCTTTAACTTCATTTAAAAGACAATTTTTGAGGACAATTGTTGTGGGTAAAAATTTAGGATTGCGACGTCTTGAAAAGTGTTCAGCATGTCATCATCTTTGTACCTGCAGTCAAGGTAAAAATACTTTGATAATTAAATTATTAATTAATTATTATTATATCTCTGATACAGGGAAAAAACAGAACTTGAGAATATGCTTTCATGGACTCACTTCAAATGATCAGAAGACCAAGTCAAGGATCAAGGATGATCATGCCGAGATTTTAGGATAGTTTGTTACTTCTTGTTATCTTTAGTCATTTTGTCTCTATTTAAAGGGTTTATGGCCGGAACACAACACACACGGTTCACACACATATTTTTATAATCCGCCATAGCTCCACCACTTGTAATCCACTCAATATCAATATTAATGTTTGGGTAAGGCAGGTGCTCGTAATCACCTCCCGAGGTTTTGTGCCGGTGAGATCTTCATCTCAAGGGTTTTTCCTCGTTACATTATCGTGTCGTCTTTTTTCCATGATTACACCGATTTTACTCCATTGTGCCCTCCTAATCTCACATTTTGATCTTTAAATTGATCCATTATTTTTTCACCAAAACAAAGACAAACTAGGTTTTCTTCCATGTTGTGAATTACCCCCCACGAATCGCGCAAAAATGCCATACTGCATTTGGGCTTAGCTTTTGCGTATCAGTTTGAGACCGAGTCACCTCGTTGGAAAACACCAAATTTATGAAAAATGGAGTCGCCACGCCATTTTGATTTATCCTCAAAACTTTGAAAAAAAAAAGGAAAAAGTAAACGGTTCGGAGGTTAAGTTACTCCTTGGAAAGAACGTTTGGCGTTCACCCAAGGAGCCTTACAAATGCAAGTCTTCCAAGGTCCAAAATTTGTGTTTTTGTGTGTGTGTGTGATTTAAAAAAAGAGAAAGAATGTGCCAAATCTTTATCCGGACATAAGAACCATTTTAAGAAGGTTTTAGTTCAAGATGTCTTGGACTTTGATGTTTTCGGAATTATTGATCCCTTACTCATTTTGAGCTTGTGATCATCATTATGGGACCTATCTATCCTTCCATTAGATTAATCAACCAATTTAGGCGTAGGAGCCTTGGTATATTTTAATCTAACTTTCCTTGGGGATTTTAGTCAAATGTGATCAAAGAACTCATTTTAAGCTCAAGAATGAGGTATTAGAAAAAGAATGAATCTTTGGCCATCAATCCTACATCTTGAGATAATGGTGATTCATAGGGACATTTTGACGTGTTTATCTCAAGTGATCATAAGAGATTTCGGGACCAAGAATCATTGATCTCTACAAAGGAACAAGATTTATGGCATTTTGTAATGAGATTAGTGAAAAGATTGAGTCTTTACATCAATCTTCACTATATAAATGCTCAAAAACCATGAGTCTAGAGAAATGAGACATAAAGATTGGATCTTTTATTCATCCTATGTCTTTGACACCTTAATAGGTTTTAGACAATCCTAGGAGAAAACTCCAATCTTGGGGACATAGGGAGAAATAAAGAAATTGTAACATCAAGATGGAAGAATCATATAAAGATTGAGTCTTTACACTGATTTCTCCATTTTAGAATGCTAAAGGGACAAGGGAGCATTAATATAAGAGCATAATGTAAAAAGAATGGATCTTCATGACTTTTCCTATGCCCTTAATACCACAATAGGTGGACAATCATAGGAAAAGCTAGATCTAGGGAAGGGGAGAACATTTAACACATAAAGATTGTATTTTTAGACATAAATATAAAAGGGGATCACATCCTCATTTGGTAGATCAACCCTAGAACAAGCCACTTGTGGAATCTTGTTCATCCTAGGGAGAGGATCTCCATGAGTCATTTGTGTAGGGGAGTGGGAAGTATGGATCTACATTGCTAAAGATTGGAACTTTAGATCTTAATAAAGGTTTAATCAACACGTAGAAAGAGAATGAAAGTGTATAGGTATAGATTAGGGTAGGGAGAAGGAGAGATTTACCAATATTGGTGCTTCTCTATCTTCTTAGGAGTGTTCTTTGGACTAGATCTATTAAGAATAGATTAGGTTTGGATTGGTTTAGGAGAGACACAAGTTTTCTATGTCTTAGGAGAGAGTATTTCAGATGTGATTTAGGCAGAGTAACTTTGCTAGGAAAACTTGTCTCTAAAATGAGTAGAGGAGGCATCTATTTATAGGCTTCTGCTTTGCTACTAATGAAGCCGCATGACTGGAACCCGCGCGCTAAAAGAAGCCACCCGGCTTCTTCTTCTGTCGCATCAGCCTGTTTCTGGAAACATGCAAGGTGGCAGATTGGAAGGTTCTTTTCAGCGAGGTCCTATCCAAAATTTTTATTCCTGATAGGTCCTTCCTTGCTCAGAAAGTAGATAAAAGTTCCCGAATTGCCCCTAAACTTCATGAAAGTTTGGGAAATTGCTAGGAAACTTAGATTGGAAGGCATGAGCCAGATTTGGGTACTTATAAAAGCCCCTCAGCAATGGTACTTGCGAAGCAAGTGGGGTTGTCAATAAAAGTGAGAATCCAATCTAGTGAACTGCCGAGATGGCAAATTGGGATTGGGTGACCAAAGAGGTCGAATGGCTGAACCTTTGGAAGGCTACCTACATATCCTGAAGAGGAATCAAGCCGAATCTTAGTTCTGGATCCGTTGGGGAAAAGGATGTCATGTGTGACGGATTTGCTGAACCTAAAATAGGCAACCTACATATCTCGGGGGAATCAAGCCACGATCGTAGTTCGGAACTGCTTGGAAATGGTGAAGAGAAACAGGTCCCTTGCTTTAAAGGAAGAGAGATGGTGACCTAAGAGGTCAAATGGATGGACCTTTTAATAGGCTGGGGATATGGCAAAGGAAGGGGGTGACCGATGTGGTCGGATGGCTGAACCTTTGAAAGGCTACCTACGTATCCTCGGGAGGAATCAAGCCACGATCGTAGTTCAAGATCACCGCTAGACAGTTAAGCAACAGGTCTAGATCCTCGGAGATTTGACGGTTAATAGAGGAGTCACCTAATTGGTTTGACAATTTGGAGGTTGTCACCTGATTGATTTGACAATTTGAAGGTTGTCACCTGATTGGTTTGAACATTTTGAGGGATCACCTAATTGATTTGAACATTTTGAGGGATCACCTAATTGGTTTGAACATTTTGAGGGATCACCTAATTGGTTTGAACATTTTGAGGGATCACCTAATCAATTTGAACATTTTGAGGGATCACCTAATTGATTTGAACATTTTGAGGGATCACCTGATTGATTTGAACATTTTGAGGGATCACCTGATTAATTTGAACATTTTGAGGGATCACCTAATTGGTTTGAACATTTTGAGGGATCTCCTAATTAATTTGGGAGAAACTAAAGCTTACGGCGCTATCTCTTTTAACGGAGATAGAGGGAGCTAAAGCTGGAAAACTAAAGCTTACGGCGCTATCTCTTTTCGATGGAGATAGAGGGAGCTAAAGCTGGATGACTAAAGCTTACGGTGCTATCACTTTTTGACGGAGATAGAGGGAGCTAAAGCTGGATGACTAAAGCTTACGGCGCTATCTCTTTTTGACGGAGATAGAGGGAGCTAAAGCTGGAAAACTAAAGCTTACGGTGCTATCTCTTTTCGACGGAGATAGAGGGAGCTAAAGCTGGAAAACTAAAGCTTAAGGCGCTATCTTTTTTTGATGGAGATAGAGGGAGCTAAAGCTGGACGACTAAAGCTTACGGCGCTATCTTTTTTTTATGGAGATAGAGGGAGCTAAAGCTGGAAACGTTATCCCATTTGGCAGTAGCAGAGATTTTACAAGAAATGTTATCGCCTTTGGCGATAACGGAGATTTTATCTTTCGTGAAAGATTATCTTATATGAAGGAAGGTACCGAGGATTTTTCTTGCGTACGAAAGGAGCAAGGAGATTTATCTCGCATGAATAATTGCCTTCTTAATGTATGGATGTGTGAAGAATTATTTCACATGATGGAAGAAAGCGATAGAGAAAGTACTCAACATGTTGGGGAAAAATTCTAAGGGCAACAGGATATAGCGAGATCTATTCGTAGAGGTCTCGGTCTAGAGATGAATGACTATTCTGAAGGCGCTTACCTAGAATATTTGTACTTCTATGGGATTGGTTAATTAGCATTGTTGGACTTGTATTTAAAGATGTGAATATGGTTTTGGCGTACCTCTACTGTGCTCACCTTTGGGAGTCGAAGTCCAAGTATCGTGGGTTGGTATAACTTGTAAAATTATAGGGATCGCTTCGAGCCGTGGGGGATGTGTGGAAGTTGATAGTGTTGAGAGCTTGATGCATCTGACCGAGATGTTGAAACATTTGGGGGCGTGAGGTGCCTCTGACCGCGTTGTTAAAACATTTGAGGACAGGAGGTGCCTCTGACCGATTTGCTAGAAATTTTGAGGGCGTGAGGTGCCTCTGACCAAGTTGTTAAAACATTTGAGGGCAGGAGGTGTCTCTGACCGATTTGCTAGAAATTTTTGAGGGCGTGAGGTGCCTCTGACCGAGTTGCTGGAACATTTAAGGTCTGTTCATTTGTGGAGGATAATTGAGAACTTGGTGTCTCTTACCATTTGAGAACTTGGTGTCTCTGACCGAATTGTAGGCACTGGAGGCTGTCTTCACATGTTTTGCCTGGAATTATCTCTCGTCGAAAGGGGGTTTGATTTCTTGAATTTGATTTATCAACAGATTGTCATAGGCCAAGATGATGAGGACTTTAGTCGTCTTAAGTCGAGATGATACGGACTTGAGGCACCTAAAGACAGAGTTCTTGCGAGTTGTTCATGCAATTTTGTTGAAACCACTATTTTTGGGCTTTGGTGAATATCTTCCTTGTTGAGGATAGGTCTCAATAGCGATGAAAAATGGTCTTTCGAATTTGAATTCCTGCATTCGTTAGTGAAGAGACAAACATAATATGTATGACATTTATGACGATTCATGGAAGCATGAGATGGTATGGCCATGCATATGTTAGCAAGGCTAAGGGGTGACAAACAATTCCTGAAATCACTTAGAATGATGATTTTTTGTTTTTTGTTTTATCTATTTTTTTTATTTAATTTTGGACAAAAGTATTTCCTATTTTGATTTGTAATCAATTAAGGTTATTTCTCTTTGTGCATGTCACATGAGCCACGGACTAACTCTTTTGCGGGAAGGCAATGTGAGAGGGATTTTTTGTGTTGTGGATGTGTTTGGATGTATGTGTTTGGGAACTGTTTGAGACAAGTTTCAAGCAGGTGGGGTTGTATCCTTTAGGTGCGGACTGAACTGTTGTTGTTGCTGAGATGTTGTTAATGCTGCCAAAAGGTATCATGTGGACCAGAATTCCTTCTTGGGCTGAGATCAGATTTAAACCTCGGGTCTTGATTAGAGTTCCTTTCTCAAACTCTGGCACTTGAAGATGATGCTGACAGGCTCTAGAACCAAAGATTAAAGCAATCTATCCAGATAAATGAACCCTTTCAGTTTGGGTTTATTTTGACAAAGCCCATGTCCAGAGAATGACTTGGCGAAATGTTGGTACGGGGGAGAACCTGATTCTGAACCTTATATACAGAAAAGCTGATATATAATAAGCCCCAAAAGTGAAATTCCAAAACAATTGTCAAAGTGACCAAACCTCTCTTCTGAGGATAGATGTGACTTAGCGAAGCCCCTGGTCTAAGGGAAAAGCTTTGCAAAGTCCCAAGTTCTATTGAAGCGAGGAAAGATCCTTTCATTGGCAAAGCCTCGGCTTGAAGAGATGACTTGGTAGAGCTTCGATTGATGGTTTGATCCAAGATAACAGCGAAGCACCAAACTGACTGGTCATCCAAAGAGAGAGTCGTGTTTGAAGCGACCTCAAGGAATCCATGAGCAAAACTTTCTTCAAATGACTTGTGAAGCCACCGACTTGACAAAGTATCATGGGGAAGGCCCGAATGTATTGATTATAAAACCAAACTGGTTGGTCGACCATTTTTTTTTTTCAACGAAAGGAGACGTTGCTCCCTAGATTTTATAAATAAAATAAAAGAACAAAGCACGGTGGGGGACATAAAACCTAACCACCGGAAAAAGAAAGAAAAATACAAGGTGGGGCTTAAAGCCTACAATAAAATCAAGAAAGCTAAGGGGAGGGGTACAAGTCCATATGGACCGCCCCAAAACAAAAGGGAGGGGGAAACTAAACCCTAAACTATCAAAGGGTAAAGGGGAGAACCAAAACCCATCAAGCAGAATTATTAGGAGGAGGAGCCGACCTTCCACGCCATTTTCTAGGAGCGACCATTGTGAAACCATCATCATTTTGATTCTTTTTGTGAGAAGGAATAAATGGAGTATAACCGGCCATATCAGTGACAAATGAGTAAGGGGCCCCTCGGCACTAAAAACGCTCAGAGAGATTGATTCCACAGCCACATAAGGTTGGGGAGGATGGGACTCTCTATATCGAGCAATGTTGCGCATTATAGCCTCTTCATCATTCGGAGGAGCATTGACATTACCCATTTGAACTGCCGAAACTGAGCCCACACCCAAAGATTCCTCGGAAATAGGAACAAGATCAGACGAAAATAAGTCAAAGAAGAAGACCATTATTTTCATCGCCCACAACGTTGCCATTACTAGGTTCAAAGATCAACATTAACCTCTCGAAGTAACCCCACAATCCGCCCAATCACGGAGCCCCTAACCGGAAGCCTAGAAGGAGCATTTGGCACCTTAAGAGCAGCCTTAGCCACCTCATCAACAACAATTTTGGAGAGAATTGAAGAAATAGACTTCGGCTTTGAAGCCTCATTTGTAATGCAGAGGAAGAACCCTTCAAAAAGACACACTCTTTTTAAGATTCGGCTTCAAAACTTTAGAAGCTTCCTCTTCCACATCCAATTGAGTAGCAAAATTAAACCAAAGGTCGCTCTTGCTCTTTACGAACCTCTTCCTTATCGCCTTCTTGTCTTCCTCTTTCGGACCAACTACAGGATTGGCACGCCTACAAGAGCCAATATCATGTCCAAGCATGGAACAATGCTTGTGATTTGGGCAAATTGTCATACTCGACCTTTTGATAAAAACTAGGAATAAAATCTCCACAATCAATAAAGACCTCACTAGGAAGCTTTTTAGTAACATCAACCCGAATTAAGACCTTGGCGATACTAGGTCGTGTCGGCTTCTATTTGTTGGCTTGTCAAGAGATAACGGGGTTCCAATCGCTTTAGCCAAGGAGAAAATAAATGATCTATCAAAAAGATGAATTGGGAGACCGGGTAGCCCTACCCACACTGGAGCAATAGGTGACTCTTGCTCAGGCCGCCATGAAGGAGACCAAGCAAGGGTTCTCATGGGATATTTGGTGACATACCACACTTCTTTCATCCATAAGCGCTGGTAGTCCGCTTCCGTTGTTAGTTGAATAAGAAGATGTTTGGCGTCAAGATGACCCAATTTAAATGCACCTTTCAACTGAAATTTAGAAAACGCAATCCTTGTATCCTCCATTGATGGCCTGCCATGTGAAAATTTACCAACCAATGTCCACTTAAACGGCTGCACTAACTTTTCAATAGCTTCTCTACTGAGTTTTAGAGATGGCGTTCCTTTATGAGTCGATAAAGGAACAATAGGAAACGAACCAGAACTTGTAGGTGCTGGGGAGAATAAATCAGCGAAGGATTTGGATGGGGCTGAATTAGGAGTGTTTGTGTTAGGAGGATTAGGATTTTGCGGCTGAAGATTATTGCCAATAGCCGTATGAAACTCGGCATTAGCAGAATTAGGGTTGTGGTGTGCGGCATTAGGGTTTGCATGGGTGGGAGGCGGTGCAACATAAGAATTAGGGTTAGGGATCGGATTCAAAGATGGTGATTGTGGAGAGTAGTATGGATTCCTTGTGCTTGAGTTCAAAGAGGGGAAGAAAGTAGCCGGAGCAGCCATGGCTGCCGGCCAAGAGATCTAGAAAAACCCTAGAGAGAATTTTTTCACGGTTGGTCGACCATGACAGATCTCAAAATGCACTTAATGCAGCCCCAATCCGTTGAAGCATTACGTTACGAATTGTGAAACCCATCATGGATTCCAAAAAAGATTCTCATTCTGGTTGGTACAAAGGGGTCTTATAGACTCGACTTCCAATGTTGGACTTAAAGTCATGATTAAGCCCCGATCCTGGTTACAATCTCATTCTCAAACTTGGACACCAAAGAATTTGCTCGTGGAAGGTTTTCAACAACAAAACTTCCCTTTGCTTGGCAACGCCCCGATTTGATGAACTGAGTAGGCGAAGTTTAGATTTTAAAGAAGTGACTTGGTGAAGCCCCAATCTTATGACCTAGCAAAATTCCAATCAGATTGGTACTGCAAAAGTGATCTTGAAGTTAATCTGACAAAGACTGAATCCATCTCGTAACATAGTGAAGAACCCGATGCGGACCCAAAAATGACTAGAGAAGCCCCAATCTAAAGAAATGGCTTGACGAAGCCCCACCTTGAAGAGTTTTAATGCAGCCCTAATGCAAATTGAATCATCATGTAGCAAAAGAGGGAAACATATCCTTTTATATTTACTTTCTTATTTTCTTTAGTCAATCAGTCAACCGCAAGAAGATGTAAGAGAAAAGGATTTTAGAAATTTATACATGAAGGGGCATATTTTTCGAAAGGTGGGAATGTGAGTATTTTTTTTATTTTTTTTTTAAACGAAAGGAGACGTAGCTCCCTAGATTTTATAAATAAAATAAAAGAAACAAAGCACGGTGGGGGACTTAGAACCAAACCACCGGAAACGAAAAGAAATCTACAATGTGGGGCTTAAAGCCAACAACAAAATCAAGAAAGCTAAGGGGAGGGGTGCAAGTCCATCTGGACCGCCCCAAAACAAGAGGAAGGGGGGAACTAAGCCCTAAGCTATCAATAGGGAAAAAACAAATTCCATCAAACATGATTATCAGGAGGAGAAGCCGATCTTCCACGCCATTTCCGAGAAGAGACCATCAGAAACCATCAAGCATTTGTATTCTTTTTGTGAGACGGAGTAAAAGGAGTATAGCCCGGCCATATCAAGAACAAAGGAATATGGGGCCCTCGAAGCCGAAAACGCTCCGGGAGATTTTGGTTCTACTTCCACAAAAGGTTGGTGAGGTGGGATTCCCTATACCGAGCAATATTGCGCATAATAGCCTCCATATCATTTGTTGGAGCAATGATATTACCACCACCACCAACAAGAGCAGCCATGTTACCATTAATTGTAGCATTGTCACCAACAACACCAACAACCGCAGCCACTTTTTCTTGAATGTACTCAAACAATTATTTGCGGCGAAACATCATTTGCATTGCCATCAACCAAGAATTCTTGAACAGCCACATTGTTATCCTTAATTGCGTTTGAAGCAAAGAACCAAAACATCAGCAGCTCACTACACACTCCGAGCCTTCACCGCAGACTAGCGTTGTTCTCTTCAATCGCAGCCACATTTGTACCAAAGAACCAAGCCATCTCGGAACGACCACAGAGCAAAGTCGAACCATCCTCCTTGGTAGCAAAGCAACCACAAAGCAACTTGAAGGCTTACATCCTTTTGCATTCTGGACATCCTCCGTAATATTTTGAGAACCATCGTTCCCATTGACAACATCTTTTGACACTTTACGCGAAATTTTATTAACATTATTGGAAAGAGGCACACCTCTTCGAGCATGATATGGGACAGCCCCATCCTTCATTTTTTCTGCAGCTTGGCCGACATTTGCATGAGCTGTAGCTACAAACAGGTTTGCTTGTTTATTTTTTCCATCCTTGGGCAGCTGCTCGGCATTCCATTTGGCATCAGTTTTGGATGGCAAATCCGAACCCAAAACCTCCACCACCTTATCATCAGTGTTGGGAGGTAAAGCATCCTCCTGAATTCTTGCTTCCGTAATCCCCACAGTAGGCTTTTTTTTCTGAGTATTTAGGCCAATCCAATTCAATTCGCAACCTTTTTAGGTGCATTTTAATGTGATAAAATTGCACTAAGGGGCATTTTGGTAAATTCCCGGTCCGTTCCGAGACTTCCGGAAACATTTCATAAGTTTCTCGTGAAGGAAGTATTTGTTAGTATTTTTCCCGGACAAAAGGACCTACAGAGAATTATTCTGGTTGGACCTGATGGGAATTAACGCAGGAAGGGTCCAGATTTCGCCACCTGTCACGTTTCTAGAAGGAAGGCGGTTATTCTTGTTGGGTCGTGCGACAAAATAAAGCAATTACCAATCAACGTTAAATAACAATTTATTCTCATTTTTGTCAAGGGGGGATCTCACACACACAACACACACATAACACACAACAGATTAACAGCTTCTCTCTCTAACTCTTCTCTCTCTCGATACGCAGAAGCTCTCTCTCTCCTCTCTCTCACTAAACGCAATCTGCCATTGCAGCTCCTTAAATCTCCTTCTTCAACCACCCTCCCTCTCAACAAATTCAACACCAAACCTAAACCTTCACCTAATTCCTCCCTTCAACTTACCGGCGACTTCATCACCCAAATCAACCGGCAGCCCAAGCTCCCCAATCGCACCAATCCGTTCCCTGTTACAACCCCTAAGCCGTGCACCACCACCTACTCCGGCCAAACAACGACCAAGCCTCACTGTTATTCTTCTCCGGCCTAAATCCCTCTCAATAACACCAAAAACCCGTCAACATCCTATCCCCTGTTCCCGACCTTCGGCCTGTTCTATGCCTTGAAATTGATCTCTCCAGATTCGGTTATTTGGCAATTCCATTGAAGCTGTTAAACCGGAAGTTGAAGAACAATTTCATCTCTGTTGAATTGGAAATTGAAGCCGATTTGAAGCTGATTTGGAGAACTGTTGAACTGAGCGTATTTTGAAAGCTGTCGAGCTACGAAATGCGAGAGTTCGAATCATGTTCTAACAAAAGGAAACAAAGAATATTACAAGTCTTTTCTCCCGAGTAATAAACAAAATGCTACTTTCAAAATACTTTGTTTCCTTCTTTTAGTTTCACTCTCATCAACAAACTGTTGGAAATGGGTAACGAAAGTTAAGTTTTGACTTGTCGTTGACCTAACTTTCTAACGGAAGTTCGTTAAACTTTCAACGGAGTTCGTTATTCGTTAACGAAGTAAGTTACAAAATGTATTCTACATTTGTTGTAGATAAGGAATTTCATTTATTATCTCAAAAACCATTTCCGGGTGAATGATAATTAATGACAAATCATTTGTAACTTAACGAGAGTTAAATAATGGGTCAAAGTTTGATTTGGGTTGGTCCCAAAATTGGTTTGGACTTATTGTGGCTAAAGGGCTAATGAGCAGGCTGAAGAAGCACGCACGGCCGTGGACCGTGCATATTGCCTTGCACGGCCGTGCAGTGCCTTAGACTCGACCGTGCATATTGCCTTGCACGGTCGTGCAGTTCCTTGGACACGGCCGTGCGAAGTCTTTGTTATACCCGAAAAGTTGTGACTTTTCAAGGGAAAAGCCACAAACCCCTTAACTCTCCTTATATACTTTCCCTCCAAATTTCAATTCATACATACAGTAAATTGAGTCTTCCTACACACATTTGAGATAGATTAACATAGCTTAATCATTTCATCTTGTTGCATAAATTCCTTCAAGTCCGAAAGTTCCAAATAGTCAATTGTTCGTTAGACTTGTTAATTTGGAGTGCTCCTATTAACAAATAGAAGTCGTTGCATCTCACGAGAAGTTTGTCATCAACCGTAAGCACCAGTGCGGGACAAATACTTCTTACGGAAATTGTGTTAAACACAAGCCTCGACTACATTCAGTTTGTCTTTTCAATTTCCGTTATCTTTCCTGTTATCTTTCTCATTTTTCTTTGTTATTACCTTAAGAAGCCTATCCATAAATCACAACAATCGTAAGAAGTATTTGACGTTTCTTAAGGCATTACTACAATGGCTAATGAGAGAGACACTTTCGAGTCATCCGGGCTTACTCCCCCTCAAGGCGATGCACCGCTCAAGAATATTGCACCCGCTTCTACACCATCTCACTCGGTTCATGGTGAGAAACCCCCAAAGTTTACCGGGGTGGATTTCAAGAGATGGCAACAAAAGATGCTATTCTACTTGACCACTCTAAGTTTGCATCGGTTCTTAAAAGAAGATCTGATTGTTGCAAATGGAGATCCCGACCCTCAAAGGCTTTTGGCGAGGCTTGGGACCATGGTAATTTTTGTGTAAAAACTACATTTTGAATGGACTTGACGATGCACTCTATAATGTGTATAGTACAACGAGTTAGCCAAGGCATTGTGGAATACTTTGGAAAGGAAGTACAAGATTGAAGATGCCGGGTCGAAGAAGTTTGTCGTCGGCAAATATCTTGACTTCAAAATGGTGGACTCAAAGTTGGTGACAACTCAAGTTGATGAGTTCCAAATTATTTTACATGGACTGATGTCGAAGGAATGATCATGAACGATCCCTTTAAGGTGGCATCAATCATAGAGAAGTTGCCGCCTTCATGGAAGGACTTCAAAAATTATCTCAAGCATAAACGTAAAGAGATGACTTTGGAGGACTTGGTTGTTTGTCTTCAAATTGAAGAGAATAATCGAGACAATGAAGCTAAAGCTACCAAAGGCAAGATGGAGGCAAAAGTCAATCTCGCCGAGGCAAGCACTAGCGGCACCAAAAGGAAGCATTCCGGGAATGCTAAGAAAGGGAAGAACAAGGGCTCCTCAACTAAGAAGTACAAAGGAGCGTGCTATAATAGTGGAAGCCGGGCCATATAGCAAAGGATTGTCAACACCCAAAGAAGGAGGCGAACAATGTCGAAGATATGGATCTTGATTTTGCTACAGTGATCTTCGAGGCAAACGTGGCAAATTTGGATGACAATCCAAAGGAATGGTGGATAGATACCGGGGCTACCCGCCATATTTGTGCTAATAAGGAGAGCTTCTCTTCTTATACTCCCATTTTCGGAAGGAAATTGTATATGGGAAATTCAGCGACTTCCGATGTTCAAGGCATTGGAAATGTTATATTGAAGATGACCTCGGGGAAAGAAGTGATCTTGCTTGATGTGCTGCATGTTCCGGACATCCGCAAGAATCTAGTTTCCGGTGCTTTGTTGAGTAAAGCCGGTTTTAGACTAGTTTTTGAATCCGACAAGTTTGTAATAACCAAGAATGGTTTATTCCTTGAAAAGGGCTACTTCGAGAAGGGACTTTTCAAGATGAATGTAATGAACGTAATCCGCCAAGGAGCGATGAATAAAAGTGTTGTTTCTTATGTTTACTTGTCGGAAAGTCCTAGTTTATGGCATGATAGATTAGGTCATGTAAACTTCGACACTATTAAGAAATTAGTTAAACAAGATTTAATTCAAATGACTAAATCTGATTCAACTAATAAGTGCGAAGTTTGCGTTGAGGCAAAAATGACGAAGTCGCCATTCAATGCAATAAAAAGAAACACAACTCCTCTCGAATTAATTCACACCGACATATGTGATTTAAAACTTGTGCAAACTCGAGGAGGTAAAAAGTACTTCATTACATTCATAGACGATTGCGCTAAGTATTGTTATGTTTATCTCTTAAGAAGTAAAGATGAAGCCCTAGGGGCTTTCGAGACTTATAAGAAAGAAGTTGAAAATCAACTTAACTTAAAGATTAAGAAAATTAGAAGTGATAGAGGAGGAGAATATGAAGCTCCGTTTGAAGGACTATGTTGGAAATCCGGCATAATTCATCAAACGACTGCTCCATATACCCCTCAGTTTAACGGAGTTGCTGAACGCAAAAATCGTACTCTCAAAAAGATGATGAACGCATTTTTGATAAGTTCAGGCTTACCCGACAACTTGTGGGGGGAAGCTATACTCACTTCTAATTACATTCTTAATAAGATACCCAAGAAAGGTATTGATAAAACGCCCTATGAATTATGGCATAATCGTAGGCCGTGTTATAAATATCTTAAAGTATGAGGTTGTTTGGCTAAGGTTGAAATACCTAAGCCGAAACAAGTGAAGATTGGTCTGAAAACCATTGACTGTATTTTTATTGGATATGCCAATAACAGTAGTGCCTATCGATTCATAGTGCACAAGTCAGAAATTCTTGATATGAATGCAGGAATGACATTAGAATCAAGGAATGCAGTATTCTTTGAAAATATCTTTCCTGCTAAGGATAGAAAAGAAGGTAATTCTCAAAAGAGAACATATGAATCTACAAACGGTCCATCTCAAGTAGAAGATGAAGGACCTAGATGTAGTAAAAGGGCAAGAGTGGAAAAGTCTTTTGGTCCTGATTTTCTATCATTTATATTGGAAAACGAACCAGCTACTGTTAAAGAAGCTTTATCTGGACCGGATAGTTCGTTCTGGAAAGAGGCTATTAACAGTGAGATAGAATCCATAATGCTTAATAATACTTGGGAATTGGTGGATCTCTCTCCAGGTTGCAAACCATTAGGTTGCAAATGGATTCTTAAAAGAAATTATAAAGCCGATGGGTCTATTGATAAGTATAAAGCTAGGCTAGTTGCCAAAGGGTTTAGACAGAAAGAGGGATATGACTTCTTCGATACATACTCCCCTGTCACAAGGATCACATCTATACGTGTTCTCATAGCTATTGCAGCAGTGCATAATCATGAGATACACCAAATGGATGTGAAGACAACCTTCCTAAATGGAGAGCTAGATGAAAAAATTTACATGGAACAACCCGAAGGGTTCGTGGTTCCTGTTAAAGAACAAAAGGTGTGTAAACTTGTAAAGTCGTTATATGGACTAAAACAAGCACCTAAACAGTGGCATGAGAAATTCGATAGAACTATGTTATCAAATGGATTCAAGATTAATGAATGTGGCAAATGTGTCTACATTAAAGGAACATCTGAATCATTTGTTATTGTCTGTCTTTAAGTAGACGACATGTTAATAATGGAAAGTAGTCATGAATTGATCATGAATACCAAAGGCATGTTAAAGAAGAACTTTGACATGAAAGATATGGGATTAGCCAATGTCATATTAGGAATAAAGATTTCTAGAACATCAGAAGGAATAGTCCTGTCACATGGGCTCCCATTATCTCGGAAAATGTACTTCGAAAATTCGATGTCATTAATGCCTCCAAACCTAAGACTCCATAGACTTGGCGCTACACTTAGCTAAAAACAGAGGGGAACCAAGCTTTCAATTGGAGTATGCAAGAATAATTGGCGATCGATGTACTTAACGAATTGTACACGTCCCGTACATGCATATTTAGTGAGCAAACTAAGCAGGTTCACGCGTAATCCCAGTACAGATCATTGGAAAGCACTAATGAGAGTATTGAGATATTTAAAGTATACTATGAATCATGGGATACTTTATAAGAGATATCCAGCAGTATTAGAAGGATACTGTGATGCAAACTGGATATCGAACACAAAAGACTCAAAATCCACGAGTGGATATGTTTTCACAATAGGTGGAGGAGCAGTGTCATGGAAATCCTCCAAACAAACGTGTATAGCTAGATCCACGATGGAATCAGAGTTTATAGCTTTAGATAAAGCTGAAGAAGAAGCATAATGACTTAAAAACTTTTTGGAGGATATTCCTTGTTGAAATAAACATGTGCCTGCTGTACTAATACATTGTGATAGTCAATCAGCAATAGGAAGGGCACAGAGCAATATGTATAATGGTAAGTCTAGACATATCCGTCGTAGACATAATACCATTAGACAGTTGATCAAGAATGGGGTTATCACAATTGACTATGTGAAGTCAAATGATAACATAGCGGATCCGTTTACGAAAGGTATAAATAGAGATCAACTGTATAAACTGTTAAGGGGAATGTGCTTAAAACCCACAATAAAAGAACTCATAGTGGACACTCAACCTTGAGAATTGGAGATCACATGCCCTTGGTTCAATGAGACAACCAAGCTATAAGTTCTAGTAGAATCACTTGGAAACAACAACTCGGTTGAATGACCTGGAGATGTTGAATACTCATTCCCAGAACATCCAAGTATAAGCACTGCGGCGATGGTGAGGATAAGTTGAGAAAACTTTTAATGATTCATATACCTACGGGTGGAGTAGTGCAGGATACTCCTAATAGTGTGAATCACCTATATAAACGAGAAGTAACTTGGCCGCTTCTAATATGAACGCTTATGAATGAGATACGGTCCAGGGCCGAAATGGACAAAACGTGAGAACAATAACTGTTAGAGCTATTATTATGTGAGTATTGTTGTCTTGGTATACATCATACAGTCACTGGTTCAAAGCGACTCACTACCAAATGGCTAGTATATCCGATAATATTTCACTAGGGGAGATTCAAAGCCATAAGCTATCTATCCCGATGTAATAATGGTTCGCCGAAACTTTTGGACGAAATTGCATACATGCATTAATTGTCATTCATGTGGGGGATTGTTGGAAATGGGTAACGAAAGTTAAGTTTTGACTTGTCGTTGACCTAACTTTCTTACGAAAGTTCGTTAAACTTTCAACGGAGTTCGTTATTCGTTAACGAAGTAAGTTACAAAATGTATTCTACATTTGTTGTAGATAAGGAATTTCATTTATTATCTCAAAAACCATTTCCGGGTGAATGATAATTAATGACAAATGATTTGTAACTTAACGAGAGTTAAATAATGGGTCAAAGTTTGATTTGGGTTGGTCCCAAAATTGGTTTGGACTTATTGTGGCTAAAGGGCTAATGAGCAGGCTGAAGAAGCTTCTGCATGGCCGTGCAAGTGTCTAGGACACGGCCGTGCACCCTGCCTTGCCTTGCTTCTCGACCGTGCAGTGCCTTAGACTCGACCGTGCATATTGCCTTGCACGGCTGTGCAGTTCCTTGGACACGGCCGTGCAAGTGCTGTTATACCCGAAAAGTTGTGACTTTTCAAGGGAAAAGCCACAACCCCCTTAACTCTCCTTATATACTTCCCCTCTGAATTTCAATTCATACATACAGTAAATTGAGTCTTCCTACACACATTTGAGATAGATTAACATAGCCTAATCATTTCATCTTGTTGCATAAATTCCTTCAAGTCCGAAAGTTCCAAATAGTCAATTGTTCGTTAGATTTGTTAATTTGGAGTGCTCCTATTAACAAATAGAAGTCGTTGCATCTCACGAGAAGTTTGTCATCAACCGTAAGTACCAGTGCGGGACAAATACTTCTTACGGAAATTGTGTTAAACACAAGCCTCGACTACATTCAGTTTGTCTTTTCAATTTCCGTTATCTTTCCTGTTATCTTTCTCATTTTTCTTTGTTATTACCTTAAGAAGCCTATCCAGAAATCACAACACAAACTACATTCCCAGGCAAAAATATACTACACTCATTCCTTATATTTTATTTTTAATCATAAAAATGAATATATTAAAGAGGGGATAATAGATACACAAGCAGACTGACAAGAGGTCCATCCAAGGACAAGGAAAAATAAAAGAGAAATGTACAAAACAAGTCGTATAAAGTGTTGAACAATCGAAAATGGAATCCCTTGGAAAGGCACCCCTCGCCCTTGCCCGAAGGGAAGCCAGGAAGACTAGTCAATTCAATATCAATTTCACATTTCAATGATAGTGCCTGATCTCTTCTAAAATTGTGTCCAGTTCATAAGCACAAGGGATTATACCACACAAACAGAACAAATGTGCATCCCCTACCTTCCCAGAACCCTCTTAGGTAACAGAAGAAAATAAGTTATCAGGACAGGGCTAATCTAAGTCTCTGCATTCATCCAAATAGCTTGTTCTGAAGAAACCATTCAGTACCACGCAGTTAAGAGAAATTTTCTTATTTGGTACATGCCTTTGCAAGATGTCATCATAACTGAGTGAAACCAAGAAAGGTTTTTATCACAAAGGCAATCATAGCCTTAAAGATAAAGGATGAAAGGCCGAAATATGGATCCTGTGAGGGATAGATCAAATGAGCATGACAAGATAATAAACCAGCTCCCTCAACGTACTGAGTTTGAGAACCATAAACATGGGTTAGATATTCAAAAAGACCAAGAAAAATGTTGGCTTTGATCATTAGGACGATATACTCCCTCCGTCCAAGTTAATACTTCACAGTTACTGTTCACGCGTGGATTAAGGAAAAAAATAATGATATAATGTTGTGAGTGTAAAAGTAAAATAGGAGAGAGAATGAGTGGAGGGAATAGTAAATTATAATGGTGTTGTGAGTATTAAAATAATGTAGGAAACAAAGTGTGAAGTATGTAATTGGACGCCCAAAATAGAAAGTGTGAAGTATGTAACTGGACGAAGGGAGTATATAACAAAAATTCCTGAACATTTCCCTTGCCCACCCCATACTTAGAGCTTTGAAATAGGAGCTGAATGAATAGAAGATTGATAGAATATACGCTGGTAAGCCACTTTGAGGGAAGTAATCCATACCCGTACTACATACTCCAACAAAGCCAGGCTAATGAAAGAAACAAATGTTTATTAAGAAAAAAAATGATGTGGACTTTTATGAGAGAAAGAAACCCTTTTTTTTTTTTTGGCATCCAACCCAAGTTGATCCAAAAGAAGTTTATTTTTTATCACTTAAAAGCCAAATAGTGTTTCTCTTAATGAAGATGCCTCAACCATTTACCAACAAGGGAAACGTTCCTAGAGACAAAGTTTGCAATTGGTAACCCACCCTTGTCCTCCCATGCCACAAGATGATCTCTCCCACCCCCCACTTGACCCTTCGCACAAACAGTTCCTCATAATCCACTCAATTTTTCCGGCATCACATGTAAACCGCTACCTGTAATGTTCTTGTCACTGAACTAGCTAACTTCATTTCCAAACCTACATTCCTATCTAGTGTTTCAACCAAGTAACATTTTACAATTTCAAAAAAAAAATGGCTACATAAACCTTCTTGGTCCCCATATATCAAAACTCAAAACCTCGAGGTCCTACTCACTATCTTAGAGCGACTTTTCAGAGGAAGGACGTGTAGAGATCCATAAGAAACAATTCATCTAGGGTCCCTTTGCCTAACACTAATGCATTATGAGGATACTTTTTTTTTTTTTTTTTGATAAGAAAAGAGAATTGTATTAGAAGAAAATCAATTTACAAAAGGATAGACAAGTTGTCAATCGTTAAGAAAAAAGAAAAGAAAAACAAGAAACTACATCAAACTAAAGCAGCAACTGAGTCTCTCTTCAAGTCATTTAAGGATAACCCTCGGACCGTTGGCATAAGTCCACGAACCAGCATTTGCACATCCAAAGGTAACATGTTCCGCATAATCAATGTTAAACATCTCACATAAATAAAACTTAAACCCGCATTTCCATAATACGACAATGTTATGGAAATATCTGCAAAGGATAAGAGAGTAATCCGTCTTCGCGCGTTTCTCTTGTTTCACAAATTGGGACTTCCAGTCAATAAGCCACACTTGGCCTAATTAACTCAAATAGGAGAATTGCAAATTGGTACCCACATGAGATACGCGGCGCTCGTCTACTTCCGAGTACGGACAGACCAATAGCATTGTGACACAGCATTGTACGGATGTCATGTGATATGTCACGAGCGCCCATTTCTCAGACACCTATGGATACTTGACTCATTAGTTAGACCGGCAACAGTATCTTGGTGTGGTCAGATTCCGCAAGTCTTGTCTTCTCCTGGGTTAATTAGTTCCTGTTTCTCGCTCCCGCTTCATTACTCTTTGGTGGTTTTTTGTGCAACGTCAATTCCTTACCCAAACCCTTAACCCCTTGTGGGTAAAAAGCTGTTTCATTACTAAATATCTATGACTTCCGGACTGAAAGAACTATTTTTCTCCAAAACAACAATACTGAGCCAACAGAGACTGAACTGAACCATGGCAATATGCTTCAAGAGATTGCATTAAATGTGTCTACACATTTTCTCTACCACTATTCTCTGATGATGCATAAGATTACTACAAGTACAATAATCAAGTCCATGTCATCGCGCAAATGTCTACATGTTTGCCTATGCTCATGTTAGGGGACAGAAAAGAGATACGAAACAAACCTCCAAAAAATTGTAAAAAAGGAAGATACAGTCAATTGGTTTAGCTGTGAAGAGATTTATCCATCTAATAGGCTGGAGATCAGGCCGTGTCAGATCCAAGCACATTGATTTAGACGAATGGCAGTGTATAAACACATTAATACAAAGTTAGAGGTAGAAATCAAACCAAGATACAAGAATTTGCAAAAATAGTCAATTACATCTGGTAAAAGCCTAGAAAATAGAGAATTCGATTTAGAAAGGCATAAAGGGGAAGTTTGAAAAACAAAAATGCATGACAAGGAAGCAACTACATTTGTTCTGTTCAACAAAACTAAGCATTCTTCGTATACACAAAAATCCCATTAGTAGTATACTAGTACATTTGTTTTGACATATCAGTAAGTAAACTGGACTGAATTGGAACAAGTATCAAGACAACTGAAACAAACACACAGCGTGAAGTGATTAAGAAAAAACTAACATAGAGATAGAGAGGAATTGGGACTGGGGGTGCAAAAACCCTGACTAAATAGTGTGTGTCTGCTGGTGAAGAAAAGTTGGAGAAGGGAAGAGATCAGGCCTGGGTGCCAGTGATGGACTTCATTTGGATGTGATTAGCATCTGCAGTAGCAGCAGCTGTGGGCAAGGCCTCGTAAGAGCCAAATCTCCTGGTGGTGCCTACCATCTTGGCCACAGCAGCATAAGTGATAATGATAACGAGGACGAGGAACAAGACGTGGAGCACAAAGACGAGATCCAGGAGGGCAGCAGCCCTGAGCTTCGATTCATCAGGCTCACACTTGGTGGATCCCTCGATGCCGCTGGCAACGTCTAGGAGCTTGTGGCAGCCCTCTGGTATGAAGGCATCAACATGGAGGGAGAGACCGGTCTGGAGGGCCCAGAGACCCTGGAGAAAGAGGGAGCCCCCGAGGGCAACGTCAGCGACGAAGAGCCTAGGAAGACAGGCGAGGAGTAGGCATAGGAAGGATGAGAGGGCAGAGATACGAGCGGAGATAGAATCGCACTTGGCCTCAAGGGCGGAGATCTGAAGAGAGGCGGAGGAGGAGGTGACGGAGTATTGGAGGAAGAAGAGAGCGGAGGCAAGGCCAAAGAAGAGATCGGGAGGGAAGGGGAGGATGGACTCGGAGAAGAGAAGGGCAAGGGAAAGGATGAGGAAGAGGAGGAGGAGGGCGGCGGACTGGAGGGAGGTGAAGCGGTAGACGGGGGTGCTGCCTTGAAGGAGAGGATCGGAGACGGTGGAGATAAGGGTTTGGTGAAGGAGGGAAATGAGGAGGCAGAAAATGAGGAGGTAGAGCTGAAGGTGGCGGGTAAACGGGGTGGCCGGAGAGAAGGGGTGGTAGGGCTTGGCGACGTAATCGCGGGGGTATTTGAGGTGGTTCCTGGTGGTGGAGATGAGGTGGTACAGTCCGAGAGACACCAGGGAGGACGATGTAAAAATCTGATAGATAATCCCTCCTCCTCCTCCCATTGATTTTGATTTTGATTTTGATTTTGATTTTGAATTTTGAATTTGATTTGAAGATGAGAAGACGAGGTCAGTTCACTGTCATTGACGGGCTGATTTTTCCGTGTCCGGCTAGACTCGCGTCTCGCCTTCTTTAAAAATGATAATGAATTAAATTAAAATAGTTATTATAACGCATTTTATTGAGTTGGTCTTATAAAAAACTAGTTTTTTCTTAAGATAAGGAAAAACGTGTTTTTCAAAGCGCTGTTCAAAATAAACGATGGCAATTTTGTAATTACTGGCAACCATGTTCAAAATAAACGGTGGCATTTTTGTAATTACTGGCAACATGATAAATGTCAGTGTTAATATTACAAATGACCAGTGATTTCATACTGGCATTTTATAAACATGAAACTGGCACTTTTCACACGGGCACTTATATATACATGAACTGACACTCTTTACACGGGCACTTTTATATACATAGACTGACATTTGAAAACACATTTACTGGCACTCAAAAATGCATATACTGGCACTCAAAAACACTGATAATTATTTTTGCTGATATTCAAAAAAACATGAACTGGCATTCAAAAAAACATGGACTGGCATTCAAAATTACAAGAACTGGCATTCAAAAATACATTGACACTCAGTTACACACTTACTGGCACTCTATTATACACTAACGGGCACTCAATTATACACCAACGGGCACTTGATTATACACTAACGGGCACTCAATTATACACTAACGGGCACTTGATTATACACTAACGGGCACTCTATTATACACTAACGGGCACTTGATTAATCACCAACTGGCACCATTATAGTCTTCACCCACTTAAATTTCAATAATCTGATTCACCCATCCTCCCCACAATAAAAAGAAGTTCACAAACAGAAACAATTTTGACCTAATATCAATTTAAGAGAATCATTTTTTGTTGAATCAGAAAATGGACGATGTAATCAGTGACTTGGAGAAATCATGGGCTGACTACTTGGTTTGGTTTTGGAATGGCTCGCCATTACCAGGCTGAGAAGAAAGGGTCGGTTTTCTTGAAAATGAGAGAGTGGGTGTGACTTATTTGATGGGAATCAGGTTCTTAGTGTGGTGATTTTTTTGGGTTAAAACCGAGATCTGGAAGAGATGATTGAAGGCTGAAGTTTGGAGAAGAATGAGTGAATCGATTTAGCATGATATGGGTTGATCAATTTCCCATCGAATGGAGAAGAACGGTGAAGAAGACGATCCAGGGAGAGAGAGAGCAATGGGTGTTTACGTTTAGAGAGAGAGACTTTTGCGTTGAGTGACGGGTTTTAAAACACGTTTTTTCGTAAGCTTATCAAAAAATGCATTTTTTACAAGTTTTTGGCCATTTTATTTGCATTACTATCAATAAATATAAATAATTATCGCATTTTTAAGTAATTAATGTTATCAACGACTATTTTTTTCATTAATTCGTGTCTTTAAAAAATAGTCTTTTTTGGTATAATTTTAAAAAGTCATACTTCATATTTTCTAATAAATATTATAAAATAATTTTCATTTGAAAAAATATCTTATAATTTTTAGTTTAAAAACCCATAGAAATTTTTTTTTTTAGAAAAATATTTTAAAATAGTTAAGAAATCATTTATTTATTATTTTAGCAATAAATAAAAAAATTTATAACCCAAACAAAATCAACTTAAAATTTTAATGCAATTTAATTATCCAAATTTTTGAAAATCCTTTCTTACACTTTTTGTTTACCAATTTTTTATTTGTGAAATTTCACCTAAATAATACTCATTGAAAATTAAATATATATAATTATTTAAGAATATGTTTCAATAAAACACTAAAATCTCTTTTATTTTATTTTATTCGTTTCTTGGAATTTTAATTAACAAATAAATTATCAATAATAAACTCAAAAAGTTGTGTCAACAAAGTGGATAAATAATATTTCAAGCCCTTTCTTTTAAAAAAAATCTACATTATAACTATTAGCTAAAAAAAACACTTGTTTGAAGAAATTAATGAAGAAAAAGAAAAAAAATATAAAAACAAAGAATAAGTTAAGAAAATATAATTTTGAAGACAAAAATTTCAAAAAAAATATATCATCACATTAATTTAATAATATTACAAATTCCTAAACATAATCAATAACTATTTCTTTTAAAAGACACTCTACATTTAAGAAAAAAATGAAAAAAAAAATCTAAATATCATTGTGATACATCAAAAGAGATACAATTATTTGATTGAACTTTAACCAAAAAGTTATAAGATTTCATTATTTTAAAATTATTTTAAGAATAAAATATATTTTTTATTTTTTTAAAACCTCAAATACAATTTATATCCAATATAGAATTTTAAAATTTATAATAAGTCAAAAATATCATTTTATTAAATTAAAGGATTTCATATCCATATTAATTGTTGTTTTTGGAGTTTTTATAAGTCTTTAAAAAAAGCGACAATTATTACTACTACCCACATTTCAAAATAAATTACATTTTATCCCAAGATAAATTATTATTTTTATACCAAAAAGTGTTTCTAGATTTATTTTACCATTGTTTTTTCATATTTCATTTTTTACTTGCAAAACTAAGAGTTTGCAAAGCAATTTATGAATTTGTGAAGAAAGTTGTTTAGGTATAATGATTAAGAGAAAAAAGTAATACTTCATTTGCATTTAATTAATAGAGGAGAGAATAGGATAATTAGGTTAATTTAAAGATAATTATTTGTTTCATTGATTAGTTGATTTGAAGCAAAACCAATATTCTAAAATCATTCATGTTTTGGATGGAAATGGACATGTTGAATTGCTCAATTCACTTCAACCTTTATATATATATATATATATATATATATATATATATATATATATATATATATATATATATATATATATATATATATATATATATATATATATATATATATATGTGTGTGTGTGTGTGTGTGTGTGTGTGTGTGTGTGTGTGTGTGTGTGTGTGTGTGTGTATATATATATACATATATATATATCTGTATATATATATATATATGTGTATATATATATATATATGTATATATATATATATATGTATATATATATATATATGGAGAGAGAGAGAGAGAGAAAGACTAGTTTTTGTTTTATTTAAGGTAATTCAACAATTTTTTTGTTGCATATTCATGATATCTTCCCCTAACGACATCCATATTTTTTGTTTAATTGGTCATATGCAATGCATGTGACCAATTTCATAAGGGTAAAACATAAATTTCAATGGAAGTTAAAATAAAACAAATACTAAATGTTCTAATAGTAAAGTAAAAAGTAAAATATACCTTTAGACAAATTCTTAAGGACTCTTTGGTTATTATTGTTAAAGATAAGGGCATAAATAAAAAATATAAACGGATAAACCTAAACCTAAATGAGAATTGTTATTCACCCCAGCAAGTTTACTTAATACCCCCACTTTACTATTTTCAAAAAAATATCATTAATTGAAATGACTTTATTACCCTCACTAATATGTTTTCCACCACTGCTCACCACCACCCACTCCCGCAACCGCAATCATCCACCACCCACCACCGCTACCACCCATCATCGCCATCGTCTCTACTGTCACCACCGTCTATACTCGCAGATTTTCAAACCCAAATTTTCTCACAACCAGATCTGTACTCCCACTCTCTCCCTGTCGTCACCATTTCCCTACCGCCATCATCTCCACCTCAGTTACAAAACAAAAAACTATGTTGAAAGAAATGAAGAATTACCTTCAAACACACACAGAATCTCTCTCTAATTTCAGTAGAGCCACACACACACACAAAGAGAGAGAGAGAGAGAGAGAGAGGGAGGGAGGGAGGGAGGGAGACCGAGGAAGAGTACTTACAAATAAGTGTCCACTCTCCTGTCTCAGCTAAATTTTGTTTAGGCATAAATTTAGCAGAAAACAATAATAGCCAAATTTTTAAGATTTCCCTAGAAATTATCATAAATCAAATCAAACAGACAGTAAGCATAACTCATGAATCAATATCAAAGAACAAGCTCAAACAGGAAATACAGACAAACACATGAACAAGAAGAAGAACAATAAACCGAGCAGCTTACTGGGATTGAGCTGGAAATTCGACCGAGAAACACCGATTTTTCGACGAATTAGGTGAAATTATATGTACTTCAGCTAAATATTGATGCAAATTTGGGGTAAAATTTGAAGAACTGAAACAAAAGACAGATTGGTTATATATACCAATGGACGGAGTAAGAATAAATGGAGCTGGCAAAAATGGAAGAGAGAGAGAGAGAAGGGATGGAGTAAGAGACGACCCAGAAGGTAAAGGGTATAATAGTAATAATGGGAGTGTAGTTTTAATTTTTAGAAGTAAACTTAGTAATGCGGGGGTATTAAGTAAATTTGCGGGGGAAATAACAATTCTCAACCTAAATCTCATCATCTTGTCGGCCTCCCTCCGACCTCACAGCTCCATTCCCAACCATTCCTATTTTCTCAATTGCTTACTAAGCTCATTCTGGGTTAATAGAAAGAATTATTAAATGGGAATTTTCAGAATCAATCAATTGAAATTCCTTAGATAAACCTGTAAACCCATTTGGTGCATTTTAGCCGGAAAAATGGTGAAAACCGAGACATCCCGCAAGTTTACTCGGAAAAAGAGCTGCATGCGCTACGTGCTAAATTACTAGCAACATTTTCGCTGGACTTCGCTATTTGAGGACAAATGACCATGTAAGCCAATTGGGTGGCCTGCTGCCTGTAGCAATGGTGAATTTTTTATTACTATAGTCGCCACTTATTATTTATCTGTAGGAAAATAATAAGAAAAATATTTTTACCATTTCAAGAGATTCAAGGTTTAGGGGTTAAATTATGTAATTAGAATGTCAAAAAGCACCAATTCCACCAATCTTATGATTGGCATTGCTAATTAGGTGTTATCAATCATTTCAATTAAATAAATTTAATACAACAATTTAAACAATAATTAATTTGATTAATTATTGAAATGTTGGATTGTAAGCTTTGAGATCGCCTTAATGAATTGAATGAACTATAAGCTAATCCATTAGATGGTATTACAATACTCTAAAAGCAATAGAGAGGTTGAGAAAAAAACGAAATTTGTGGAGAGTTTACCTTATGATTTCTTGAGCAATGCAATGGGTAGTCTTGACAAAGGCTTGAGATATTCGTAGGTAAATTGATCTGAACGAATTTGAGAGAAGTCTTTAGGTTGTTTTATGTGTTCTTTATAGGACAAAATCCAGCAAAATATGTGTAGGAGAAGGTTTGATTGAAAGTCCCCGAACAAGGAGGTGGAAACTTGTAATTATAGGTGTGAATTACTTGATCACCAAGTTAGGAGTTACAAGTAAGGAAGGAATCAAAGAATTGATTTGTTTGAGTGATAGGAAGGTTCTAGAAAGTCCTATATTAGGGTAAATCCCGGATTAGGATATGAGAGATCAAGAAAGAGATCGAAACCAAGAAGGAAAGTGAATATACCCATTCTGAGAGGTTGTCTCGTGCAAGACACGTAGTCTCATAGGATACAACTTGTTAGTTGACTATTTTGTCCTTTTCAGTTATTTTGTTAGTCAGTTAAGTCCAAAACTAACAAAGTTAGTCAGAAACCTAGCAAAACATGGCGAAACTAATGAGCTTTCATCAAAACACAAAGGCGAGAACAAGATTAGTGTGATCATGTAATAATTAGTTCAGAATGGGGTGTCTGCAAAGCCCCTCGACGACAAGACTTATGGAAGAAGTCAAGTCGACGATAGAAAAACATCCATTCAGATCTTTGAAAAGCAATTTTGTAATTGAAAGGTAAACCCATAGACAAATCAACACTCTGACCCAATTCTGAAGATACCTGGTTGTTGATTAAGTTATTGTTGAAGTCTTCGAGGTGGCAGACTTTGTTGAAATCGTCCAAAGGTCAGAACTTTGCTGAGGCCATCGAAATGTCTGAACTTTGTTGAGGTCGTTCGAAGGCCTGAACTTTGTGATGTTGTCCAAAGGTCTGAACTGAAAGTCGTTCGAAGGTTTGAACTAGGCCTGTCAATATTATTCATGAACCCATGAACCCACCCAGCCCAACCCATAAATTACCCAACCCAACCCAGCCCAATAAAATAAAAAGATTCAAATAGATAACCCATTTGAACCCAATCCAATTCACGGGTTAAGAAAGGTTTAACCCGGTAACCTGTTTAATTCGGTTAGAACACGAGGAATTTCTAAAATCCCCTCATTCCTCTACGCGGCTATGCCCTAATCCTCCCACTCGACTATCTCCCTCGCATCTCCGCTCTCAATCCTTCGACAGCAGCGAGATGCAATCAAACCCTAATTACTCCTATAACGACGCAAATCTAGGCGTGTCTGGAAGGATTACTATGCTAAGGTAATTGTCTCACTCTCGTTTTCTTGTGATCTGCGTTGTTTTAGCTTGTCTCCCTAATTTTGATTGGCTATTGTGTGTACGACTGCTTGTTATAGGACAATCAAATCTCTGAATATCAAATTGCAAGTTCTGTTAATTTTGATTTTGTTTTGAGCAAATCGTTTTTGGAATCCGACTTGTCATTTTTCGTGGCTTAATTACTGCAATGTGTAATTTTGTAGCATAGTGACGTGTTGAGCTGGGGCAACACCGAATATGGAAACTAATGGCTGTCAATTGGAGCGGGTAATTAATTGAAATTCTTACTTTTTGTTATCTCTCATTTTCAATTTCAAATTCACAATTGTTATTTATGCTAATTGTCCATTCTTTATCAGATGGAAGCAAGCAGCGTGAATAGTGAAGGATCTTCTGCTTGTATTGGAAAAAGAGCAAGAAAGTCTGCACCAAGGAGAAGAACATCTGAAGCATGGAATTTTTTTGATGAATTTCTTGGTAAAGATGGTCTATATGTGTTGTCATGTACACTCTGTCCCCATAAATACACAGGTATAACTGACCCCTCCGCATATGGTACGACAAATTTGAAACGACATTTGAAGAAACATGATTTGGAGGTAAAAGAGTCTGATGAATCGTTATGCTCCATTAGACCAAGGAGTATTTCGAGAAAAAATGTGTGTTGCAATTGTTACGCACAATTACCCATTTAAGTTTGTTGAGCATAAGAGAATAAGGGAATTGTTTAGTTTTTTAAATCCCGGAGTAAGACATATTACAAGAAACACAGTAAAGGTTGATGTGCTTAAAATGTATAGCCAAGAAAAAGAAAGGATAAAACTCGAACTTGAAGGGATTAGAAGTAGGGTGTGTCATACTTCAGATATTTGGAGCTCTCCTTCCGGTAATGGTTATATGGCACTTACAACCCATTTTGTAAATGAGGATTGAGTTTTACAAAAAAGAATTTTAAACTTTAGGCATGTTCCTCCTCCTCACAATGGTAGCTTCATTAGTGATAGATTGATTAGTTTCTTGAAGGAGTGGGGTATTGATAGAAAAATATTCTCGATCACCTTAGACAATGCTACTTATAATGATGAAGTTGTGAATATGTTGAAGAGTCACCTTTTGTTAAAAAATGCTCTTGTATGTAAGGGTGAATTCATGTGCATTGTGTCGCACATATTTTAAACCTTATAGTTCAAGAAGGATTAAAGTGATTGAAGTTGCTATTAACAAAATTCGAGAGAGTGTGAAGTACATTAGGTGGGAATCAAGAAAGATAGCCTTATAGAATTGGTTTCTCAATTCTCTCTTGAGGGAGGAAAAAAAGTCAGTCAAGATGTAGCAACTAGATGGAATTCAACTTTTCTTATGCTAGAGACCGTGTTACAACATCGTAAGGCATTTTCTCAAATGAAGTTGGTTGATTCCAACTTCAAAAGTTGTCCAATAGAAGAAGAATGGATAAAAGCTGAGAAAGTTGCAGAATTCTTGAAGCCAATTTATGAAACTACTATGCTATTTTCCGTTTGCAAATATCCGACCTCAAGTTTATATTTTTTAAATATGTAGAAGATTGTTTTGGTTATTGATGAGCAATTGAAAAGTGGGGATTTTTTATTGAGTGAAATGGCAGAAGACATGATGATCAAGTTTGCAAAATATTGGGAGAAAGATAGTGCGATATTGTCATTAGCAATTTGTCTAGATCCGCGCTACAAGTTAAAGATGGTTGAATATTGTTATTCTATGCTAGGCTATGAAGGAGATGAAGTTGAAAATTTGGTGTCGGGTGTATGAGACAAGTTGTATTTTCTATTTGAAGAGTATAAGCATGTATCAACTTATTCCTCACAATGTCAATCGGCGAGTACGAGTACAAGTACTATGGATGCCGGTAAAAAAAAAAGAGATGTATTGGATGTAAGTTTATGTTTTAAGTTCATTTACGATTTTTTTTTGTTTAATAAGTAGCTTAAGATTAAAAAAAAATCTTTCCAATGTTTTTTAATGTTTTGTAGGGTTTTGATACGTTTAAAAGCCAACATCATGCACCAAATATAAACAAGTCTCAGATAGATTTGTATTTGGAAGAGGAACCGTTTGATAGAAAGTTGTATGAAAAATTAAACGTTTTGAGTTATTGGAAAGGGAATACACTTAGATATCCAGAGTTGTCCATGATGGCACGCGATATTCTAAGTGTACCTATAACCTCTGTAGCTTCAGAGTCTGCCTTTAGCATTAGAGGTCAAATTTTTTGGGAAGTATCGGAATTCGTTATTATCATCAAATGCTGAGGCATTGATATGCTTACGAGATTGGTTAAATGGTATTATATTTATTTGTTGATTATTGATTTTTTTGGACAAAATATATTTTATTGTTGAACACTCAAGTGATTTGGTATTAAAATACTTTGCAGTAAAGTATGATTCAGATGGAGACGAATATGATAAAGAGTGCCTCATTGAGGACTTTGGAAACTTGAGCTTTGCAAGCACCACTGTGAATGTGGTGCCCAAGATCGCGGCTTTTCCTTTTTATCATTGTTTTATGTTGGAATCGCTTTCTCGTTTAAGGGGTCACCGCCTCACATCGGTTTGAAAACATCCGGTTTAAATTGAAAAACGGAGCCGCCACGCCATTTTGATTTCCTCAAAACTTTGAAAAAAAGGATTTGGGTCCGGAGGTTAAGTTACCCCTTGGAAAGAACGGATCGACGTTCACCCAAGGAGCCTTGCCGAAGCAAGTCTTTCAAGATCCGACTTTCATGCTTGCCTTTTTGTGCTTTCGTGTGTGGGATGTGTTTTCGTAAAAAGGGGGGGGGAATGTGCCAAGTAGTCTTCCGGACATATAAACCATGAGTTGGTTATCGCTCGGGATTCCTTGGATTTTGATGTGTTCGGGACTTTGATCCCGTTCTCATCTTGGACTTATGATCATCATTATGAGACCTTGGGTCACATGTGATCAAGATAGGGACACCTTTTTTATAGTCCAAGAGTGAGACTCTTTAGAAAGGAAGGACCTTTGCCCATCAATCCTACATCTTGAGACGATTTGAGCTTGATAGGGATATTTGTGCTCGTCTCAAGTGATGATAGGAGATGTAGGGGATCAAGTTCATCTTTTTCTAAAGGAATATCCGCCTATGGCATCTTTATGTGGAGGAAATGATGTAAAGATAGGACCTTTACACCATTACGCTCCAAGAGATGCTTCAAGTACCAAAGGGGACTAAGGGAGGGGTATAAAGATTGGATCTTTATGCTCATCCTATGCCTTTTTGTGCCTTATGAAGGTCACTAGGCAATCCTTGGAGAGTGATCCAACCATGAGGGACATGGGGGATGCATTTTAAAGTAAAGATGACATTTTTATGCTAACATATGTAATGAACATGATGCAAGCTAAGACTAGGAATGTAAAGGGAGGACCTTTATGGCTTTCCTATGTCCTTTAAGAACCATTTGGGTGGACAATCCTTGGAAGCAAGGTCTATGGGGAGGGGGATGACATTCATGAATAAAGATGACATTTTTAATGAAAAAGATGACATTTTTATATGAAAAGGATGCTATTTTCACATCATCATGTGAGAGATCCACCCTAGAACAAGCCATTTGAGGTCTTATTGTTCATCCCTGGTATGGATCCTCTATGAATCCTATGTGATAGGGGAATGGGGGTATTATGATCTACATGACTAAAGACATGATTTTTATGGCAATAAATCAAATATAAAGCAAGTAAATGGCAATATAGATAGAAAAGAACAATATAGCAAGTATGACAAGTATATTTTAAAGAGAAGAGGACGAGAGGTTACCAATGGTGGTGTTCCTCTATCTCCCTTGAAGATTTCCTAAGAAAGGAGCAACTTTTGAGGGGTTTTGGAGAGGAGGGAGGTGATTTTGGGTAGTTTCAGTTCTCTGGAATTTCGTGTTTGTATTTTGGCAGAGTAACAGTGCTCCAAATTCTTCTTTTAAAATGAATAGAAGAGGCCTCTATTTATAGGCAGTTTGGGATTGGCTAATGAAGTCGTGCGGCTATAACCCTTGGCTAATGAAGTCGTGCGGTCTTATCCATTAGTGACTCAGCATATTTCTAGAACCATGCAAGGGGGCCTTCTAGAAGCTCTTTTCCAGCGAGGGACTACGTGGAATTTTAATTCCTAGCAAGTCCTTCGCCCCTCGGGAGGTTTGGGAAAGTTCCCAAATTGCCCCTGAACTTTAGGAAAGTCCGGGAAATTGCCGGGAAACTTAACCGGAAGGCATGAGTCAGATTTGGGTACTTACAGAAGCCCCTCGGCAACGTCACTTGCAGGGCGAGTGGGGTTGTCGATAAAAAAGGATTCAATCTGGCAAACTGCCGAGACGGATTGGGTGACCAAGGTGGTCGAGTGGCTGAACCTAAAGTAGGCTACCTACGTATCCCGGAGGAATTAAGCCAGGTCATAGTTCGGAATAGATCCACTGGGGAAAGGGGTGTCATATGTGACGAATTGGCTGAACCTAAAGTATGCTACCTACGTATCCCAGAGGAATCAAGCCAGGTCGTAGTTCGGGATCTATTGGGGAATGGCGAAGAGAAACTGTCCCTTGCTAGGAAGATGGAAGGAAAGTGACCTAGGAGGTCAAATGACTGATCCTACTGGGGATATGCTAGATGAAGGAAGTGACCAATGTGGTCGGATATTTAGACTTTATGAGGGACTACTTCACCACTGAGGAGTGATGAAGGAAGAGGGTAACCACTGCGGTCGGATGGCTGGACCTTTATGAAAGGCTGCCTCACCACTGAGGAGTGATGAAGGAAGAGGGTGACCACTACAGTCGGATGGCTGGACCTTTATGAAAGGCTACCTACGTATCCCGAAGGAATCAAGCCTTGGTCGTAGTTCAAGTCTCACTAGATAGTTAGGAACATGTCTAGGATCCTTGGGATTTTGACGATTAATGGAGGAGTCGCCTGATTGACAATTAATGGAGGTTGTCACCTGATTGACAATTAATGGAGGTTGTCACCTGAATTGACAATTAATGGAGGTTGTCACCTGATTGATAATTAATGGTGGTTGTCACCTGGTTGAACTAAAGTTTATGTCGCTATCGAGGAGATAGAGGTAGCTAAAGTTGGAAAACTTGAGCGTACTTCACTATCTATGAGATAGAGGTAGCTAAAGTTGGAGAAAACTTGAGCGTATTTCACTATCTATGAGATAGAGGTAGCTAAAGCTTAGAGAAACTGAAGCGTACTTCACTATCTATGGGATAGAGGTAGCTAAAGTTGGAAAAACTTGAGCGTACTTCACTATCTATGGGATAGAGGTAACTTAAGTTGGAAAAACTTGAGCGTACTTCGCTATCTATGAGATAGAGGTAGCTAAAGCTTAGAGAAACTGAAGCATACTTCACTATCTATGGGATAGAGGTAGCTAAAGTTGGGAAAACTTGAGCGTACTTCACTATCTACGAGATAGAGGTAGCTAAAGTTTGAGTTTTGACAATTCGGAGGATGTCACCTAGCGTTATTCCGTTATAACGAAAGTAACGGAAGTGTCTCGAGAGGAAAGTTTATTCTCCTTAGAGATAACGGGTATCCTTGGGGAACAGCGTTACTCTAGTTAAGAGATAGCGGAAATTGTATGCCTAAGTGGAAGGTCCAGGGGCAAAAATGTAAATTCAGCTCAGAGCGAATGAGGCCGCCCGGCGAGAGATGGGGGAAAAAGAAGTCATCCGGCTTAAAATTTAATTTCACAAGATTATTTAACCAGAATTGAAACGGGCATTGGGCGCCATTGCCGCTTGCTTTCTGCCGAGGAAGAGAGAGAGAGAGAGGAGAGAGGAGAGAGAGAAAATTTCAAAATTGTTCAATTCTCTTGCTTCACCACTCAAGATGGATCCGGAAGGGAACGTTGTGCCTAGGCAAGCACGAAGAAACATGTCGGAAGCCGCTAGGAGGAGGAGGAGGGAGCTCGTTCGAACGGAGCGGAAGTATGACTTCAACACGCCTCCGTTCGAGCTCTATCCCGGTAAGAGGGAGCACAAATCTACGAAACCTCAATCTATTGGGGTAAGCATTCTTGATTTGCTTGATTTTGTCAATTTTGATTGGAATTTTGATTGATTTAGGGCTTGACTCGATTTTTAGGAATTTTTCGAATTTTTCTATGATTTTTGTTGATGATTTTGGGAATTTGATGATTAACCTATGATGCTAAGGGCATAAATGAACATGCATGCGCAATTTATTTGAAAAAAATAATGAGAATGACTCATTTTTTTGAAACTAAAGTAAGAAAAATAATGTCTAAAATGTGACGAAGCCCTTGCATGTGCTAGAACTAGGTCAATTCTTGATCATGGATGGGAAAACAAGATTTTGGACGATGAAAAGGATTCATGCATGCCATTTCGAAAGGTTAATGCTTATGTGCAAAGAATTTTGTGAAAATTGGAAATATGTGCTTAGGAGAGAAATGTGCATGTCATGACGTGTTTCAAATGATGAAAGACACGCTTTCTAGGCAAAGGATGCTAGAAATCTCTTATGAATGCTTTTCTTTGAAAATATGTGCACTTTTGAATATATGCATGCTTTTAAGGTGAGATGAAGGACTGACACATTTTTGTTGTGTTTTCCTACAGGAGAACAAGTCGAGGGAACCTTCTGAGGTGGTTGTGAAGTTGTGGGATAGGATGCCCAACTTCGAGAAGGATGGGGTGAACCCCAAGGAGCTGGTGATGGCGACAGGGCTCAATTTGTTCATTGATGCAATCAGTAGAGGTATCCATGTGACCTCCAAGAGCAAGGGACTGGTCCAGGCCCTCTCAAAGTTCTGGTGGGACACCACCCACAACTTTCATCTCAGCTGGGGAGAGATCACGATGACTCCGGCCGACTTCACTGCTATTACTGGCTTGCAGTTCACTGGGAGGCCAGTGACCTGGAGAGATCACATTACTGCGGAAGAGTTTAGAGCTCTGGTTGGATTTGACCTCCGTCCTAAGGGGCTTAGGATGGAGATGAGGTATGTTGAGGTGGCGGTCCTGGAGTGTATGCAGGGGTTTACCGCCAACGAGGTGACTGCCCACCAGCTCGCGAGAGCTTTCTTGTGGTTGATGCTGTCAGTCACCATATTTGCGAACTCTGGGACATTGGCAATGCTTTGCCTTCTTGACTCTTTGGAGAATCTGGATGGGGTTGGGGCGGTCTCTTGGGGTGAGGCCAGATTGGCTGAGCTCTATTTCTCTTTGGATATGTATAGCCGGAACAAGGCTGCTTCTATGGACTGCTTTTCTTTCACTTTGAGGTAGTCTCCCTCTCTTTTATCTCTTTTACTTTTCTGTCTTGAGATTTTTATGAGAGAAATGACCCTTTGTTTTGAACATGCGGTATGGTTCGCGAGGTGATTGGGTTCTTTCCTTGGAACCAACAGAGTGATCTCGCAGATCTTCTCGGCCATGATTCGCTGGAGGGGAGAGGCCAGAGATAAGTTCACCGGGAAGACCCGGATCACTTTTGACTACAAGATGGTGAGACCGGTTATCAACGGGGATGGTCACGAGGGGGTGGACTTCTATCCTTGGGGGAGGTACCCGGAGGTTTTGCTAGGGGATGCCTTGGAGGCGACTAGGCAGAAGAGGTGGCTGACGGGTCTGACTTGTGACGTCATTTACTTGGGGGATCGCTTCTCTAGGTAGCATGGCCTTGTCCCTCCTTTGGATGCCATTACTCCTCACGACCCTCCACCACTTATGCTACAGCCCAGGAACTGGTCAGAGGATGAGATAGCGAGGTATCAGGCCGGTGTGGCGGCTGAGGAGTATTTCGACTTTGCTACCCCGTATGCCACCTTTGTGGAGCAGCGGTTGAGGACGCCGCAGAAGCTAGTGAAGATGGCTGTCACTCAGGGGTACGGGGAAGCAGAGCCGACTGATCCGCCTATACCTCCTGCTCATCTCTCCTATGTGGTAAACGGGGTACCGAGGAGGTTCATGGTTCCTGTTCCTGACACGAGGGAGCCCAGTATACTTTGCCACCTGACAGCACTGTAAGTACCTCTAGGGTCTTTTCCCTTTTTGGATTTCTTTGCTTTCTGCGATTTTGAACTTTTCTTGAGATTTTCTAAGTTTTTCTTCTCTTTTCTCGCAGGTTCCTGCTCGTTCCTATGATGGCTTGGTACGGCAGAACAGAGGCTGGAAGGATGTGTGCCGGTCCCTTCTGAGGAAGCTCGCCTGCGCTTCCAGGGCTGGGGTAAATGTGCAGGAGCCCGTGTGCAAGAGGAGGCACATTGGGAGCACCGCCTCTACCTCATCGGACTCAGGATACCAGACCTCATCCACCAGTGCCATGCCTCGGGGACAGGGACCTTGTTAGTGTTATGCCCTAGGCCTATGATTTATAGACTTATGTGTTGACATTATTTATTATTATATGAGATGTTTATTATCTGATTATTATATATGTTTTGTATATTTGTTTATAATAATCTCCGTCCCTAATTATTAAGAGAATAATTAGTATAATTGTCAATGGATAATCATACGATGATTATATGCATAGAGATGCACATTGAAATTATGGGTAATTGTTAGAGAACAAGTGACTGGACTTGACCCGCATGAGATTTATGTCATGGTCAGATGTCATAATTAAATCTCATAAGGTTACTTCATTTAGTCCCTAGACCTGAGATTATCATGACCTTACATATGATGAAAGTCATGTTTGATTTTAGTCAAAGGATATCTTAACACGATATTTATAAAGGCTAATTTTGGCATGATCGGATTCATGATGGGAAGGATGATAAGTCAAGATGGAATTTGTCCCTCGAAAGAGAGATGTTTTGCTTGGGTCCCTCGATGAGTGATAATGATGAAAGTGTATGGCCGTACCCCAATATGATTGGAATTATCATTATACTCAAGAATCGAGAAAGCATTGAACAAAGGCAAGTTGACAAGGACCATGACTTGTGTTCAATATAACATCGTGAGACAAAGGGAGAAATGGAAGTGTACCATTGGAAACGTGAACTCTTACGTTACATTATTTGGGTAGACATAATGGCTTGCTAGAGTCCGCTTATGTCTTATGAGGGTCGATATGATCGAACTCATTGCCAACATAATGTAATCCTATTGGATCACACACAACTAGAATGGATTGGTTAAACCATGGGAAGAATGATTGAGAAAAACCTGAGGTGACTCATTGTATCGCGCGACAGAACAAGTCCACGTGACTCGTCTGGTCGTGCGACACAATAAGTCTACAGAGTTAATTTTGGACTAGTTTCCTAATTCGATTAGGAAACACATATTGATGCTAAAGTAGTATAAATCTAACAGTCCGTCAGCCCTAAAAAGCTAGCCGAAATTCTAAAAAAATATTCACAAACATATTCTCAATATTATTCCAAGGTTTATAGGATCTATCAATCTTCAAGAAATTATTCTTGGATCCATTCGAAGGTGTGGATACCGAAAGAGGGTCTTCGCTCGTTCATCGATCAAGGCCTAGAGTTCAAGCAAGTTGAAGAACGAAGTTTGTGATTCGAAATCACATAATAAAATCGTTCGATAGCTCAAGAACGGAAAGCGTTCAAGGTTGGTTATATCTATCTCATAGTTTTCAAGTTAATTATATAGAACGGATCCTAGGGCTTCTTGGGTTTTATGTTATTTGATGCTTAATTCCGCTGCGCATGGACCCGTAAAACCCAACAGTGGTATCAGAGCCCCGTTCATATCATTAAGTTTGAATTAACATCCTAGAAAAGTAATATAAATTGTTTATATGTTCTTTTGCATGTTCTATATGTGATAGATTAATTGTTTTTGAAACAATATGCCTAAATCGTATTCTATTGATATTGAATTAAATACGTTAAAAGTCGTTTGCATGATTTAATTGCTCGTGATTTAGAATTGATTGAATTACGCAAATCGCAAAACTAGCTTCATTGTGTCATGCGACATAGTATGTCTATGTCACGCGATAGATATTGTATGATTGGTTTTCTAGGTCGTGCGACATATTGTGACTGCAGGAGTCTCGTCACGCGACAAAAACTAGCCCATTTCGGGCGAATCGGTTGTTGAACAATCATGCTAATCTGTGAATGTGTTTACAATCTGATACGTTTATGTGTTAATCTGGATGCTATAAAATTGAGTTTATAGGGCTATGCTAGATTAACTCATTGTTTATGCATGCTTAGTTGATTAAAATATGATTTTATTAATTATTGCGATGCATGATTTATTTGTTCTTACGTGTTAAGAAATTTTATGTTTAGTTGAAACATTGCATTGTAGTTTCCTAATATGTTTAGATTTAGACATTAAAATTTTGGTTTTATGATTGTTTATGGAAACAAGTCATAATTACGCGAAATTTAAAAGGAAACTGATTGTTTATAAAAGGTAGTGATTATGTTGCCAAATCAGAGCTAATTTCTGATTGTGCATGTCTAGGAGAGTTCTGTCGAAGGAAGAGTTGGTACTTAAGTAGTCCTTGTGGCTCACCTATCTTCCTGGGAATTTACCTGGTGCACGATTATGACTATCTTTGCTGATATGCTTATAATCTACCTTAAAGAACCTTCATTTAACTTTTAAGTTCTTTATGCCAATTCATGATTAAAACACTTGAGACCATTCAGATAGTTTTGGGTGGGCTTGCCATAGCAAGGTGCTTTGATTCTATTCAAATGCGAGCAAGATGAGGAAATGGTGGTTCCTATACGTTTAAAATGAATGAACTTAATTGGGTTATCAAAATGGTTTTGGACCCAAGGCATAAGATGAGATTAAAATATGCCTAGACATATGATGTCTTGAATAAATCTCATAAAAGATCTAAGAGTCATATATGTGATATGATTGATGTTTTCTACCTAATTAATTTAATTTTGAGCGGTTTGCCATAGCAAACTTGAAATTGAATTAAAGTTGGATCTTAGACCATTAAATGTATATTATGCTTATTTGCATTTGAAGGTATATAATTTAGTGGGAGCATTTTCTATAAATGCATTATACTTCTCATATGATATATTTACTTATATGTGTTCATATTTTATGTATATCTTTTGTAGAATAAATGGAATCAAACAATAATCACCTGTCACTGCGATCTCTCCTTGAGAAGGAGAAGTTGGAAGAGAATGGTACAAACTATATGGATTGGATCCGTAGCCTGAGAATTGTTCTCAGGCAAGAGGAAAAACTGTACATTCTCGAGGAACCTATTCCACCTGAACCTGTTGCCAATGCTACTAGGGCAGTGAAGGACCAATATCTTAAGCACAAGCGTGACTCTACAGATGTTGGTTGCCTCATGCTCTCCGCCATGTGCAAGAACCTTCGAAGGATCTTGAGCACTTGGGGACAGTTGATCTAAACAATCGACTGATGGAAATGTTCCAAGTACAAGCTAGGCAAGAAAGGTACAACACAGTTAAGGTCTTAACCTCATGCAAGATGAGTGAAGGACAAGTTGTTGGTCCTCATGCTCTTAAGTTGAAGGGCCACATTGAGCATCTTGAAAGGCTCGACTTTCCAATTAGCCAAGAGTTGGCTACCGACATAATATTGAATTCATTACCCAAAAGTTTTAGTAATTTCATAATGCACTATAACATGGGTGGAATGAATAAAAACCTTTCCGAGTTAGTTCAAATGTTGAACATTGCGGAAACCAATATTGTCGAGAAGAAAACCGACCAAGTGCTGATGGTTAACAATGGGAAGGGTTTCAAGGGTAAGGGAAAGACAAAGGTTGCTAATCCTAAGGCAAATGTTGCCAAACCCAAAGAGGCTTACAAGCCAAAAGAGGCTAAGCCCAAGTCCCAAGAGGACGCAGTCTGCTTCCACTACAATGAGATTGGACATTGGAGGAGAAACTGCGCAAAATACAAGGAAGCACTGAAGAAGAGCAAAGGAGTTGCTTCGACATCAGGTATCTTTGTTATAGATATATTCCTATCCACTTCTAGTTCTTGGGTATTGGATACGGGATGTGGAACTCACATTTGTCTAAATGTGCAGGGTCGAAAGAATGGAAGGTTGCTTAAGGAAGGTGAAGTGGACCTACGTGTGGGGAATGGAGCAAGAGTTGCGACATTAGCCGTAGGAACTTATGAAGTTACTTTACCTAGTGGACTAATACTTGTTTTGAACAATTGTTATTACGTTCCAACTTTAAGTAGGAATATTATTTCGATTTCATGTTTGGATAATGAAGGTTTTAATTTTCTTATACGTGATAAGAAGTTTTCCATTTACAAGAGTGATATGCATTATTGTACTGATATTTCATTCAATGGCCTTTATATCCTTGATGTTGAAAATCGTGATAATGATGTCTATAACATTAACAAGAGATCTAAACCCAATGATGTAAACTACACTTACTTATGGCATTGTCGTCTTGGCCATATAAACGAGAAACGCATTTCTAAACTCCACAAAGATGGATTTTTAGACTCACATGATTATGAATCTTATGAGACATGCGAATCTTGTTTACTTGGCAAGATGACCAAGGACCCATTTACCAAAACCGGTGAAAGGGCGGGCGACTTATTAGGACTCATACATACCGATGTATGTGGGCCTATGAGTAGCGATGCTAGGGGAGGATTTCGGTACTTCATAACATTCACTGATGATTATAGTAGATTTGGATATGTTTATCTAATGAAACATAAAAGTGAATCGTTTGAGATATTTTGAATATTTCAAAATGAGGTGCAAAACCAACTTGACAAAACTATTAAAGTACTTTGATCCGATCGAGGTGGTGAATATTTGAGCCAAGAATTTGTGATCATCTTAAGAGTTGTGGAATCGTTTGAACTCTCTCCACCCGGAATACCACAATGGAATGGTGTGTCTGAAAGGAGGAATAGAACTTTGTTGGACATGGTTCGTTCTATGATGAGTCAAGTTGAGCTTCCTTTATCCTTTTGGGGACATGCACTAGAAACTGCTGCTTTCACTATAAACAGAGTTCCTACCAAATCGGTTCAAAAGACCCCATATGAGATGTGGCATGGAAGAAAACCTAGTTTGTCTTTCATGAAGATTTGGGGTTGCGATGCATATGTCAAGAAGTTAACTTCTGACAAGCTAGCACCTAAATCTAACAAATGTGTTTTCGTGGGTTATCCTAAGGAAACCAAAGGATACTATTTCTATAACTGAAACGAGAACAAAGTGTTTGTTGCTCGAAATGGTACTTTCTTAGAAAAGGAGTTTCTTCCAAAGGAACCAGTGGGAGTAAAATAGATCTCGAAGAAATTCGAGAACCCGAAAACAACATTGAACCAATGGTAGAGACTGAACCAAGTTCACAAGTAGTTGTGGAACCGGTTCAAGATGCACAAGCCCTTCGCCAAAGGGGTAGGTCACGATCCGAACCCGAGAGATATGGATTTCTCATTACGGAAAGTGATGAAGTGGAGTTAATCGAAAATGATGAACCTACTTGCTATCAAGAGGCGATGTCCGCTCCTGATTCAGAAAAATGGCAAGAGGCCATGAAGTCCGAATTACAATTCATGGCTGATAATCAAGTTTGGAACTTGATTAATCCACCCGAAGGTGTAAAAACCATAGGGTGCAAATGGGCCTTCAAGAAGAAGACCGACATGGATGGAAAGGTGCACACCTATAAGGCTAGGCTTGTAGCTAAGGGATATAGGCAGATTCATGGCATAGACTATGATGAAACCTTTTCGCCTGTAGCTATGCTTAAGTCTATTAGAATTTTAATTGCCATAGCCGCATATTATGACTATGAGATATGGCAAATGGATGTCAAAACATCTTTCCTTAATGGGAAGTTACTTGAGGATGTATATATGATACAACCTGAAGGTTTTGTTAATCCAGAAAATTCTAATAAGGTGTGTAAGTTGCAGAAATCCATTTATGGATTGAAGCAAGCTTCTAGGAGTTGGAATCTACGTTTTGATGAAGCAATCAAGGAGTTTGGCTTTATCAAGAACGAAGATGAACCTTGTGTATACAAGAAAATTAGTGGGAGCGTAGCACTATTTTTGGTGTTGTATGTCGACGATATCTTACTCATTGGAAATGACATTACTGCACTTCTGTTGTCAAGTCTTGGTTGGGAAAGTGCTTTTCGATGAAAGATATGGGCGAAGCTGCATATATCCTTGGTATCAAGATCTATAGAGATAGATCCAAGAGGATGATTGGTTTAAGTCAAAGTACTTACATTGACAAGGTTCTTAGAAGATTTCAAATGGAAAATTCTAAAAGAGGAAACTTGCCAATGTTACATGGTATATCTCTTAGCAAGAATCAAAGTCCTAAGACTAATGATGAGCGAAAGAGAATGAATGGTATTCCATATGCTTCGGCAATTGGGTCTATCATGTATGCTATGTTATATACTAGACCCGATGTCTCGTGTGCTCTAAGAATTACGAGTAGGTACCAATCGGATCCCGGTGAACCACATTGGATAGCAGTCAAGAATATCCTTAAGTACTTATGAAGAACTAAGGATGTATTCTTGGTTTTTGGAGAAATGGAAGAAGATCTTGTAGTTAAAGGCTACACAGATGCTAGCTTCCAAACCGACAAGGATGATTTCAGATCGCAATCTGGATTTTTGTTTACGCTTAATGGAGGCACTGTGAGTTGGAAAAGTTCCAAGCAAAGTACCGTCGCTGATTCTACAACCGAAGCTGAGTACATAGCAGCATCTGATACAGCTAAGGAAGCCGTTTGGATCAAAAAGTTCATTAGTGATTTGGAAGTTGTTCCAAGCATCAGAGATCCTATCGAACTTTACTATGACAACAATGGTGCCATTGCACAAGCAAAGGAAACACTGTCACACCAGAGATCCAAACATATACTTCGACATTTCCACATTATCCGAGAGATATGTGAAAGGGAAGACGTAAAGATATGCAGAGTAGACACTGATGATAACGTGGCAGACCCATTAACTAAGGCTCTCCCGCAAGCTAAGCATGACGGTCATGTTAGGTCCATGGGTATTCGATACATGGGAGATTGGGCCTAGTGCAAGTGGGAGATTGTTAGTGTTATGCCCTAGGCCTATGATTGATAGACTTATGTGTTGACATTATTTATTATTGTATGAGATGTTTATTATCTGATTATTATATATGTTTTGTATATTTGTTTATAATAATCTCTGTCCCTAATTATTAAGAGAATAATTAGTATAATTGTCAATGGATAATCATACGATGATTATATGCATAGAGATGCACATTGAAATTATGGGTACTTGTTAGAGAACAAGTGTTGGACTTGACCCGCATGAGATTTATGTCATGGTCAGATGTCATAATTAAATCTCATAAGGTTACTTCATTTAGTCCCTAGACCTGAGATTATCATGACCTTACATATGATGAAATTCATGTTTGATTTTAGTCAAACGATATCTTAACACGATATTTATAAAGGCTAATTTTGGCATGATCGGATTCATGATGGGAAGGATGATAAGTCAAGATGGAATTTGTCCCTCGAAAGAGAGATGTTTTGCTTGGGCCCCTCGATGAGTGATAATGATGAAAGTGTATGGTCGTACCCCAATATGATTGGAATTATCATTATACTCAAGAATCGAGAAAGCATTGAACAAAGGCAAGTTGACGAGGACCATGACTTGTGTTCAATATAACATCGTGAGACAAAGGGAGAAATGGAAGTGTACCATTGGAAACGTGAACTCTTACGTTACATTATTTGGGTAGACATAATGGCTTGCTAGAGTCCGCTTATGTCTTATGAGGGTCGATATGATCGAACTCATTGCCAACATAATGTAATCCTATTGGGTCACACACAACTAGAATGGATTGGTTAAACCATGGAAATAATGATTGAGAAAAACCTGAGGTGACTCATTGTATCGCGCGACAGAACAAGTCCACGTGACTCATCTGGTCGTGCGACACAATAAGTCTACAGAGTTAATTTTGAATTTGGTTTCCTAATTCGATTAGGAAACACATATTGATGCTAAAGTAGTATAAATATAACATCAAGTCGGCCCTAAAAAAAAGCTAGCCGAAATTCTCAAAAGAAATTCACAAGCATATTCTCAATATTATTCCAAGGTTTATAGGATCTAGCAATCTTCAAGAAATTGTTCTTGGATCCATTCCAAGGTGTGGATACCGAAAGAGGGTCTTCGCTCGTTCATCGATCAAGGACTAGAGTTCAAGCAAGTTGAAGAACGAAGTTTGTGATTCGAAATCACAAAATAAAATCGTTCGATAGCTCAAGAACGGAAAGCGTTCAAGGTTGGTTATATCTATCTCATAGTTTTCAAGTTAATTATATAGAACAGATCCTAGGGCTTCTTGGGCTTTATGTTATTTGATGCTTAATTTCGCTGCGCATGGACCCGTAAAACCCAACAGACCCAACACGGGTATACGAGGCGGTGACGAGTAGTACGAGCATGTGAATGTTGATCTTTTTGACGTGAGTGATGCTGAAGACTTGATGAGGGATCCTAGCTTCTACGAGCTAAGCAGCGACGACGATGAGTCGGAGGCTTAGGATTCCTTAGGATGACCTAGGAGGAAGAGAAACAAACAATGAACAATTTCATGCACATTTTGTTTATTTTTCATTTTATTTAGGTGCCAAGGAGGCGAAGACAATGTATTAATCCTCTATTTGCTTTTTCTATCTATGCTTTATGAATTTACATATTACTTGAGCCTCAGGGTAGATTTTTTTGCTTGGAAATGGGGCTGAAACTGGGCCAAAATGGTTTGTGATGATATATGACTGCATAGGTGATGTTTGGACATGTTTTTATGCAGGTTTTATTGAGAAAGTGGGGTGAGAATTCCACTTGGGCAGCAGCAAGAGCTGCTGCAAATTTTTTTCTGCAGCAAGCAAAAGACGCCGTCCGGCTAGGTCTTAGGGCAAATGAAGCCGTGCGGCTGGAAGTTTTGTCTGAACTGGTTTTTTCCAAATAAAATCAAGGAATGGCCCTTTCATTTCATTTTCACCCTAGACTTGTCCCAACTAATCCCAGAGCACATTTTTGACCAAAAATCATCAACTTTGACTACGGCCAATGGAGAAACCAATCAGATTGCAAAAGGGGAAAAGAGACCATTTTCTGTTCGATCTTCAATCTTGAATGAGACATAACTTTCAATCCAACAAGGGGCTGTTTGATACCACCTTCAAGATCAAGTCTTTATAGCATTTGAAGGATCTCCCGCCCGATTGGGACCTTTTGAGAGCAGCAGCAAGGTTTTGGGACGTCAGGAGACACGTTTCTTGTTTTCTTACAATGATCTCGTCCCAACCTTTGAAGACTTTCGGGCATTGATTGGGGTCCAGAAATTGAGGCCGTTTCGATTCCTCGGCCAGGAGACGTGCGGTGACGGTAAAGCCGACATCTTTTTCGTAAACCCTCTCGGAAGAGGCCGAGGGATGATGGTAGCCCCGACGGGATTGACCTTTACGATATCCCGGGCGTGTTTGGGTCTCAGGAGATGGCTACGACCCGGTGGCCATGGATGCCTTTATCCTCTGCGTGTTCTCATTTCATTCACCGCCTTGAGTCTATAGGGGTTTGCCATGGTGGCCTTTTGGACATGGTTAGAGGCTCAGAGTGGGAAGGACATTGTTCCGCTGGTTCTGGGCGAGACTCTGCATGGCATTGGCAGGATGGCTAGGGGAGACCATTTTATGAGGTCTGGGAGTCCAGCGGTGCTGATTTTATGGTTACAGGAGAGGCTTAGGGCTTTGTCGGGGGCTTCGTCTACTTAGTGCCCTTGGGTGATTTCTCAGAGGGGTGCACCTAGGCAACAGGACCAGGGTAGCTGGGAGCTGAGGATGGCTAGGTTGTCCACCTCGGACATTCACTAGTGGGTGCCTCATTGGAGACTACAGACCCGGAGGACATTTCAGGAGTCCAACATAGTGAGGGTTTCGGGGTTCTCTTGGTCATCTTTTTACACCCCTACTTAGTGTCCAGGCAGTTTTGAACCTTGCAGGAGCCTTTGGATGATTGGAAGGACATCAGTACCATGGAGGTAGTGCCTTTTGACATGAGGGATCTAGCCAACTTCTCATTTTTCTCGAGGGCTTGGACATACACTGCTTTCCCACCCAGGGCTATTCTCAAGAGCAGGAAGAGTACCATACTGACCACAGCCTACTTGGACTGGTATGAGAGAGAGATGGGGACGACTCAGGTCATTTTGGGAGAGAGACGTCAGGCTTTATTGGGGGCTGACTGTGACTCGAGCAGGACTCTGAGGGAGACTGAGGCCAGGGCTAGTTCCCATAACCAGTCGGGTGACCTTATCAGGAATATGGAGGCTCGATATGAGAGGCTATCGGAAGTCGCTCCCCTGACTAAGGCTCAGAGGGAGGAGGTACGGACTCGTGCCACGATTGAGAAGGCACTTATTGATATGGGTTTGATGGAGGCTCCAGTAAGGATACCTGAGATTGGGATGAGGGAGACCGACATCATTGAGAAGAAGAGGAAGAACACTCGACGGGGTCGAGGTAAAAGGAAGAACAACAAGGAAGACTCAGTGAATGACAACTGATAGATCTATTCCTAGGATTCCCTTATTGCCATTTTGCAAACACAATAGCTTATTAGGTCTTTTATTGTATTTTAGATCTTTGTAGCAGGTTAGCAGAGTCAAGAGTAGACCGTGCTTGAACTCATCAAGAAGTTTTTAACTTGTAATTAACAAAGATATTATCTTAAAAATTTATAAGACATATTTCATGGAAATTTCAGATGTCTTATTTATTGTTTAGACCGAACCATTTTTGGCTGCCTACGTTCCCCTTTTACAAGAAAGACTAAGGGGCTCAGGTCTTCGTAGTTCATTTTGGTGAACTATCGGGATTTTTGTTTTTTTTTTTGTCTTTTTTTATGTGCAACCCTGTCTTTTGCCTAGACCGCCCTTTTTGGGTTTTCAGCCTAGCTGGGCATTACTCTTTTTTGCACTAAAATTTTTTTCTTTCTTTTTTTTTTATGTGCAGCCACTGTCTTTTGCCTAGACCGCCCTTTTTGGGGTTTCGGCTTAGTGGGCATTACTCTTTTTGCACTAAATTTTTTTCTTTTCTTCTTCTTCTTTTATTTTTATTGTTTTTCTTTTTCTTTTTTTAGACATAATACCTGCGGAGCTTATCACCATTGACTGGGTGGACAAATGGATTGCCGTCCAGGTCCGCAAGATTCATCGCTCCTCCCGATAGTATCTTCTGCACCCCATACGGGCCAATCCAAACGGGTTCCCATTTTCCCGCGGGTTGTCTCGGTGGGGGCTTCACTTTCAAAGACTAGGTTCCCTTCTTTGATGTCCCTGGCCTTGACTTTTTTGTTGAATGCCCTGGCCATTCACCTCTGGTAGGCTCGGGTGTGCTCCATGGCTTTTAGCCTTCTTTCATCAAGCAGGGCCAATTCATCATGCCGGCTGCGCAGCCACTCTACTTCGTTCACACTATTTTCCAGGAGGACCCTTAGTGACGGGATTTCCAACTCCACTGGCAACACTGCTTCCATCCTGTACGTTAGGGCAAAGGGAGTTTCTCCCGTGGTCATTCCGACGTATGTTTTGTAGCCCCAGAGTGCCAGTGCGGCTTCTCGGGCCGGTCACGACCACGGTGGCCATTTTCCTGGATAATCCGCTCGAGCGTCTTATTGGCAGCTTCTACGGCTCCATTGGTATGAGGTCTGTACGGGGACGATTTGTGGTGAGTGATTCTGAATTCTGACAGCAATCTATCACAGTCCCCTTCAAAGTGTGACCCGTTGTTTGAAATGACCTCATTGGGCACCCCATATCTGCACATAATGTTTTCTTTGACAAACTGGGCCACCTTTCTGTAAGTGAGGACCTTGTAGGACTTGGCTTCTACCCACTTTGTGAAGTAATCGACTGCCACTAACACAAATTCATGCCCATTGCTTCCTGCCGGGGCTATCTTCCCTATCACATCAATACCCCAAGTTGCAAATGGCCAAGGAGTCGTCATGCAGTACAAGTCATGAGGCGGAAGATGGTTGAGGTTAGCAAACCGTCGGCACTTGTCGCACGCTCGGACATGCTGGACACAGTCTGTTTCCATGGAAATCCAGTAGTAGCCCATTCTGAGGATCACTTGCATCAATGCTCTGGCATTCATATGAGGACCGCAGGGACCATTGTGGACTTCGGTCATCAACTCTCTGGCCCTTTCATGGGTGACAAACAGGAGGAGTGGTCCTTGGGACCGTTTCTTGTACAGGTTGCCCCCTAGAATGACATAGTGGGAGGCCAACCATTTCAGGGCTTGCAAGCTCTTGGCTTTGATGCCTTCCCTTGGTCTACCTTTTTCATTTCTGAAAGCTGATTCCCCATGCTTGAGGAACTGATAAATCTGACTGTACCAGGATTCCTTGACAGGCTCGGGTCCCAAGTCTATTTCACAACAGAAAGCCGGGGCTTCTCTTCTACCCACTCTGAATGGTTTTATAGCCTTTCCCTCTGGGATCTCTACCAATGAGGCTAGAGTAGCTAAGGCATCTGCGAATCTGTTCTTATCCCTTGACAGGTAATGGAAAGTCACCTCTCTGAACTGCTCAGTCAACTCTTCCATGTAGGCATGATACCTCTGCAGGTTAGGATCCACAATCTTCCACTTGTTGAAGACCTGGTTGATAATCAGGGCTGAGTCTCCATAGACCTCGAGCTCCATGAAATTCCTTTCTAAGGCAGCCTCTAAACCAGCAATGCAAGCTTCATACTCGGCGACATTGTTCGTGGCAGGGAAGTTCAACTTGATGGCTATTGGTGTGTGCTCATCTTTCGGATCGACCAGTAGCATTCCTACGCCATTTCCTCTTTTGTTAGCGGCTCCGTCAAAGAAAAGCTGCCATCCGTTCTCAGGCTCAACTATAAAGATTCCTTCATCCGGGAATTGGGGTTCAGGCCCGCGGTCCTCATTGCTAGGGAAGCTTGCCGGATGGTCTGATAGCGCTTGACCCTTAATGACCTTTCTCGTCACATAGTTGATGTCATACTCAGCTAAGAAGAATGACCACTTTGCTAGACGCATCGAAAGGGAAGGCTTGTCAAAGATGTACTTGATGGGGTCCATTTTCGAGACCAAGTTCACAGAGTGGGCTTGCATATAATGCTTCAGCTTACCGACTACCCAGACTTGTCCTACACAAGTCTTTTCACAGAGTAATTGAGCTCACTTCCCTGCAGCTTCCGGCTGACAAAGTAAATGGCATTTTCTACCCGAGAGTTTTTCTTCTCTTGAGCAAGCATAGCCCCAACTGCCGTATCAGTGACAGTGAGATAGAGCAGAAGATGTTTCTGTCTATGTGGGGGGGGGGGCATAGCACTAGAGGATGTACTAGGTATGCCTTGATTTGGTCAAAGGCATCTTGGCATTCCTCATTCCATTCTGTGTCTGCATTCTTCTTCATGAGCTTGAAGATGGGCTCGCACATGGTGGTCAGCTGGTTGACAAAACGGCTGATGTACTGTAGTTTGCCCATAAAGCTTTTGACCTCTGTTTGGGTTTGAGGTGGCCTCATGTCCATAATAGCCTTGATGTTTCGAGGATCGACTTCAATACCTCGTTCCGTGACCATATACCCAAGCACTTTTCCCCTTGTCACTCCAAAGGTGCATTTGGTAGGGTTCAGTCTCATGGAATGCTGTCTCAACCTCTCAAAGAACTTTCGCAGGTTGACAAAGTGCTGTCCATCCTCACCTTTGGAATGGATTATCATGTCATCGACATAGACCTCAATCTCCTTGTGGATCATGTCGTGAAATAGTGAAGTCGCTGCCCTCTGATATGTAGCCCCGACATTCTTAAGCCCGAAAGGCATCACAGTATAGCAGTACGCTCCCCACGGTGTGGTGAAGGCCATCTTTTCTTGGTCCTCCTCGGCCATCTTGATCTGGTTGTAGCCAGCAAAGCCATCAATGAAGGATTTGACTTCGTAGTTAGCAGTGGCGTCCACCAGAATGTCTATATTTGGCAAGGGGTAGTCATCTTTGGGGCTAGCCTTGTTCAGATCCCAGAAATCTACACAGCAGCGCACCTTCCCATTGGCCTTGGTTACAGTCACGATGTTGGATAACCATGTCGGATATTCGATGACCCTGATGAATCCTACCCAGAGTAGCTTCTCAATCTCTTCTTTGACCTGTAAAGACCACTCTGGCTTGATCTTTCTCAATTTCTGCTTTACTGGCTTGGCATCTGGTGCTAGAGGGATTCTGTGCTCCACAATCAAACTGTCTAGCCCCGGCATATCCCTGTATGACCATGCAAACACGTCCATGTATTCTCTGAGCAGATTGACCAGTCTGTCCCGTTCAACCCCCTAGAAGAAGTTCCCAATCTGTATCTCTTTAGGTTCCTCGACAGTACCCAAGTTAACACTTGTCAAAACCTCTTCGGCAGCTTGGGCCCGGTTTTCCTCTTTGTCTGTAACCTGCTTAAAGATCTCTTTAATGTATTATTCGTTTAGTGTGTTTGCATCTTGTTCAAATGATTCATTATTAACTGTTGTTAAGTTATTAGTTAATTTATCATTTGTTAAGTTGGCAATAAGAGGATACTCAGAAAGATCTGTCATTTCATTCAAAGCGAAAGGAAAGATGACATTGGCTACATATTCATAATCCTCAGGCGTGAGGCCTTCGGATGACTAGGAGGACTAGAATTCAAAGACTCCTGACTCACATGACTCTTGACCCTAACGACTCTAGACCCTACACTACTTATTGACTCGAAGTGTTTGACACGGGTTGGACTGGGGTTTACTCTTTCTTCTCGCTTTGCCCGGGAGTAGCGGTCTTGTCGGCGTTCCACGTCCTGCGTGCATCATGCAAAGCCTTCTTTGCCTTTGCGACATCATTCCCGTGGGGATGTTACGCGATCCGCGCAATCTCCTTTTCGAATCTGATCACATCCATTTGTACCTCTGGGGTAACGGGGCCAGTTGCACTTTCGACATTCGAGAGATAGCTTTCTCCATCATCAAAGTCTTCTGGCTCGTCCACTCTTCTTTCCACATTCTTCCAAACAGGGGGTTGGGACTGATCTTCGTGAACAGTAAGAGCCATCACGAACACATTATGCTCACCGTGAGTGATGAAGGGTTCCGGAGAGACTTCCATCATCATAGCTTGGCTAACTTCTGCCTCACAGTCTTCGTAAGTGAGTCTTCCTTCTGTAATCTTGACTATGGTCACTGGTTCAAAACCACAAAAGAGAGGTCTGGCCTTGACAACATTGACGAAGTCGGTTCCTATTATAGGTCCAAATTGTCCTTCCATGGCGGAGGCATCAATTAGATCTTTCCATTCTCCCTGCAATTCTGCATAAGGAACATTGAATTCCAGGATGTCTATGATCTTTGGATTCCCGAAACCAGCTGCATTTGTCTTTCCAAACTCAATCATATTGACTCGATTATTGTCAAGAAGAGGATTCTTGACTACATTGGGACCCCAAGGTGGTTCAAGTTTGCCTTCTTCAATCAAGCGAGAGATCAGGAATTTCAGGTAAGTACAATCATTGGTGTTATGCCCATGATATTTGTGAAAGCGGAAGTGCTTGGTTTCATCCATTCTAACACTAGGATTCGTTGGTTTCCAGTTTTCCAAAGGTCTAATGAGTCCTTCGGCCACCAAACCATCGAATACTTTCTCTAGTGGCATTCCAAAATCTTCGGCAGTGTAGAAACGAGGTCTTGGCTTTACAGTGGCTTGACCTGAACCTTGTCCAACCTTCTCATTCTGGATATAATTGACTGCACCAACCATCTCTTTTCCCTTTACGGTGACGGCGGGGGCATTTGAGGCCCGGGTGCTTTATGCCTGCAAGAGTTACCTGTCCTGTGGCGGCGCCATGTTGAAGGCATTTTCAAACTTGGTACCGGCATTTACCATCGCCTAAAGATCAGGATAACAATAATTGCCAATCTGGACCCTTAACTGAGGTTTCAAGCAGGACTGGAAGATCTCCATCTGTTCCTCTTCATTCAACGGGGTCATCATTTCACTAAGTTTCCAATTCCACCTCTTGTAGAATTCACTTACTGGCTCATCTGGGCGCTACAGAGTGCCTTGTAGGTCATTCCTGCTGGTTTCCCAATTCAAGTTAGCCTTGTACATTTCCATGAACGCTTCCTTGATCTGGTCCTATATGGCTCAGGCCTTTGGCTTCACATGTAGGAACCACCTAAGAGCTGAACCCTTCAATGATAGTTGAAAGTGGTCGGCCATTTGCTGATACGTACAATCCTTGGCCCTCATGGCAAGAAGGTAGCTTTCAATGTGAGTCCGAGGACAATCTGTGCCATTGAACTTTTCAATCTCAGGCATCCAAAATTTTGGAGGAAGAGGGACAATTTTGCTGCGATCAGTGATCTAGTATGCTGCTTTCTTGGTGCTCAGTTCCCCGAATTTCTCTTCCATGGACTTAACTTGTTCCATCAGCCAAGTCATGTTTGGGTCAGGTGAAGGTTTTTGGATTGTTCGATTATGAAGCAGGCTTATCAGATTTGAGTTAAAATAGAACTTTTCAGAAATGTGTTTTAAAAGAATGATTTTCGGGACGGGAAATGCAAAGCAAATAAGCATGTAAATTTTAAGATGCAGTCGAGTCTTGGAGCTGAATAGCCCCAAGCCGCCAAGGTGCCCAGATTAGCCTCGCATTTTGTCTGGTGGAATTGCCCATGAAGCCGCGGCTAGGATTCAAGGAGAATCAAGCCGTGCAGTTTGCATCAATCAATTTTCCAGGTTCCATTTTCCTTCATCTGCAGGTTGTTCCCTGAATGTTTTGGCACCTTTTCAGCTCCATAAAGCTTCTTGTTCAGTATCCAAAATATGCACAATTCCCAAGAACCAACAATGCATGCAAAAAGCAAGGAAAAGAAGGCAAGCATGAGAATCGAATCCGCGGCGGAAGGCTAACCCACTCAAAAAAAAGCTTTTCTTTTTTTTTCTGAAAAGAGATACCGGTACGTGGCATTGTTAGACCATAGTTTATCCCAGACTGGTGTTAGGAGGCGATAACGGGAAATTTAATGGTTTCCACCTATATACCGAGTATCATTTTTTTTTGCTAAAAGTGAAAGCCTTTTTTTAGTCCCCAGCGGAGTCGCCAAACTGTGAATGTGGTGCCCAAGATCGCGGATTTTCCTTTTTATCATTGTTTTATGTTGGAACCGCTTTCTCGTGTAAGGGGTCACCGCCTCACATCGGTTTGAAGACATCCAATTTTAATTGAAAAACAGAGTCGCCACGCCATTTTGATCTCCTCAAAACTTTGAAAAAAAAGGATTTGGGTCCGGAGGTTAAGTTACCCCTTGGGAAGAAGGGGGGGGGGAATATGCCAGGTAGTCTTCCGAAGCAAGTCTTCCAAGATCTGACTTTCATGCTTGCCTTTTTGTGCTTTCGTGTGTGGCAGTTTTGGTAAAAAGGGGGGGGGGAATATGCCAGGTAGTCTTCCGGACGTATAAACCATGAGTTGGTTATCGCTCGGGATTCCTTGGATTTTGATGTGTTCGGGACTTTGATCCCGTTCTCATCTTGGACTTATGATCATCATTATGAGACCTTGGGTCACATGTGATCAAGATAGGGATGCCTTTTTTATAGTCCAAGAGTGAGACTCTTTAGAAAGGGACATTTGTGCTCGTCTCAAGTGATGATCGGAGATGTAGGGGCTCAAGTTCATCCTTTTATAAAGGAATATCCGGCTATGGCATCTTTATGTGGAGGAAATGATGTAAAGAGGACCTTTACACCATTACGCTCCAAGAGATGCTTCAAGTACCAAAGGGGACTAAGGGAGGGGTATAAAGATTGGATCTTTATACTCATCCTATGCCTTTTTGTGCCTTATGAAGGTCACTAGGCAATCCTTGGAGAGTGATCCAACCATGAGGGACATGGGGGATGCATTTTAAAGTAAAGATGACATTTTTATGCTAACATATGTAATGAACATGATGCAAGCTAAGACTAGAAATGTAAAGGGAGGACCTTTATGGCTTTCCTATGTCCTTTAAGAACCATTTAGGTGGACAATACTTGGAAGCAAGGTCTATGGGGAGGGGGATGACATTCATGAATAAAGATGACATTTTTAATGAAAAAGATGACATTTTTATATGAAAAGGATGCTATTTTCACATCATCATGTGAGAGATCCACCCTAGAACAAGTCATTTGAGGTCTTATTGTTCATCCTTGGGATGGATCCTCCATGAATCCTATGTGATAGGGGAATTGGGGTATTATGATCTACATGACTAAAGACTTGATTTTTATGGCAATAAATCAAATATAAAGCAAGTAAATGGCATTATAGATAGCAAAGAACAATATATCAAGTATGACAAGTATATTTTAAAGAGAAGAGGAGGAGAGGTTACCAATGGTGGTGTTCCTCTATCTCCCTTGAAGATTTCCTAAGGAATGAGCAACTTTTGAGGGGTTTTGGAGAGGAGGGAGGTGATTTTGGGTAGTTTCATCTCTCTGCAATTTCGTGTTTGTATTTTGGCAGAGTAACAGTGCTCCAAATTCTTCTTTTAAAATGAATAGAGGAGGCCTCTATTTATAGGCAGTTTGGGATTGGCTAATGAAGCCGTGCGACTGTAACCCTTGGCTAATGAAGCGGTGCGGTCTTATCCATTAGTGACTCAGCCTATTTCTAGAACCATGCAAGGTGGCCTTCTAGAAGCTCTTTTCCAGTGAGGGACTATGTGGAATTTTAATTCCTAGCAAGTCCTTCGCCCCTCGGGAGGTTTGGGAAAGTTCCCAAATTTCCCCTGAACTTTAGGAAAGTCCGGAAAATTGTCGGGAAACTTAACCGGAAGGCATGAGCCAGATTTGGGTACTTACAACCACAACATCAAATATGTGTCCATAGGTAGGTTCTTAGATCTTGTGAAGTAAATGCAAATTATATTTATTGAATTTGTCTTGAAAAGTTTAAGTCAAGCCATTTAAAGGTGAATCTATTGGAACGGACCAAAAAGAGAAGTGTGAGATTTATTAAAGGACGGAGGGAGTATTCATTAGACTGACATGTTTTATTTTCAATGTTCTTGGTATTGAACTGACATCTTTTGGGACTGACCAAATGACATTTTTTGGTCAGTTCGTCCCTCAAGCCAAGAAAATGTAGTTAATCCTTTTTTTTTCATTCTCATTTGGACACATGAGTTTCATTTGTTCTTGGTATTGCACTGGGTTTCATTTGCTCTTTTGATACAAAGTTCTATCATTTCGGAATGACTTATTTCATTGCTGGTTTTTAACACTTTTTATTATCTTCATGAACAGACAAGTGGACTTCTGCTGCATTTGAGAAGTATTCTTGGAAGAGAAACTAGGATTCTGGGTCATTGTTGAAGGGAAGAAGGTTCTTTAGGCAAAGATTGTGATGTTGCATTTAAATTGTCAAAAACATAGAAAATGATGTTGTTTTTGCATGTTTTTTTTTGTTTGGTTTAAATTGGATTGGATATGGCTTTGCCATTGTAGTAAAGTTGAGTTGGAGAGGTTAAAGGTATTTTTGTAATTTAAATTATATTTCTAATATGAACGTTTATAGAGCAAAGAAAAAAAATGCTTTTTGTTGACCTGTCGGGTTGACCCGACCCGACCCAAGAAATATGACCCAAAAACTGAATGGGCTATATTAGGTTTGACCCATCTGAACTCATGACCCATCTGAACCCATGACCTGCCCCAACCTAGCCCAACCCAACTCAATTCAACCCAACTGCTAGGCCTAGTTCGAACTACAAGGTCGTCCAAAGGTCGTCTGAATGTCCGAACTATGAGGTCGTCCAAAGGTCTAAACTGAAGGTCGTCCGAATGTCCGAACTATGATGTTGTTGCTGAATGTGCGAACTTGTAATTACTGCCGAATGTGCGGGCTTGTAGTTGTTGTCGACTGTGCGTTCTTTGTAATGAAGGGATGATGATGTAAGCTTTGGTGGAGGCATTGTTGGCTCCTGTAAAGCAGAGCTTTAAATTTTCTATTTCCCTAAAATTTGAGAATTTTCAAATATTGGCTTCGGATGAGCCCGAACAATCTTTTGATTTTGGTACCTGTTAGCATATAAAGACTCAAAGTAGGTTTTTTTTTCTGATTTTAGTTTTGACTCATGTGGTGGTGCCCACATCAGTTTGCGAAAAGGGCCTATTCGGTTGATCTTGGTCATGACTTTGGTGTATGAATTTGTGTATGATTATATGTGCGTATATGTGTGTAGATGTATATTTGAGATGTATGAATTGTATGTGATGTATTTTTGAAGGTTTGAGACTTGTGTTTGACAAGTTGAGACCAAATTAGGTTTTCTTCAAAAATTGTTGCTGATCAGTGAGGTTGTCTCGTACGATACTAATGTACCGTTTCTTCATTTTTCTTGTAGGTTTTTGATGAGTAACCTTGTATAAGCACATCTAGGTCTGCTGTAAATCTTTATTTGGGTCAACAGGTTTTGAGGAGAACCTTTTGAGTCAAGTCGTGTTTTTTTAGGGAAATGGAGGGGACTGTTGATTTGGCAACTATTCGGATGCCTCTTGCTATGTTGCTCGCTCTAAGCATGATTGTCCAAGGCTCCATTCTGTATCATGTCCAAAATATGTTTGTATTTTGTAGCTAACTTTATAAACAGACTTGTGAGGCTGTTTGATTTTAAGAAGGTTGAATGATGTTCTCCCTTTGTATTTGATTTTTTTTTGAAAGAGTATGTTAACTCGAAGAGTACTTAGAGAGAAGAGTGTTTTGACCTTTGTTTGAGAATGATGAATGGGATGTTCATTTTGTCGAGGAAAGACGAAGTTATGAGAGGTCGACTTGGCTTTCGGGAAAGGTGATCCAAGCATCGATTCATTGGGATTGGTACTTTGTAATGACTCTTTGTATATGATACTAAGAGGCGGAGAAGGTAGCCTCTAATGTTTTCTAGAAAAGTTTGTAGGACTTGAGAAGAAATTGGTTGGGGAAGGAAAGGATAGAGAGCCCCTAGAGTTGATGCTTGGATTTTTAGAGAGAGTATGAGAAGAGGAAGCAGCTAGACTCAACAAAGAACGCTACATGGCTCAAGGATCTAGAAAAGTTGTTCTACCTTTAACGAACCTATGTATATTATTAGTTGATATCTTGTATGTTGTTTTATTGTTTTGCAAGCGAATCACTTACAAATGTCTTGATGAGTTTTAAGAGGAAAGCCAATCATCAATACGACGTAGGGCTAAACATTTTTCTTTATGGATAATGTTAATGGAAGTGACTTGGTGTTGAAAGTCATCTTCGTTTGTATTGCCATTTGAGCTTCATTGTAAGTGGAGATAATGTTAAGTAATCCTCATTTTCTTCATTATAAGAGGATATGATGTCGAGGAATCCTCCTTTTCTTTATTGTAACTTATCGAAGTCACTTCCTTTTTGTGGGGAGATGAAAGCTTGAGAGTGTTTTTTTTGGGGGGGGGGGTCTAATCTTTGCGTAGGCCGATTTGAGAAGTTTTGACATAGTGAGCCTTTTATTTATTTTTGTACTCTCAAAACTTTGAATTGAGTAGCCCCACTCTTTCTTGGGATTGATTAGCCCCAGGCTTTCTAATGATAGCTTTATTCCCAAACTCATTTAGATATAACTATCATTTTTTGCAAAGTTTTAATTAGTGATTATTATTGTTGTGGGTCCATTATGAATTTATATGATATTCATGAGGTAGAAAAACTTTAAGAATGTGTATAGGAATAAATAACGACTTTCTATTTATAATTTAATACAAACTACATAGTTTGGTTGACACAAACTAGAAGGAGGGAGGTGGACTTGAATAACAAAAAGACTCTTCGAGCTCATACTAGCTAGATAAAACTAATCTATTTCAAGGGAGAGGATAGCTGTAGCCCAAAAGTGGTAAATCTTGATTTCTTCTTGGAGGTAGAGGGTTGGTGACCACATTAGGTAGTCCAATTTATTTCTTGTCGATGAGGTCTTGGATAACATCCTTCAAATGGTGGCAAGAGTTAGTGTAGTGGTTGGTGAACTTGTGGAACTTGCAAAATAAATAGTGAGCATGATTAGGGCCTAGATCCTTTGGAGTACCACCTTCCCTTGACTTGATTTTCCCTTCTTATAGGAGGATGTCAAAGAGACCCTCTTGTGTAATCCCTTCAAGTTTGTCATAGTGCTTCTCCTTTCTCTTCCTTTCAGGAGTGGGAACAACTGAGTACTTGCCAGTGTTGGGATGGCTGAATGCGATAGCACTGACTGAGGCATCCTTGCTTGTAGTGGTCTTATTGTAACGAAAGCCACTTTTTTTAAGGAAGTCATCAATCCTAATTCCATATTCATGGAGCTCATTAAAACTAGGAAAGTAGTTACCGACGAGCTTCTCTTCGAACTCATCACTAAGGCATTGGAGAAAGTTATGGATTTGTTCCTTAAGAGTATGTCTTTCAACAATTTGAGTAAGCTTGAGTCACCACCTTCTAGCAAAATCAGTAAAAGATTCATTTGAATATTGCTTGGTTGGTTCAAGATCCCTTCTAGTGGGACGATAGGTATGCAATTGACCAATCAAGCCTTGTAATTGTAGGAAGAGACATGTACCAATCTCTTGCGGCACCCTCCAAAGTTTGAGGAAAGCATTGGGCTAAAATATGATTATCAACACCCATTGGAAGCACAGCTCAAGTGTAGGTCTCAACATGAGCTCGAGGACAAGTAGTGCTACTAAACTTAGCAACATCAGGTGTCCTATACTTGCGAGGAAGCTTAGTGGTGAGACCAAGAATGTCGATGGCCCTATCCTATCAACATTCTTGGTCTCACCACTACTTTCATTCTTTTTTTTTTTTTTAACCGAAAGGAGACGTAGCTCCCTAGATTTTATAAATAAAAATAAAGATTACAAAGCAGGTGGGGGACATAAACCTAACCACCGGAAAAGGAAAAAATGTGAGGCTTAAAACCAACAATAAACTCAAGGAAGCTAAGGGGAGGGGTGCAAGTCCATCTGGACCGCCCCAAAACAATAGGAGGGGGTAAACAAAACCCTAAACTTCCACAAAACCAGGTCTTGCAAAACCACGGCCGAACAGAGACACGGACGTGCAGCAAGGCGAAAAAAACCAAGAAACCATCAAACATATTTATCGGGAGGAGAAGCCGACCTGCCTCGCAATTTTCTAGATGTAACCATTGTGAAACCATCAGCATTTGTATTCTTTTTGTGTGACGGAGTAAAAGGAGTATAACCAGCCATATCAGTAACGAAAGAGTATGGAGCCTTTGAACTAGAAGACGAGAACAACTCAGGAGTGTTAGAGTCATCAGCCACAAAAATTGGGGGAGGATGGGTCTCCCTATAACGAGCAATGTTACGCATTATAGTCTCCATATCATTCGTTGGAGCGAAACATCACCAATGACGGCCTTATGGACCTCCTATCAACCCAATCGAAAGTCATAGGGACATGAGCAGCCACATTGTTTTTCATAGGAGCAGCAACATCACCATTTTTTCCATCAGTCGTGTCTTCTTGATCAGCCACTAAGTTGCCATCTCTTGTCGAGCCTTCACCCATCGACCATAAATATTTGCGTTGTTCTCCTTAATAATTTGAGAACCATCATTACCCTTCACCACATCTTTAGAAACCTTACGAAATTGATTCACAACATTGGAAAGAGGCACACCTCTTCGAGCAATATATGGGACAACCCCCTCCTTTGGTTTTTCACCATTTTGGTTTGGATCAATATTTTTGCTAGAACTCTCAGTTGGTGCGGTAGCTAAATCATGATTTGTTGGGGTTTCATGAGCTTGAGTCTCATTACCTTGATCCTTCTTTTTCTGGTACTCAGCCATATTAGCAAAAGGCGCATCTCCATTAGTTTTCTCTTTAGGGACTGTTTTCTGCAAATGAGGATGAACACGCTTGCAAATAGAAATATCATGGCCTAGGACATAGCAATGTTTACAATATTTAGGCAAGTTATCATATTCTATCTTTTGATAAAAACTTGGCAGGAAGTCATCACAATCAATAAAAATTTCTGAGGGGAGTTTTTTGGTGACATCCACTTGAACTAGAACCTTAGCAACACTTGGACGGGAAAGATCAGAAGTAGCTTTGTCCAATGACAAAGGCGTACCAATAGCTCGGGCCAAAGAAAACAGAATCGATTTATGGAAAAGATGTATTGGAATACCTGGGAGGCCAACCCAAACCGGCACAATAGGGGATTCTTGCGCAGGACGCCAAGATGGAGACCACGCCAAGGTCCGCATTGGGAATTTCATGACGTACCACACATCCTTCATCCAAAAGGCGTTGGAAATCTGCCTCATTAGATAGCTGAATCAAAAGGTGTTTGGAATCAAGGTGCCCCAACTTGTAAGTTCCTTTCAACTGAAACCTAGCAAAAGCAATACGCGTATCTTCCATAGAAGGGCGCCCATGAGAGAATTTGCCAATCAACGTCCAGGAGAATGGCTTTGTAAGTGTTTCAATTGCATCTTTTTGTGAGTTTTAGAGAAGGGGTCCCTTTATGGGACGCCAAAGACATAACGGGGAAGGCATTATCTTGATGGGAAGAGAATAGATCTGCAAAATATTTAGATTGTCGAGCAGCATCAGGTTTAGGGTTAATGATGTTGGGCGGCGCAAGGGTGGAGGCAGGATTCGGAGAAGGATTATGTGAAGGCGGCGCATTCAAAGAATCAGCCGAAATAGGGTTTGCATGGCAAAGCGAGGATCCATTAGGGTTAGCAGCAACAATGGGTTGTTGAATTGTTGGAGAATAGTAGGGATTATGGGGGCTGGAGTTCAAAGACGGGAAGAAGGAAATCGGCACAGCCATGGCTGCCGGCGAATGGCCCCTAGGGCAAAGCCCTAGTGGCGAGAGGGAGAGAATTTTCTAGAGAGAGGAGTTCTTTCCAAAATTGTTGAAGCTTTAATACCCCCCCACTACTTTCATTCTTGGTCTTAGTACTCTTGGGTACATGTTCCTTGTCATCGGTGGATGGGGAGGAAGAGTTAGACTTGTCGTCCTTCTTGCTTTGCTTCTTAGCCTTCTTAGTAGAGGAATCGTTGTCATCGGAGGAGGCATGATATTCATCATCTTTCTTCTTTTTCTTCTTAGACTTCTTAACTTTCATTTCATGAAGTTCTTTAAGAATGACGCCTATTTGAGCACTTTGTTCATATAGCTTAAGGTAGGCTTGAGCGAGCAAAGCCTTGTTCTCCTTGATGTCGGCTTCGGTGATGGGAGGAGAAGCAGACATGGTATCGAGCTAGTTGCCTTGATGATGAACTTAGATACGTAGCAACTATGTCAAACCATGATTGAGTCACAACAAGTCAGCTAAATGAGGGGCATGAAGGCTAAAAGGTTTGACCAAACGACACAAATCACACTAACAAAGAAGATGTCTCACACGAGACAAGGCTTGTCTCACGCAAGACAACACCACAAATATCTTTTGAATTTTAAGTCCTACTTTTGGTTGGACGGAGGTAAATCCGTTTTGGGGTTTCTACCTAAATTATGGATAGTGAATTCGTCACCCTATAATGTGAGCCTCTCGTATTCCACCTGTATTGCACTCCCCAAAACAGGCAATTTTGGGCAAAGGTCCCACATTCTTGTTGGTCGCAAAGGAGGAAACAAGGGTGAAAAACAGCTAGAGGGGGTGAATAATTTGTTACAATTTTTGACCCTTTTTGTGAAACAAACCTCTTGCTACGATGGAGAAAAATTCCTCTAGTAATAAAAACCGAGCAAGTGTACTCACTACCGGTGTAGCAGTATGCACGAGCAGGGGTCGAATCCACAGAGACTCGTTGGTAAACAAGCAAAAGAAAAGCAATGAATAAAGTAACCAGAGATTTTTGATTTAAAGCAGTAATTTAATTCTAAAACTGAAGCAAACAATTAAAACTAAGAAACGCAATTTAAATGTAACGAATTAACTCAGATCAACAACGGAGATTCACGGATTGGATTCACAATTACTTTCACTTTATGCTATATTTATTGCTAAAAACATTAATCTCAATCTAAGATTCATTCACAAAAGTAAGGATTGGGACGGTGTGGTGCCCGGATTGCAACCCTTTAAATTATTATCAAGCTGCGTTTTCTATTACGGTCACACAACAATCAAACAATTATTCAGCCCTTTAGAATATTGAATCTAAACCCTTTTGATTTCTATTACAGCCTCAATTAGATCTAATCCACAAAGCAATGTTCAATTGTATCAATCTCCAAATTAATGGCGGAATCAATACCCAAATAATTAAAAGGCCAAAGTCTTTGTTTTTTTTTTTTTTTTTTTTGGCGAAAAGAGGGCGAGACCTCCCTAGATTTTATTAATTAGAAAAAGTAAATACATAATGTGGGGGACAAGTCCGATACCACAAGAGGGCATACCCTCTAGTACAAGAAAGGGGAATAAGAATAGGACTTAAAAAAGCCCTATAAAAGTGTCTAGGGAAAACCATAAAAAACTACAAACGAAAATAGGGGATCAAAGCCTTGTCAAGTCTATAAGGACCATGACAAAGCTTTGGGAGCTCATTAGCTAACTGGAAAACATGATTCTCGCCGAGTCTTCACAGCCCAATTTGCAAGCCCATCTGCCACTTGATTCCCTTCCCTCAGAATATGAGAAACATGAACCACCATACGACCCATAAAGTCTTTGATTTGCTGGATTATATACCAAATCTCCCACGGAATATGATACTCCCCACGATAATTTTGACAAGAGCTTCAGAATCAACCTCCAACCATATAAATTGGAATCCATATTCGGAAGCCACGCGAAGACCATCAAGGGCAGCCATAGCCTCTGCCCACATGTTCGAATGGTGCCCATAAAAATTTGAAAAAGCATAGAAAATGTCCCCATTATTGTCTCTAATGATGCCACCACCCGCAGCCATCCCCGGATTTCCCTTGGATGCACCATCCGTATTCAACTTAAATTGTGCTGAAGAAGGATGTTTCCAAAGGACCAAACGAGATGGCTTATTCACCTTAGAAGGAAGAACTAGCTGAAAGTAGGATACAATGGTCTGGCTTCTAAAGCTCCCATCCAATATCGGACTAAACGCCAAGAACGTGTCCCGGATATCCAACCGAATCTGCTCAATAATAGCTGGAATAAACATATCCCCATCATCATATTTAGCCTTGTTACGATGCTTCCATATCTCCCATAAGATAAAGCAAGGAAGAAGGCGGATTACCCATTTAGAAATACCATCAGGGGGATCCGAGAGAAGCCACCATGCGCTAAGGCTTTGATTAAAGCCGTGAGCATTATGTCTTACACCACAAATCAATGCAAAATGATTCCAAATAAAGGAAGCACACCGGCTTTGAATAAGAAGGTGCTGAAGAGTTTCCATAGACGGGGTGTTACCACAACAAACACAAATAGATGGAATCGAAATACCTCTTTTCCGAACAGCATCATCCGTTGGAAGGCCTCGATGGATAGCTCGCCACATAAAAACCGATATCTTCATGGGAATGTGAACATGCCAACAAAGAGAAGAAATCCTACTCTCATTTCGAGAAACTTTCCATTCTTTCCATGCGGAACTAGTGGAAAATTTACCCGAAGAAGATGGGAGCCAAACGAGAACATCATCAACATCCCTTAAGCGAACCACTTGAGAGGTAATAAGATGCAAGACCTGATCTCCATAGATATCCCGAATAAAATTCGCCTTTGGCAAAGAATTTTCAAAGAGAGAGGCAATCTGCGAATGCTCAAAAGGAAGGGGTGGTTTATCCCCAAGATACCATCTTTCCTGAATAGATATATCACCCCTACCAACCCTCCAACCAATCCTTTCTTCCATAAAGTCCTTAACTTTAACCATCCTACGCCAAATGTGAGACGCGAAAGAGGGGCAACCTGCATCCATGGGGTGAATGTCCCAACAATATTTTGCTAGCATAAAAGAAGACCAAAGCGAAGGAGGCCCACGGATGCGCCACCAAAGTTTCATAGCAAAAGTAGCTGCAATATCTTCAAACCGACGAAGACCCAATCCCCCTTCTTGGATAGGAAAAGACATTTTCTCCCAAGAAAGCCAATGACACTTTATCTGCCCATCTACTCCATTCCAGAAAAAGGAAGTAATAATCCTTTGCATTGTACGGATAACCGTCTTTGGAGGATCGATAAGAGACAAAGTATAAAGAGGAATAGCCTGTAGACAGGATTTAATTAGAACTAGCTTTGCCCCCGAAGAAAGGAGAGCACCTTTCCATCCAAAGAAGCCTATCCCTCATCTTTCTCACAACCCCATCATATAAAGAAATAGCCTTCCTTCCCACATATAAAGGACAACCAAGATAAGTAATAGGAAGCTCCTTCCTTTGGAAACCCGTAGCATCAGCAATAACTTCATCTCGGTGGCTAAGCGCTCTCCCGTAACATAGCAAGATTTGGAAACACTAACAAGTTGTCCCGAAAAATCTTGGTACATTTGAAGGCATTGCATATGCTTTTCAAGAGATCTCTTCGACCCATTACAAAAAATAACTACATCATCTGCATACGCCAAATGAGACAAAAAAGGGACATTGGGATGAGTCCAAAACCTGAGGAAAGGATACTCTTCATGCAAAAAATTCAGCCCTCTACTCAGAACTTCAGCCGCTATAATAAAAAGGGTGGGAGATAAAGGATCCCCCTGCCGTAAGCCTCTAGAAGAATGAAAAAACCACAAATTTTCACCATTGACTAGAACCGAAAACCAACAAGAAGAGATGCACCTATAAATCATGTCAATAAGTGTTTCTGAAAATCCAAAAGCTCGAAGAACTTTAATGATCGCAAACCATGAGAGACGATCATATGCTTTGGCCATATCTAATTTAAGAATCACATTCCAGCCCCTAACATTTGGTTTCTTTAAAGAGTGCATGAGCTCTTGAGCAAGTAACACATTTTCATGAATAACCCTTCCCGGAACAAAACCACTTTGTTAGGGAGAGATAATACGAGGAAGGAGAACAGCCAACCTCTGATTTAAAAGCTTAGTAATCACCTTATTCGAAAAATTGCAGAGGCTAATAGGCCTCATTTCCGAAAATGAGGTAGGAGACTCAACCTTTGGAATAGTAACAATCAAAGTGCTTGTCCAACTTTTAGGAAGAGAGAATCCAGCAAAGAAATCACGAATGTACCAACAAAAGATCATCTCGGATGATATCCCAGCAAGCTTTGTAGAAATCTCCCGAAAACCCATCCGGACCCGCAGCACTAGACCCATTCATAGAAAAGATAATATCACGAAGTTCCTCCAATAATTGGAATAATGAAATCTATAGCATAAAGATCCAATAATTGCTTCAACCAATCCGCAAACCTAAGAGATTTAGCTACTCAACAACATAACGAAAATAACAATACTCATAAAATAAAAGAACATCAAAACCTGAGAGATCCGGAATTGATGAACGAAGAAATCTCTAGAAAACTCAAAAACTAAGAACTCAAAACAATGTTCAAGATCCCCCATTAAAATCTGCTGCATAAGTATTTACACTAGGGCAAAATACACAGGTCAAAACGTAATAAAAGTCAAGAATGCCCTTAATAAGTTGCTGCAAACTGATGCTGATTACGGGACAAGCGCGGCCGCTCTGCAGGTGAGCACGGTCGCTCTGCTTCACAGGGATTTTGGTCTTCAACAATTTCACTTGAGCGCCGTCGCTCTACTGGACAGGGATTTTATCTTGTCTTTCTTCAATGGAGCACGGCCGCTCTTGGGTTGAGCGCGGCCGCTCTGGAGGTCAGCAACTGGAGCTCGAATCTGCTTCATTATTTTCCTGTTCCGCTCCGCTCCAACTTGATTTCCTTGCCCTTTTCTTGACAAAACTCAACACAAAATCATACTTTTGCCCTGTACTCATCAAACACTCAACAACCACATTAAAACAACATAAAACCCGGGATTTTGAGCCTAAAATAAGTTCGTAAACATGTAAAATATGTGTGTAAAAACACATCCATCAAACACCCACAAACTAACCTTTTGCTCGTCCCGAGTAAAACAAAACAAAAACTAAACTACCCAACATAAAATAAAACTACACTACGAAAACAAAGTAAAATATTTTTGGGATGTTCTCTTCAAAATGGGAATTGTGTCGGCCAGACAGTCTCAGATCCTCACACAGAATAATCACAAGCATACTATCATGAATCATCAATTAACATTACATTAATGCAAAAACCCACAATTTTCCACCGCGGCCTGAATAATGAAGTGAAGTATGGTAGACCATTGTTACATTCTAAGATTGTTTATGGATTCACTAAGTGATGCTCTAACATAATGTGTATCAAATACAACCACAAAGGACACTCATATGCATGTTTCCACAATTGTCAACCCGGCTACTTGATAACGAAACGAAGATATGGCTCTAAGTGTTATAGTGCGAAAGATCACATGGCTCGGTTCACGGTTACAAAAGAAGGTAAGGACATACGAACTTGGAAAGTGAGACTAAGAAGTCTTCGTTTTATTTGTCCCTCCTCACTATGAGAATTCACTCCGCTCACCCTTTTATTCCCAATGTGCCAACCCACAAACTAAAACTTTTGATACATACACAACATTGGGTTGGACACATTCCCTTTTTTCTGGGGCCTCTTCTAATTTCTAGCTTGTGACACAATGGAGGGGCAAGATTGATTTTCTCTTTTTTTGTTTCTTTTTTTTACAGAATGTATATACAAAGCATACTTCTTTTTTTTTTTCATTTCATTTGCCCCTCTTCATTGTATATCACACCCTTTTTCTGTTTTCGTGCTTTGACCCCAATTTGTACAAATGATTCCACTCACCCCAAATTCTACCCATATCCCCATTCATTCCCTAGTTCACTTTCCAAAAGGTAAGGCATCCTAGCACTAGGTGAAAAAGGGTAGGGAAAAAGGCATCAAATGAAGACGAATGGCGGTCTAAGTTTCCCATTCTTTTCTATTAAGGCTCAACAGGGGATCTAGCGGAATAAATTATTTACTAGGGTAGAAAGCTGAAGGCACACAAAAGGGATGAAAGAATAAGCCATATGTATCAAAATAGCCTAATGACGTGATATTGACAATCATGCAAACCATGTTCTAGGGACCCCGAGAATGCACAAGTGATCCCATAAATGGCACTTAGAATGACAACAATGATCAAATGATAAATGGAAGTGAGAGGTGGTGCAATCATGGTTTATTGTCTCAATGTAACCCTAATTCTCAAATCCAAGATAGCATAATGATTAACAAATAACACTCAATCATCATAGACGCAGGCCCAGCGGTTCCCTGAAAATAAAGAGAACAAAAATTTTTAAATTTTTACTAAAAACAAAGAACAACCTAAACTAACATGGTGATAAGCAGAATAAAACAAAGATACCCCCCACCCACAAACTAAAAGATTGCATTGGGGACAATGCAATCAACTATAAAACTCAGGGTAGGGATACCTCAACCAATCACGGTGGCGGATAACCCCATTGGCTAGAAGAGCCTCCAGGGAACTGCTGCTGCTGCCGCCACCGATCTTCATGTCAGGATGTGCCACTTTGGGAAATTCTGCTTCTTCTTGATGCTGCGGCGGGAAGCGTGGCGAAGTCTGTGGCCATGTGTAACCAGTAGGGGGCAACCGACTGAAGAGTTGGTCCCACCTACTATCCTGCTGGGCCCGCCATGCTTGGGCCGTCTCTATCTCTGCCCTTACTCTATCATCCACCGCGTGTACCCTATCATCCATAGCGGTGCGCCTGCACTCGAGGTCGTAAATCTCTGATCAAATCTCATCTCCATCGCCTCCAACTGCTGCGATAGAGAGTAAATGCCCTCAGCAGGATCCGCTCTCCAGTCTCTGGCAACATCCTCCTCTTCTTGTTCTTCCTCCTCTTCTTGTTCTTCCTCCTCCTGTGGCTCAATCACATTCACCCCCTTGGGGTGGCTCTTATCCCTAATCTTCCTTTCAGTAATGGTGGGCTCCAACCCTATGTCCCTAGGGATATTAGTAAAATCGACTCCATTGAGCCCCATCAACCCCGTAATCATGAGAGGGTAGTTGTAACTATTCTTTCCCATCTGCTGATAAGTCCTATTAATCTCATGGGCAATGATTGAGCCTGTGTCTATGTTTTGCCCCGTCAAGATGACGTGCATCAAAGCGGCTCTACGCCACCCAACCTCATGCGGACTAGAAGAGGGGAGAACTCTCTCACATATACCCTATGGAGGTACTTCATCCGTGGGGGAAGAAGTTTAGAAGCAATCAATACTCCTTTTGGCAGCGTTGGGTCAATAGGCAAACCCCCGAACGTGTCGGCAATCAGCTGAAGGTTACCCTTGGGGTTGTACATCATTTGTTTTTCGAGGTGCAAGAAAGAACAAGTGTTAGCGTGCACGTGAGTGGGGAGGTTGTAATAAGATATAATTCTCTCCCGGGAGTACCCCACCTCAATGCCCCGCACAAAAGATATATCATGTTCCCCTTTCCTAGAGAACGCATTTGCATAAAATTCCCGGACTAAAACACTACTCCCTCCAACTGCCGGGGCAATCAATAAATTCATCCACCCATACCTTGCTACAATTTCATCCAATCCCATATCCGTAATATCAATGCCCTTTTCCACATTGAAACTTTGGGCAGTATACGCATTAAAAAAAATTTCTGCCTCAACACTCACAAATTTGCTAGCATCATACAAAGGTTGAGGTGCAATCGTGGGGTTTTTGTTTCCCCGTCTACGCTTGGGATTAGATGTAGACATATTATCTAACAAAAAAGCAAGAAACGGATTCTAAAGTTCAAGGTTCTTACCCTTTTCAATGCTTGCCGGAAAATTCACCGGAGCTGCCGGAAAAACTCGCCGGAGTTTGGGAAGAAGGCTGGAAAACACCCACAAACTAGACCTTGCAAAGCAACACCCACAAACCACCTTCAACTCGAGCTTGACCCACTTGATTCACAAGATTGCATTCACCAAAAACCCCCCTTCTTCAATTTCCGAATTTGCTTAGACTCGCCGGAATTAATGGCTTTTGGGGAAGGGAATTGGGTTTTGGCTTGGTAAATCTATGGTGGGAAGGTTGATTTTGGGTTGGAAGGGAAGGGATTTGGGGTTTGGATGAGAGATTTAGGAGAGAGAGAGGTTAGGGCTCGTAATATTAGAGAGAAAAGAAGGGGCGGCGTTTGATGTTTATGAATAAGGCCAGCATCTGTTTAGGGTTTTATTCAATTTGCCCGTAATTTTTGCTCGAGCGCGGCCGCCCTCCCTTCAAGCGCGTCCGCGCTATATGACAGAAACTGATTCCCCTTTTTCAATTGATTAAGCGCGGCCGCCCTGTGTCTGAGCGCGCCCGCGCACCTTGGCAGTGAGTTACGCCTATTTCTCCTTTAATCAAGCGCGGCCGCTCTGTGTACGAGCGCGCCCGCGCACCTTGGCAGGGAGTCTGTATCAGTTTTTCGCTCCTTTTCACTGCCTTAAAGTCCCCCGCTTCAATTTTGATTAGTTGCGTGCTATCCTGCACATCACCACAAACACACATACAAGCGTAATATCTATTGACATAAAAAAAATAAACGAAAAAAAAAAATATTTTTGGAGGGTGACAACTATTTACACTCCCCTATAAACCCACAACTCGGAGAGACCCATAAAGGGTGACACAAAACTTTTGTTCGACAAAAATATGTCAAACATTTGACCGCACTTTCGTTTACGTCCCCATTAATGTGAGCGGACTACCCACATTAATAGGCTCAGGTCACCGTAGTTCGACACGTTCTACACTAACGACTCGAAAACGGTAAATAACAAATTTTTTTTTTTTATGAATACCCCCACCCACAAACTAAGAATTTGCGATGTCCTCATTGCATAAACAAATTCCAACGCGAATTCAAAGCTAACGAGTAGTGATAAACTAAAAATAAAGACAGAAAGCAGTAAAAGTTACCTAAGGTTGGGTTGCCTCCCAACAAGCGCCTTTGTTTTAAGTCTTTGGCTCGACATGATGCTAATGATTTATCAGTTGATTTTTGGTGCATCCACCAACACCACCACATCAATTTCTTCCAAGATAGACACCCCTTCGTAATAGGGCTTGACTCGATGCCCATTCACCTTGAAAGTACTTCCGGATTTCAAATCTTTGAGCTCGATTGCTCCATGTGGGAATACTTTCACCAACTCATAAGGGCCCGACCATTTGGAACATAACTTGCCCGAAAAAAGTCTCAATCTAGAATTGAACAATAAGACCTTCTTACCCGGCATTAAGATTTTCGGCCTTAAGTACTGGTCATGGTACCTCTTGGTTCTTTCCTTGTATAGCTTGGCACTCTTGTAGCTGTCTTGTCTCAACTCATCGATCTCATCCAAGTCAAGCATTCGTTTCTCACCCGCCTTCTTCAAATCCATGTTGAGTTCCTTCACAGCCCAATATGCTTTGTGTTCCATCTCAACCGGAAGGTGACACTCTTTGTCATACACAATTCTGTACGGACTCATCCCAATAGGAGTTTTGTAAGCAGTTCGATATGCCCATAATGCATCATTGAGCTTCAAAGCCCAATCTTTTCTGTTTGGCCGAACTGTCTTCTCGAGAACCCCCTTGATTTGGCGGTTGCTAACTTCCACTTGCCCCGATGTTTGGGGATGGTAGGCTGTGGCTAGCTTGTGAATAACCCTATATTTCTTTAGGACTTGGTTGAAGAGCCTGTTTGTGAAGTGAGTTCCTTGATCACTAATGATAGCCCGAGGCACCCCGTACCTGCAAAAAATATTCTCACACACAAACTTTGAAACAACATTAGCATCATTAGTCCGGGTGGCAATAGCTTCCACCCATTTAGAAACATAGTCCACAGCTACTAATATATACACAAAACCATGGGATGAGGGGAAGGGGCCCATAAAATTAATGCCCCACACATCAAATATGTCAACAACAAGATTATAGTTTTGGGGCATCTCATCTTTCTTACCTATCCCTCCAGTTCTTTGGCATTTATCACACTTTTTGCAAAAATCTTGCGCATCTTTAAATATGGTGGGCCAATATAGGCCGCATTGAAGGATTTTCCTAGCAGTCTTTTGACCACTGAAATGCCCACCACATTGTAAGTCATGACAAAAGCGCAAGACACTCAATTGTTCATATTCCGGAATACACCTTCTCACAATCTTATCCGGACAAATTTTCCACAAGTAAGGGTCATCCCAAATGTAGTTCCTCACATCAGATTTAAATTTCCTCTTTTGATCATAAGTAAAGTGAGGAGGAATCATGTCACATGCAAGATAATTAACAAGATCCGCATACCAAGGCTCTTGAACATGTAAAGCAAGTAGTTGTTCATCCGGGAAATTTTCATTCACCGGAACCACCCCTTCTTTGCTATTATGACCCCTACCAATTCTCCAAGCCATTCTATCTTCAACCAAAGGCTTTGCAGCTATCATTCTTTTCCATATGTGAGAAGCATACGAGGTTTGGACTGCAACCATTGGATGGGTTTCCCAGCAATATTTAGCTAGCATTACCTTACTCCACAAAGACTCATTTGAGCGAATTCTCCACCATAGCTTCATCGCAAAATCCATAGAAATATCTTCAAATTTCCTCAACCCTAAACCCCCTTCATCAGGCGGCCAGCACATCTTATGCCATGATAACCAATGACATTTTTTCTCTTTCGATGCATTACTCCAAAAGAATCGAACAATAATTTTTTCCATCGCATGGATAACACCTTTGGGAGGATCAATTAGAGCAAGATAATAAAGGGTAATTGCAGCCAAACAAGATTGAATCAAAGTTAGTTTAGCTCCATGAGAGAGTAGCTTACCCTTCCAAGAAGCAAGCTTATTCTCCATTTTACGAATGATAAAGCTGAATATACTAATTTTCTTCCTTCTAGTGTATAAAGGGCGGCCCAAATAAGTCAAGGACAAATCTTGTTTAGTAAATCCCGTATAAGCAGCCACTATCTCATCTCTATCAACTTTTTTCCTCGTGATAAAACCAGATTTTTGGACATTAATAAGATGGCCCGAGAATCTCTGATACCACTCAAGGTATTTCATATGCTTCTCTAAAGAATATTTAGAGCCGTTACAGAAGATAATCACATCATCCGCATATGCAAGATGAGACACCATAGGAGTATTAATGTGTATACGATAGCGGAGATGGGGATAAATCTCATGCAATCTGTTCAGGCCTCTACTCATCATTTCGGCTGCAATAATAAAAAGATAAGGAGATAATGGATCACCTTGACGGAGGCCACGAGAAGAGTTGAAAAAACCACAACTTTCCCCATTAATTAGAACCGAGAACCAACAATTTGAGATGCAGCGATAAATCAAATCGATCCATGTTTCATTAAACCCAAACCACCTCAACACTTTAATTAAGCCAAACCACGACAACCGATCATATGCCTTAGCCATATCCAGCTTAAGAGCTAAATTTGATCCCCGAACTTTCTTATCAATTGATTGAAGAATTTCCTGGGCTAAGAGAACATTTTCATGTATAAGACGCCCTTTAACAAAACCGCTCTGTTGTGGAGATATAATGCGAGGAAGAATGGAAGCCAACCGAATTGTTAAAAGCTTAGTGACAATCTTATTGCAGAAGTTACAAAGGCTGATAGGGCAAAGCTCAGAGAAGGAATTAGGAGACTCAACCTTTGGGATAGTGATAATCAACGTACTCGTCCAGCTTCTAGGCATTTGGAAACCCGAAAAGAAATCACCAATGGCTCTATAAAGATCATCTTTGATAATATCCCAACATGCTTTATAAAACTCTCCCGTAAAGCCATCCGGACCAGCTGCACTATTCCCATTCAAACTAATAACCACATTATGAATTTCAGCCATAGAAGGAACAGCCGAGAGAGTAGCATTATCATCGTCGTTGATAATACGGGGAATTAAAAACGAAAACTCATCTGAAGGGATTTCCACCGCCCCTTGCAATTGTTCAGCATAAAAACCAACCGCTTCAACTTTTATATCCTCTTGATTCGTAAGCCAACTACCCTGCCGATTTTTAATGCGATGTATAAACAATCTTTGTTATTTCTTCTTAACGGTTGCTTGAAATTTTTTTGTATTTTTATCACCTTCCTTCAGCCACTTGAGATTTGCTTTTTGGGCCCATAACTCCTCCTCAATTTTCAGCTTTGAAAGCAGATCAGCTTTTGCAAGGTTTAGGGCCGCCCTAGTCTCTTTCGAGCCAACTTGCTGATGTTGAAACTCCCGATAAGTAATCTCATCTTCCACATTTTTTATTTGCTGCTCCACTCTCCCAAAAATCTGTTTATTCCACACTGATATACACTTACGAAGTCTCCCAAGCTTCTTTGCAAAACAAACCATAGGCCTTCCTTCCATAGGAACACTCCAAGAATTTTTAACCATATCCGCAAACATGTGATGCTTAAGCCAAATATTCAAAAATATGAACGATCCCTTTTTCATGTCGGCTTCAATACTTATGTTGATCAACAGAGGGGCATGATCCGAACATAATATTGAAAGATGACTAACTCTAGTGAAGGAGAACATATCCAACCATTTATCATTGTACAAAGCTCTGTCTAAACGCTGATAGATAGCCCTTCGACCCATTCTATTGTTACACCAAGTAGCAATGTTACCCTCATATCCCGCATCCATGAGATTTGAGTATTGAACCATATCAGAAAATTCCATTGCCGCTTGATCATTTAAAGGTCTTCCTCCCACTTTTTCCGATTGATCTAGAATTATATTAAAATCACCAACCACCATCCACGGAATATCAACCTCACTAATAGCCATCAACTCATCCCAAAGAGCAAGACAAGAAAATCTATTACAACTAGCATGTACAAATGAGACCCAAACAGAATTAGACCATAACGGGTGGGAGATTTCCATTGTAAGAGCTTGAACAGAATCTTGAATCACCTTACACTGTAGCCCATGCTTCCATAAAATTCACACTCTATTACTGCTGTTATAAGCGCCATTCTCACAGCCAAGCTTGCGGACAACAGCACCCAAGCAAGAATTATTAATTTTTGGCTCATAAACAGCCATCAACGATACATTATAAGAGCGAAACAAGCGTTTAATCCTTCTCATTGTGGCCATATTTGCTAGGCCACGAGCATTCCAACTAATCAATGCAACCATTAATAACCAAATAAAAAGAAAGTAAGTGAGGGAATAAAGCGAGAGGAGAGACTCACAGTGAGGGGGATTTCTCCCTACTCTTTTTCCTTTTATGAGTGACTTTGATAAACCCATCATCATCTTGAGCCTTCAAAGCAGAATTTCCTCTTGAAAGTCCATTTGTATGTTTATTACATGGTTCAGCGAAGTTACTTGAGGAGCTCGAGGGGAGAGATTAAGAGAGCTAAGAGCATTCATTTTTGCGTGTGAAGAAGGCTTAGATCTCAAGGCCGAATCATCCCTTAATGGAGTGCAAAGTTTGTGTGGGTCTTGGACTGCTGGGATCAAAACATCAGCATTCTCATTTCGATAAGCCTTAGTCTTTATAGCCTTCAAAGTTTTTGATATTGCATCATTAACCGATTGTGGTAAGGCAACACCTCGTCTAGCTATCATAATATTCTTGGAACCATTATTTGTTAGATCAATGACATCTGTTTGAGCATCCTTGCTACAACCAATGTGATCAATTTTTTCCTTGCCTTCGTCTTTCTTTTTCCAAATCGTATGCAGCTGTTCACCCTTCGTATCCCCGCCTTTAGTAGGCTTAAAAACCTTGGTACCAACAACATCCTTTTCATCATCAGCCTTTGACACATTGCTTTTTTTATACTCCGAATTTAAGCTTCTGCAATGGAATTCATCATGACCCAGAAGAGAACAATGATTACAGAAAAAAGGTAAATTATCATATTCTACGGCTTGGAAAAAGCTAGGCATGCAATCACCACAATCAATATGGATCTTCTCGGGTAATCTTTTACGAAGGTCCACCTGCACAAGAACTTTAGCAACACTTGGACGAGATAAATCTGCAGTAGCTTTATCAATTGACATTGGTTTGCCAAAAATTCTAGCCAAAGAGAAAAGGAAAACCTTATTGAATAAATGCACCGGGAGCCCGGGTAGACTAACCCATACAGGAACAATCGGTGAGTCCGTTTGAGGCAACCAAGAAGGTGTCCAAACAGAAGTACGCATTGGGAATCGATGCACATACCAAATCTCTCTAGTCCAAAGTCTTTGGAAGTCCTCCTCGTTGGTCAATTGTATCAGCATGTGACGAGAGTCAAGATGACCAAGTTTATAGTCACCCTTCAATCGAAATTGAGTAAAAGCAATCCTTGCAGCTTCCATAGTAGGTCTACCATTGGTAAATTTTCCCACAAGGGTCCAAGCAAAGGGACGTGCGAATGCATCAATAGCCTCTTTTGAAAGTTTTAAAGAAGGGACACCCTTATGAATAGAAGCCGAAAGGAGGGGAATATCTTGGATCGGTAGGGTGTTAGGTTGAGAAACCAAAGAAGCAAAGGATTTTTTAGAGGTAGGGTTCGGCTGCATAGGGTTTTGATGAGACAGATTCTGGTTTAAAGGTGGATTAGGGTTCATGCCATGCAAAGTCGGTGGGAGATTATTAGGGTTCCCATTAGGCGGAAAAGGGTTTACGGTATTGGCAATTTGCAGACTAGGAGTAGACGAAGGCAACGGGGGGAAATCAACCGGAGCAGCCATGAAGGCTGCCGAAAAACCAAGCCTAGGAAACCCTAGGAGGGAGGCGAAATCCTAGAGAGAGAAACCCTAGAGAAGCGTATGATTATTCAAAAAAGAGTCAAAACTTAATGAAACATGATAAAATGATTCCTTCTGTATTACATACAACAAACTTATCTCATGTGTGTTTAGAAGTGTTGGAAACATTTACGAGGGTTAGCTTTCCGTCCCGGGTCCAATTTTTGTGCAAAGTGTGAATCTTTTTCCTTTTATGCATTCCCTGTGCTAGTTTTTTGGCTTGTATATACTCTGAACAATAACAGGTACAAATCTGAAGCTGAAAGTTGCCTAGAATTCATGGCTAAACATTCTGGAATGGCAACAGTTTGGAACCTGGAAAATTGCTGGATCCAGCCGTGCGGCCTGATCTGCCAAGGACTGAGCCGGGCGGCTTTATTCGCAATTCCACCAGGGCAGTTTCTTCTGGCATTCAATCTGGAAACTGTGGCGGTTTTGGGACTATTCTGTCCAGAATCTGGACTGGTTTCAAAAAAAAAAACCAAAAAATTTATGTGCTTATGTGATGCATTTTCCCGTCCTAAAACATTCTTTTAAGACACATATTGAAAAATCTCTATTTTAACTCAAAAAAGAATTTTTAGGTGACCGCACACTACGCACACTATATACTCCTGTACATTTTTGCATGCACGTCCTTAACCCGGGATGGTTGTTAAGTTGCAGTCACGGACAGTGTTACGGTGCTCCCGGGCGCACACGGAACCATCCCAACCTCCCCTTGGTTTAACCCGTGTCGACCACTAGTCCGTGTCACACTTTTGAAACCGTGAATTTTTGGTTGGTTTTTGTCTAGACCATGTCATACAGCCTTGTCGTATACCCCCATAAAAGTCAAACCCGAGCCCATGCTAGAGTCAAGATTCCTTGCGCAAGCGAAGCCATGCCAAAATTTCATTAGGAAAAATTGGCGAAATCTTGACCCTCGATATTGACTTTGACTTTGATTTGCACGGAGTACGTAAAATTCAAACCCGAGCCCATGCTAGATTCAAGATTCCTCAAATAAGCGAAGCCATACCAAAATTTCGTTAGGCAAAATTGGCAAAATCTTGACCCCCGGCATTGACTTTGACTTTGACAGGCACGAAGTATACAACAATGCTCAATGTGACGCCGTATCATTCGACTTTTAACGTCCGACCTATGCCTATTATTTTCCTTGGACAACGCCGAAGTCAACGTCTCTCGCGTAAGCGAAGCTCTGCCGAAATTCCGTTAAGGCTAAAGACTTGACTTTGACGGCCTTGACATTGACTATAATCCGCATCGCTCGTGCGTTAAAATTCCTATGATCCACTAGACCATAGTGTAAGTACCCAAATCTGGCTCATGCCTTCCGGTTAAGTTTTTCGGCAATTCCCCGGAATTTCCTAAAGTTCAGGGGCAATTCGGGAACTTTTCCAAACCTTTCGAGGGGCGAAGGACTTGTTAGGAATTAAAATTCCACATAGTCCTTCGCTGGAAAAGCCCTTCTAGAAGGCCACCTTGCATGATTCTAGAAATATGCTGAGTCATAAGGGATAATGCCGCACGGCTGCATTAGCCAAGAACTCCAAGCCGCACGGCTTCATTAGTTTCTGCCAGACTGCCTATAAATAGAGACCTCCTCTATTCATTCAGAAAAAGGAGTTTTTTGAAAGCCTTGTTACTTTGCCAAAATACCACCACGAAATTACAGAAAGTTGAGAGTGCCAAAAACCACCTCCCTCCTCTTTAAAACCTTTCAAAGTTGGTCCTTCCCTAGGCAAATTTCAAGGAGATAGAGGAACACCACCATTGGTAACCTCTCATCCCCTTTTTCTTGAAATATACTTGTATTTATGTGATATATTGCTCCTTGCTTTCCATATCATTATATAAATTGCTTGGTATTTGATATATTGTTATTAAAGATTCCTTCTTTAAGCATGTAAATCATCCTATCCCTATTCCCCTATCACATAGGGTCCATGGAGGTCCAACCCAAGGATGAACAAATAAGACCTCAAAAAAGGCTTGTTCTAGGGTGGATCTCTCACATGGTGATGTGAAAAGTAGCATCCTTTGCTCTCAAAATAACATCTTTTCATATAAAGTTGTATCATTTGCATTAAACATGTTATCTTTGCATAAAAGTTGCATCCTTTGCACTTGAAACGTCATTTTTACACATAAAGTTGCATCCTTTGCATTAAAAATCATTTCTTTACATCCAAATAGCATCCTTTGCACCCAAAATGTCATCTTTTTCATTAAAATGTCATCTTTAGTTTAGAATGCATCCTTCATGTCCCTCATGGTTGGATCTCTCTTTCCTAGGATTGCTTAGTGACCTTCCTAAGGCACGAAAAGCATAGGAAGAGCATAAAGATCCAATCTTTATACCCTTCCCCTAGTCCCCTTTGATATTTGATGCATCCTTTGGAGCGGACCGATGTAAAGATCCCATCTTTACATCGTTTCTTCCATTAAAAGGTGCCATACTCCCTTTAGAAATGAATAAGTCATGAACCCTATATCTCCGATCATCACTTGATACGAGCATAATAGTCCCTACACAAGCTCAATCGTCTCAAGATGTAGGATTGATGGGCTAAGGATATTCCTTTCTAAAGAGCCTCACTTTTGGACTATAAGAGAGAGTCCTTCTCTTGATCACATATGACCCAAGGTCAAATAGTGATGATCACAAGTCCAAGATGAGGACGGGATCAAAGTCCCGAACACATAAAAATCCAAGGAATCCCGAGCGATAACCAACTAAATGGTTTATACGTTCGGAAGATAACTTGGAACATCCCCCACCTCTTTTCAACACATGCACACAAGAAAGCACGCAAGCAAGCACTAAAAATGGCATCTTGGGAGACTTGCTTCGGCAAGGTACCTTGGGTGAACGCCAAACGTTCTTCCCAAGGGGTAACATAACCTCCGGACCCTTATTCCTTTTTTTCAAAGTTTTGAGGAAATCATAATGGCGTGGCGACTCCGTTTTTTTTCAAATTAAACCGGATGTTTTCAAACCCAAGTGAATCCAAATAAAACACAAAAAAGATTTGGGCCCCCACATTCACAGTTTGGCGACTCTGCTGGGGATAAACCAAAGGAGAAAGCTTTCATTTTTAAAAATAAAAAAAAATGATATCCGGTATATAGGTGGAAACCATTAAGTTTCCCTTTAAAGCCTCCTAAAACGAGCCGGGGATAAGCTATGGTTTAAAAAATCCACGTATCGGTATCTCTTTTCGAAAAAGAAATAAAAAGAATGCTTTTTTCTTTCGAGCGGGTTAGCCTCCTGTCGCGGATTCCATTTGTCGTGCTTGCTTTTTCTTTCTTCGCCTTGCATTGCATCTTGGTTCTTGGGAATTGTGCATGCTCTATATACTGAACAGGAAGCCTTCTGGAGCTGAAAGGTGCCTAAAATGTTTGGGGAGCAACCTGAAAGTGAAAAGAATTGGAACCTGGAAAATTGAGCAATGCAGCCGTACGGCTTAATCCGCTTCGGATTCCAGTCGGGCGGCTTCATTGGCAATTCCACCAGAACAAATTTGAGGTTAATCTGGCAGCTTAGGCAGCTTGGGGCTATTCAGTTCCAAGGATGACCAGGCTCCAGAAAATTTACGTGCCTTAACTATTGCATTTTTTTCCCGTCCCGAAAAATCATTCCTTTTAAAACACATTTCTGAAAATCTCTGTTTTAACTCAAAAAGGAACATTTTTTAGGAGACGGCACACTACGCGCACCTTATATATCCTGTACACTTTGCACGCACGTCCTTCAAACCCGGGGTGGTTGTTCAGTTGCAGTCACGGACAGCCTTACGATGCTCCCGGACGCGCACGGAATCATCCCAAACTCCCCATGGCAGCCAGTGTCGACCAATGCACAGTCCGTGTCACACGTTTCAAAAAACCGTGACTTTTGGTTGGTTTTTGGTCTAGTCCGTGTCATATAGCCCAGTTGCATATCCCCGTAAAGGTCAAGCCTTAGTCCATAACAGAAGTCAAGATCTTTCGCGCAAGCGGAGCTCTGCCGAAATTCCGACAAGGAAAAATTGGTAGAATCTTGACTCCGGCATTGACTTTGACTTTGACCCGCACGGGATGCGTAAGAGTCGAGACCAAGTCCGTGCCAAAAATCCAAAGATCTTTCACGCAAGCGGAGCTCTGCCGAAATTCCGACAAGGAAAAATTGGCAAGATCTTGACCCGGCATTGACTTCGACTTTGACTCACGCACAGCGTATGCAGCGAAGTTCAATGTGACACTGTGTCATCCGGATTTTATCGCCCGACCCATGCTTATTATCTTCTCGGACATTGTCGAAAAGTCAAAACGTCAATCGCGCAAGCGAAACTCTGCCGAAATTCCATTAAGGCTGAAAGACGAGACTTTCCCAGCATTGCCTTGACTATAATCCGCATCGCTCATGCGTTAAAAGTTCATATGACCCGCTAGACCCGTTAGGAGCGTTCTTCTCTCTCGATCGGTGGGATCCGCGTGCCCTGTAGGACCCTCGCCCGGGGCTGTCCACCCTAGGAGGTCGAAATACAGGTGGAATACGAGGGGCTTACAGACGTAGTGACGGAGCCCACTGATCCAGGATCTAGAGTAGTTGCGAAAAAGAAGGGCAGAACCCCTTTTCCAACCAAATAGAAATTAATAAAAGACACTATTTTAAGTAAACTGGAAGATTCTTAATTTGCATATTGCTTGAGCCTTCAACCTAAACACCTACCCCGAGTCTAAACCTCTCCTATCCCTTTCCCGCAGCGAGAAAGAAGTGGGTGAGAATACCGGGTCAGCGGCTTGTTAGCGCAGAATTCTCCGACAGTTCTCCAGAATCCTCAGTTTTGTCAGTCTAGAGAGTCAGAATGGCTGATTTGACAGAAAACAGCAGCGGTTTGGGTAACTAGATGACTAGGGAAGAAGAGCTAGCCTTAGCCTCGGAAAACAGTCGTAAGGTCCATGAGGAACAGCAAGCCATGCTCATTGATGTGCTCCGTCGTCATGGGGTTCAGATAGTGGTTGAGTCCAACGGTTCCCTGGTTATGGTAGAAGATAAGACTCCAGAAGCAGCCATCTCAGCTCCCCCAACCTATAACCAATGCCCTCCTCCATCCACATATGATCCCTTACCAAGGACTACCCCTTTTCAGTCCTTTCCGGTGTCCCAGGCCATCAGGGTCCCAACACCCTCGACTCCTCAGATAAGACCCAGCTTTGTTCCCTACCAACAGAGAGCAAATGCCACAGTTATCCCAGTTACACAGCCTCTGCATTATCCCATGGAACTCAATCCCTCCTCTCAGCCTCAGCCAAATTTCCTTACCCTGGAATTTCGGTACCAGCCTGACCTTTCCAACTTCGTCAACGCCTATGAATTTGCCTATCTCCCAGACAATCTCAAAGAGTCAGCACTCTTCTCATCCGGGGTAATGGATTTCTCTGCCTTTGAGTTAGCTCTTCCAAAGATCAGCCATATAGAAGCTGCCAGTAGTGAAGACAGTGAGTTGGGTTTGCAAAAGCTGTTTGATGAAGAAGCGCAGATCCCGGATTTGATCGACTTCAGCTCAGATGACGAGGTAGTTGCCGTAATTGGAGATGGTGATGAAGAGCCTTTTGATCCCCGCACTTTGGTGACTAAGACAGAGATGCCGTTGAAGAATTGGGAGACATTCTCAGGGCCGATAGCCAGCCGACAGAAAATGATCACGGAGCTTGGATTGGTATCCCGTCCTTCTCAACCCAGTCGTGTCAAACACCCTGTCATCCATATAGTTGAGTCAGGAATCTTTGAATTCCAGTCCTCCGAGTCATTCGAAGGCCTCACGCCTGAGGATTATGAATATGTAACCAATGTCATCTTTCCTCTTGCTTTGAATGAAATGACAGATCTTTCTGAGTATCCCCTTATTGCCAACTTAACAAATGATAAATTAAATAATAACTTAACAACAGTTAATAATGAATCATTTGAACAAGATGCAAACACACTAAACGAACAATACATCCAAGAAATCTTTAAGCAGGTTACAGACAAAGAGGAAAATCGGGCCCAAGCTGCCGAGGAGGTTTTGACAAGTGTTAACTTGGGTACTGTTGAAGAACCTAAAGAGACACAGATTGGAAGCTTCTTCCAGGGGGTTGAACGGGACAGACTGGTCAATCTGCTCAGAGAATACATGGACGTGTTTGCATGGTCGTACAGGGATATGCCGGGGCTAGACAGTTCGATAGTAGAGCACAAAATCCCTCTAGCACCAGATGCTAAGCCAGTAAAGCAGAAACTGAGGAAGATCAAGCCAGAATGGTCTCCACAGGTCAAAGAAGAGATTGAGAAGCTACTGCGGGTAGGATTCATCAGAGTCATTTAATATCCAACGTGGTTATCCAACATTGTGACTGTCACCAAAGCCAATGGGAAGGTGCGCTGCTGCGTAGATTTCCGAGATCTGAACAAGGCCAGTCCCAAAGATGATTATCCCTTGCCAAACATAGACATCCTGGTGGACGCCACCGCCAACTACGAAGTCAAATCCTTTGTTGATGGCTTTGCAGGCTACAACCAGATCAAGATGGCCGAGGAGGACCAAGAAAAGACAGCCTTCACCACACCGTGGGGAACGTACTGCTATACAGTGATGCCATTTGGGCTTAAGAATGTCGGGGCTACTTATCAGAGGGCAACGACAGCGCTTTTTCATGACATGATCCACAAGGAGATTGAAGTCTACGTCAACGACATGATAATCCACTCCAAAGGCGAGGATGGACAACACTTTATTGACCTGCGAAAGTTCTTCGAGAGACTGAGACAACATTCCATGAGACTAAACCCTGCCAAATGCACCTTTGGAGTGACAAGGGGAAAAGTGATTGGGTATATGGTCACAGAACGAGGGATTGAAGCCGACCCCCGAAAGATCAAAGCCATTATGGATATGAGGCCACCTCGAACCCAGACATAAGTCAAAAGCTTTATGGGCAAGCTACAGTACATCAGCCGCTTTGTCAACCAGTTGACCACTATGTGCGAGCCCATCTTTGAGCTCATGAAGAAGAATGTAGACACATAATGGACCGAGGAATGCCAGGACGCCTTTGACCAAATTAAGGCGTACTTAGTACATCCTCCGATGCTATGCCCCCCACATAGACAGAAACCTCTTCTGCTTTATCTCACTGTCACTGATACGGCAGTTGGGGCTATGCTTGCTCAGGATAAGAAAGACTCTCGACTAGAGAATGCCATTTACTTTGTCAGCCAAAAGCTACAGGGAAGTGAGCTCAATTATTCAGCATGTGAAAAGACTTGTGCAGGACTCATCTGGGTAGTCGGTAAGCTGAAGCATTACATGCAAGCCCACTCTGTAAACTTGGTCTCGAAAATGGACCCCATCAAGTATATCTTCAACAAGCCTTCCCTCTCGATGCGTCTAGCAAAGTGGTCCTTCTTTTTGGCTAAGTATGACATCAACTATGTGACAAGAAAGGCTATCAAGGGTCAAGCGTTGTCAGACCATCTGGCAAACTTCCCCAGTAATGAGGACCGCGGGCCTGAACCCTAATTCCCAGATGAAGGAATCTTTGTAGTCGAGCCTGAGAGCCGATGGCAGCTTTTCTTTGACGGGGCTGCTAACAAAAGAGGAAATGGCATAGGAATGCTACTGGTCGACCCGAAAGATGAGCACACGCCAATGGCCATCAAGTTGAACTTCCCTGCCACGAACAATGTCGCCAAGTACGAAGCTTGCATTGCTGGTTTAGAAGCTGCCTTAGAGAGGAATGTCAAGGAGCTCGAGGTCTATGGAGACTCAGCCCTGATCATCAATCAGGTCTCCAACAAGTGGAAGACTGTAGATCCTAACCTGCAAAAGTATCATGCCTATATGGAGGAGTTGACTGGACAGTTCAGAGAAGTGACTTTCCATTACCTGCCAAGAGATAAGAACAGATTCGCAGATGCCTTAGCTACTCTAGCCTCACTGGTAGAGATCTCCGATGAAAAGGCGATAAAATCCTTCAGAGTGGGTAGAAGAGAAGCCCCGGCTTTCTGTTGCGAAATAGGCCTGGGACCTGAGCCTATCAAGGAACCCTGGTACAATCAGATTTACCAGTTTCTCAGAAGTGGAGATTCAGCCTTTAGAGATAAAGAAGGTAGGCCAAAGGAAGGCATCAAAGCCAAAAGCTTGCAAGCCCTAAAACGGTTAGCTTCCCACTATGTCATTCTAGGGGACGATCTGTATAAGAAACGGTACCAAGGGCCGCTCCTTCTATGCGTCACCCAAGAAAGGGCCAGAGAGTTGATGACTGAGGTCCACAATGGTCCCTGCGGTCCTCATATGAATGCTAGAGCCTTGATGCAAGTGATCCTCATAATGGGTTATTACTGGATCTCCATGGAAACAGACTGCGTTCAACATGTCCGACAGTGCGACAAATGCCAACGGTTTGCCAATCTCAATCACCTTCCGCCTCATGACCTGTACTGCATGACGACTCCTTGGCCATTTGCAACTTGGGGTATTGACGTGATAGGGAAGATAGCTCCGGCAGGAAGCAATGGGCACGAATTCGTGTTAGTGGCAGTCGACTACTTCACAAAGTGGGTAGAAGCGAAGTCCTACAAAATCCTCACTTCCAAGAAGGTGGCCCAGTTTGTCAAAGAAAACATAATGTGCAGATACGGGGTGCCCAATGAGATCATTTCTGATAACGGGTCACAATTTGAAGGAGACTGTGATAGACTGCTGGCTGAATTCAAGGTCACACGCCACAAATCATCCCCGTACAGACCTCAGACCAATGGAGCCGTGGAAGCTGCTAATAAGACGCTCGAGCGAATCATCCGGAAAATGGCCACCCGTGGTCGTGACTGGCCTGAAAAGCTACACCTAGCACTCTGGGGCTACAGAACGTCCGTTAGAACAGCCACGGGAGAAACCCCTTTTGCCCTTACCTACGGGATGGAAGTGGTATTGCCAGTGGAGTTGGAAATCCCGTCATTAAGGTCCTCCTGGAAAACAGTATCAATGAAGTAGAATGGCTACGCAGCCGGCACAATGAATTGGCCCTGCTCGACGAAAGAAGATTAAAGGCCATGGAGCATACTCGAGCCTACCAGAGGCGAATGGCCAGAGCATTTGACAAAAAGGTCAAGACCAGAGACATCAAAGAAGGTGACTTGGTTCTGAAAGTAAAGCCCCCTACCAGAGACAACCCCCTGGGAAAATGGGAACCCGTTTGGATCGGCCCGTATGTGGTGCAGAAGATACTATCGGGAGGAGCAATGAAGCTTGTAGACCTGGATGGAAATCCCTTTTTCCACCCAGTCAACGGTGATAAGCTCCATAGATACTATGTCTAAGGGAAAAGAAAAATAAAATAAAAAAAGAAAAGAAAAGAAGAAAAGAAAAAAATCTTAGTGCAAAAAGAGTAAGGCCCAGCTAGGATGAAAACCCAAAAAGGGCGGTCTAGACAAAAGACAAGGTTGCACATATAAAAAAAAAAGAAAAAATCTTAGTGCAAAAAGAGTAATGCCCAGCTAGGCTGAAAACCCAAAAAGGGCGGTCTAGGCAAAAGACATGGCTGCACATAAAAAAAAAAATAAATAAATATATATATATATATATATATATATATATATATATATATATATATATATATATATATATATATATATATATATATATATATATATATATATATATATATATATCAAAAGTTCACCAGAATGAACTACGAAGACCTGAGCCCCTTAGTCTTTCTTGTAAAAGGGGAACGTAGGCAGCCATATATGGTTCGGTCTAAACAATAAACAATAAAGGGCAATCAAGTTTCCATGAAACGCGTCCTAAGCAACCAATAAGACATTTGAAATTTCCATGAAATGTGTCTTGATTAATTTCTAAGATCATATCTTTGTTAATTGCAAGTTAAAAGACTTCTTGATGAGTTCAAGCACGGTCTACTCTTGACTCTGCTAACCTGCTACAAAGATCTAAAATACAATAAAATGCCTAATAAACTATTGTGTTTGCAAATGGCAATAAGGGAATCCTAGGAAAAGATCTATCAGTCGTCATTCACTGAGTCTTCCTTGTTCTTATTCCCTTTACCTCGACCCCGTCGAGTGTTCTTTCTCTTCTTTCTCTAGGATGTCAGTCTCCCTCATCCCAATCTCGGGTATCCTCACTGGAGCCTCCACCAAACCCATGTCGATAAGTGCTCTCTCAATACGAGCACGAGTCCGCACTTCCTCCCTATGAGCCTCAGTCGAGGGAGCGACTTTAGAAAGCCTCTCATAATGAGCCTCCATATCTCTGATAAAGTCACCCGATTGGTTATGGCGACTTGCCTTAGCCTCAGCCTCCCTCAGAGTCCTGCTCGAGTCGCAATCCGCTCCTAATAAAGCCTGACGCCTCTCTCCCAAAATGGCCTGAGTCGCCCCCATCTCCCTCAATTTCTGGACCCCCAATCAATACTCGAAAGTCTTCAAAGGTTGGAACAATCTCATTGTAGGAAAAGCAGTAAACATGTCTCCGGACATCCCAAAACTTTGCTGCTGCTCTCAAAAGGTCCCAATCAGGCGGAAGGTCCTTAAAATGCCATAAAGATTTGATCTTGAAGGTAGTATCGAACAGCCCCTTCTGAGATTGAAAGTTATGTCTCACCCAAGATTGAAGATCGGACAGAAAACGGTCTCTTTTCCCCTTTTGCAGTCTAGCGGGTCTTTCCATTGCAAGGTGATCAGAGTTGAGGTCTCTTGGTCAGAAATATGCTCTGGGGTCAGTTGTGGCAAGTCTAGAGTGAAAATGAAATGAAATGGCCCTTCCTTGGTTTTATTTGAAAAAAATCAGTTCAGGAGAGGATTCCCGCCGCACGGCTTCATTTTCCCGGAGACCTAGCCGAACGGCTTCATTTGCCTGATGTAGAAAGCAATCTGCAGCAACCAAAGTTGCTGCCCAAGAGGAGTTCTCACCCCACTTTCTCAATGAAACCTGTTCCAAAACATATCCAAAGACCATCCATGCAGTTATATACCATTACAAACCATTTTGGCCCAGTTTCTGCCCTGAAGCAAAAAAGCAGCCCCGAGGCTCAAGTAATATACAAAGTCATAAAGCATAAATTAGAAAAAGCAAATACGATCTCATTACATTGTTTTCGCCCCATCGGCGCCCAAATAAAGCAAAAAATAAACAAAATGTGCATAAAACTGTTCATTGTTTGTTTCCTTCCCACTAGATCGATCCTAAGGATCTCCTAGGCCTCCGACTCCTCGTCATCGCTACTCAACTCATAGAATTCAGGCTCCCTCATCAAATCCTCGTTGTCACTCACATCACAAAGATGGACATTCACATGCTCATACTCTGCTAGCTGCTCCAGGATGCCGGTGTTGGGTCCCTGTCCCCGAGGCATGGCACTAGAAGAATACTCTGAAGCCAATGAGGTGGATGCCGTGCTCCCGACGTGCCTTCTTTTGCGCACGGGCTCCTGCACGTTCACTACAGCCTTTGAAGTGCAAGCCAGCTTCTTCACAAGGGACCGGCACACGTCCTTCCATCCTCTGTTCTGCCTCACCAAACCATCATAAGTACGAGCTGGAACCTGAGAGAAAAGAGAAGAGGAAACTCATAATATCTCAATAAAGGTTCAGAACTGCAGAAAGCAAAGGGAATACAAAAAGGGGAAAGGACCCTAGAGATGCTTACAGTGCTGTCAGGCGGCAGAGTGTACTGGGCTCCCTCGTGTCGGGGACAGGTATCATAAACCTCCTCGGTACCCCGTTGACCACATAGGAAAGATGAGCAGGAGAAAAAGGTGGGTCGGTAGGCTCAGCTTCCCCGTACCCCTGGGCAATAGCCATCTTCACCAGTTTTTGCAGCGTCCTCAACCGCGCCTCCACAAAGGTAGCATACGGGGTAGCCAGATCAAAATACTCCTCAGCCGCCACACCGACTTGATACCTCTCTATCTCATTCTCTGGCTAGTCCCTGGGCTGCAGCATCCGTGCTGGAGGATCGTGAGGAGTAATGGCATCCAAGGGAGGGACATGGCTATGATTCCTAGAAAAACGGTCCCCCAAGTATATGACATCACATGTTAGGCCCGTCAACCACCTCCTCTGTCTAGTCGCCTCCAAGGCATCTCCTAGCAAAACCTCCGGGTACCTTCCCCAAGGATAAAAGTCCACCCCATCATCACCATCCTTATTAAGGAGGGGCCCCACCATCTTGTAATCAAAGGTGATCCGGGTCTTCCAGGTGAACTTGTCCCTAGCCTCGCCCCTCCAGCGAATCATAGCAGGGAAAATGGTAGGATCGCTCTGTTGGTTCCAGGGAAAGAACCCAATCACCTCGCAAAACCAGACCTGCATGTTCAAAACATAAAAGGGTCATATTCTCTTATAAGAGTCTCAAGACACAAAAGGAAAAGAGAAAGGAAAGAAGGTGAGAATACCTCAAGAGCAAAAGAGAAGCAGTCCATAGAAGCAGCCTTGTTTCTTTGCAGTACAAATCCAGAGAGAAATAAAGCTCAGCCAATCCGGCCTCACCCCAAGAGACCGTCCCAATCTCGTCCACATCCTCCAAGGAGTCAAGAAGGCACAGCATAGCCAAAGTCCCAGAATTAGCAAAGATGGTGACTGACAGCATCAACCACAGAAAAGCCCTCACAAGCTGGTGGGCATTCACCTCATTGGCAGCAAATCCCTGCATGCAGTTCAGGACTGCCACCTCAACATTCCTTGTCTCCATCCCGAGCCCCTTAGGACGGAGATCAAACCCAACCAGAGCCCTGAACTCATCCATAGTAATATGGTCTCTCCAAGTCACAGGCCTCCCGGTGAACTGCAAGCCTGTAATAGAAGTAAAGTCGGTCGGGGTCACCGTAAGCTCTCCCCAGCTGAGATGAAAGCTGTGGGTGGTGTCCCACCAGAACTTCGAGAGGGCCTGGATCAAGCCCTTGCTCTTCGAGGTCACATGGATGCCTCTGCCAATAGCCTCAATGAACAAATTAAGGCCGGTAGCCCTCACTAGCTGCTTGGGGCTCACCCCATTCTTCTCAAAGTTGGGCATCCTATCCCATAGCTTCACGGACACCTCAGAAGGTCCCCTCGACTTATTCTCCTGTAGGAAAGCACAACAAAAAAACGTGTCAGTCCCTCATCTCATTTCAAAAGCATGAATATATTCAAAAGTGCACATATTTTCAAAGAAAAACATTCATAAGAGATTTCTAGCATCCTTTGCATAAAAAAAGTGTCCTTCATCATTTGAAGCATGTCGTACCAAGCACATTGCTCTCTCAAGCACAAAAATTCCAATTTTCAAAATTCTTTACACATAAGCATTAATTTTTCAAAATGACATGCATGAATCCTTTTCATCGTCCAAAATCTTGCCTTCACATCCATGATCAGAAGTTGACCTAGTTTTAAGCGCATGCAAGAACTTCGTCACCTTTTAGACATTATTTTTCTTACTTTATTTTCAAAAAATGGGTCATTCTCATTATTTTTCGAATAAATTGCACATGCATGTTCATTTATTCTCTTAGCCTTGTAGGTTAATCATCAAACTCCTAAAGTCATCCTAGGAAAATTTAAAAATTTCCTAAAATTCGGGTCAAGCCCTAAATCAATCCAAATTCAATCAAAGTTGTCGAAATCAAGAAAATCAAGAATGCTTACCCCAATAGATTGAGGTTTCATGGACTTATGCTCCCTTTTGCCCGGATATAACTCGGAAGGAGGCGTATTGAAATCGTATTTTCGCTCGGTTCGAACGAACTCCCTCCGCCTCATTCTCGCGGCTTGTGACAAGACTCTTCGCGCTTGTCGGGGTACAATGTTACCCTCTTGATCCATTTTGAGCACTAGAAGGTAGGGAATTGAAGAAATTTGGAAATTTCTCTCTCTACTCTCCCTCCTCTCCTCGACGGAAGCCACAATAATGGCGCTATGCCCATTTTCAAATCTGTTTAAACAATCTGGTGAAATCAGGATTGAAGCCGGGCGGCTTCTTTTTCCTCCATCTCTTGCCGGGCGGCCTCATTCGCTCTGAGCTGAATTTACACTTTGCCCCTGGACCTTCCACTTAGGCATACAACTCCCGTTAGTTCTTAACCAGAATAACGCTGTTTCCAAAGGATATCTTTTATCTCTAAAGAAAATAAACTTTTCTCCCGAGTCGCCTCCGTTACTTCCGTTATAACAGAATAAACGCTAGGTGACATCCTCCGAATTGTCAAAATCTGTAGCTACCTCTGTCTCACAGATTGAGAACTACGCTCAAGTTCTCCAAACTTTAGCTACCTCTATCTCACAGATTGAGAATTACACTCAAGTTCTCCAAACTTTAGCTACCTCTATCTCCTCGATCGTGACGTAAGCTCTAGTTTCCTCAGGTGACAACCTCCAGTAATTGTCAATCAGGTGACAACCTCCATTAATTGTCAAAACCTCAAGGATCCTAGACACTGTTCCTAACTATCTAGTGAGGCTTGAACTATAACCAAGGCTTGATTCCTCCGGGATACGTAGGTAGCCTTTCATAAAGGTCCAGCCATCCGACCACATTGGTCACCCTATTCCTTCGTCACTCCTCAGTGGATAAGTAGCCCCTCATGGAGGTCCAGATATCCAACCACATCGGTCACTTCCTTCATCTAGCATATCCCCAGTAGGATCGGTCACTTAACCTCCCAGGTCACTTTTCCTTCTATCTCTCCAGCAAGAGACCAGTTTCACTTCACTATTCCCCAGCGGATCTTATTCTGAACTACGACCTGGCTTGATTCCTCCGGGATACGTAGGTAGCCTACTCTAGGTTCAGCCAATTCGTCACATATGACACCCCCTTTCCCCAGTGGATTCCGAACTACGATTATGGCTTGATTCCCACTCGGGATACGTAGGTAGCCTTTCAAAGGTTCAGCCACTCGACCACCTTGGTCACCCAATCCTTCTCGGCATTCGCCAGATCAGATCCTTTTTTTATCGACAACCCCACTCGCCCTGCAAGTGACGTTGCCGAGGGGCTTCTGTAAGTACCCAAATCTGGCTTATGCCTTCCGGTTAAGTTTTCCGGTAATTCCCCGGACTTTCCTAAAGTTCAGGGGCAATTCGGGAACTTTTCCAAACCTTCTGAGGGCGAAGGACTTGCTAGGAATTAAAATTCCACGTAGTCCTTCGCTGGAAAAGCCCTTCTAGAAGGCCACCTTGCATGATTCTAGAAATATGCTGAGTCATAAGGGATAATGCCGCACGGCTGCATTAGCCAAGAACTCCAAGCAGCACGGCTTCATTAGTTTCTGCCAGACTGCCTATAAATAGAGACCTCCTCTATTCATTCAAAAAAGGAGTTTTTTGGAAGCCTTGTTACTCTGCCAAAATACCACCACGAAATTACAGAAAGTTGAGAGTGCCAAAAACCACCTCCCTCCTCTTTAAAACCTTCCAAAGTTGGTCCTTCCCTAGGCAAACTTCAAGGAGATAGAGGAACACCACCATTGGTAACCTCTCATCCCCTTTTTCTTGAAATATACTTGTATTTATGTGATATATTGCTCCTTGCTTTCCATATCATTATATAAATTGCTTGGTATTTGATATATTGTTATTAAAGATTCCTTCTTTAAGCATGTAAATCATCCTATCCCAATTTCCCTATCACATAGGATCCATGGAGGATCCAACCCAAGGATGAACAAATAAGACCTCAAAAAAGGCTTGTTCTAGGGTGGATCTCTCACATGGTAATGTGAAAAGTAGCATCCTTTGCTCTCAAAATAACATATTTTCATATAAAGTTGCATCATTTGCATTAAACATGTTATCTTTGCATAAAAGTTGCATCCTTTGCACTTGAAACGTCATTTTTGCACATAAAGTTGCATCCTTTGCATTAAAAATCATTTCTTTACATCCAAATAGCATCCTTTGCACCCAAAATGTCATCTTTTTCATTAAAAATGTCATCTTTAGTTTAGAATGCATCCTTCATGTCCCTCATGGTTGGATCTCTCTTTTCTAGGATTGCTTAGTGACCTTCCTAAGGCACGAAAAGCATAGGAAGAGCATAAAGATCCAATCTTTATACCCTTCCCCTAGTCCCCTTTGATATTTGATGCATCCTTTGGAGCGGACCGATGTAAAGGTCCCATCTTTACATCGTTTCTTCCATTAAAAGGTGCCATACTCCCTTTAGAAATGAATAAGTCTTGAACCCTATATCTCCGATCATCACTTGAGACGAGCATAATAGTCCCTACACAAGCTCAATCGTCTCAAGACGTAGGATTGATGGGCTAAGGATATTCCTTTCTAAAGAGCCTCACTTTTGGACTATAAGAGAGAGTCCTTCTCTTGATCACATATGACCCAAGGTCAAATAGTGATGATCACAAGGCCAAGATGAGGACGGGATCAAAGTCTCGAACACATAAAAATCCAAGGAATCCCGAGCGATAACCAACTAAATGGTTTATACGTCTGGAAGACAACTTGGAACATCCCCCCCTCTTTTCAACACATGGACACAAGAAAGCACGCAAGCAAGCACGAAAAATGGGATCTTGGGAGACTTGCTTCGGCAAGGCACCTTCGATGAACGCCAAACGTTCTTCCCAAGGGGTAACTTAACCTCCGGACCCTTATTCCTTTTTTTCAAAGTTTTGAGGAAATCAAAATGGCGTGGCGACTCCATTTTTTTCAAATTAAACCGGATGTTTTCAAACTCAAGTGAATCCAAATAAAACACAAAAAAGATTTGGGCCCCCACATTCACACTTAGGACCATTCTGCTCTTTTCGGTCAGTGAGATCCGCTTGCCCTACCGGACCCTCACCCGGGGCTGTTCACCATGTGTCGAAATACAGGTGCAAAATGAGGGGCTTATAGCCGTAGTGACGGAACCCACTGATCCAGGATCTATAGTAGTTGCGAAAAAGAAGGGCAACTTTTTCCAACCAAATAGAGCTAATTAAAAGACACTGTTTTAAGTAAACTTGAAGATTCTTAATTGCATGTTACTTGAGCCTTCAGCCTAAATAACTACCCCCGAGTCTAAACCTTGCCTATCCCTTTCCCGCAGCGAGAAAGAAGTGGGTGAGAATACCGGGTCAGCTGCTTTTCAGTGCAGAAATCTCAGGCTCAGATAGTTCATCAGAATCATCAGTTTCGTCTACGGGTTCAGAATGGCAGATATGACAGCAAACTATGGTGGTAATCTGATGCCTAGGGGAACCCTTTGGAAAATTTGGTACGATGTCTCTTTAGGTTCTTTGATAGTACCGAGAAAGTCCGAGTTCATAGCTATCGTCAAGTTCAATGAAAAGTTGAAAGATCTGGAAGATGAATACAGGGTTCACATAGAATGCATGGTCAGTCAGGGCAGAATCAAAGTCTCACATGAGGAAGATTTCATCAGCATAATCCAAGCCAATCCCCCTGTCGGCTACACAGATAAGGTGGTGGTGTCAAAAATCAGCAAAGAGAGAATGACTTACCAGCAATGCATCGATAAAATGAATCAGACCGTTCAGTCTATGTGCCCGGTTGTTACAGAGGAGCTTTCCGAAATACTACATCAGGCCTCCCTTGACCCACTTACTACCTTTCCAAGGCATCGACCCACAAACGACCCCGGTAAGGCTTTTGACCAATTCGAGCTTCCCAACTTTGTGAACGTCAGCAAATTTGCTTCTCCCTCGGACAGTAGTAGTGAAGAGTCCTTCTAGGTCTAGTCCTGTCAAACACCCTGTCATTCGTAGTATAGAGTCAGGATTCTTAAAGAAATATTTAAGCAAGTTATTGATAAAGAGGGAAACCGTGCCCAAGCTGTCGAGGAGGTTTTGGCTAGTGTTAACCTGGGTACTATCAAAGAACCTAAAGAGACACCGATCAGGAACTTCTTCCAAGGAGACAAATGGGACAGAATGATTGATCTTCTCAGAGAGTATGTAGATGTGTTTGCCTGGTCATACAAGGATATGCCGGGGCTGGACAGCTCAATTGTAGAACACAGGATTCCTTCAACACCTGATGCCAAGCCTGTGAAACAGAAGCTAAGGAAAATCAAGCCAGAATGGTCTCTGCAGGTCAAAGAGGAAATTGAAAAGATATTTTGGTGGATGCCATAGCCAACTACGAAGTCAAGTCATTCGTTGAAGGTGCGTTGTTGTGTGGATTTCCGTGATCTAAACAAAGCCAGTCCCAAAGACGACTACCCATTGCCGAACATAGATATTTTGGTGGACGCCACAGCCAACTACGAAGTCAAGTCATTCATTGATGGTTTTGCTGTCTACAATCAGATCAAGATGGCAGAAGAAGACCAGGAGAAAACAACTTTCACCACGCCATGGGGGACATACTGTTACACGTTGATGCCTTTAAGGATAAAGAATGCTGGGGCTACTTATCAGAGGGCATCAACTACGCATTTTCATGACATGATCCACAAGGAGATTGAGGTCTATGTCGATGATATGATTATCCATTCCAAAGGCTCAGATGGACAACACTTTGTTGATCTACAGAAGTTCTTTGAGCGGCTAAGGAAGCATTCCATGAGGCTGAACCCTGCAAAGTGCACCTTCGGAGTAACGAGGGGAAAGGTACTTGGGTATACGGTCACAGAATGAGGAATTGAAGCCGACCCACGAAAAATCAAAGCCATTAGGGACATGAGCCCAACTCGATCCCAGACAGAAGTCAAGAGCTTTATGGGCAGACTGCAGATACAGAATGGAATGAAGAATGCCAGGATGCCTTTGACAAGATTAAGGCATACATAGTAAATCCTCCAATATTATGCCCCCCGTATGGACAGAAACCCCTCCTGCTCTATCTCACGGTCACCGACACGGCAGTTGGGGCTATGCTAGCCCAAGAAAAGAAAGATTCTCGGGTAGAGAATGCCATTTACTTTGTGAGCCGAAAGCTGCAAGGGAGTGAGCTCAATTACTCGGCGTGTGAAAAGACATGTGCAGGACTGTTCTAGGTAGTCGGAAAACTGAAACACTACATGTGACAAGAAAGGCAATCAAGGGTCAAGCACTCTCAGATCATTTGGCAAGACTTCCCTCTCGATGCGCCTGGCAAAATGGTCATTCTTCCTGGCTGAGTTTGACATCAACTATGTGACAAGAAAGGCAATCAAGGGTCAAGAACTCTCAAATCATTTGGCAAATTTCCCTAGTAATGAGGATCGAGGCCTCGAACCCCAGTTTTCGGATGAAGGAATTTTCGTTTTTGAACCCGAGAATCGATGTCAACTCTTCCTTGACCGAGTTGCTAACAAAAGGGGAAATGGTATAGGGATTTTGCTAGTGAACCTAAAAGATGAGCACACGTCGATAGCCGTCAAGCTAAACTTCTCCATCACAAACAACGCAGCAGAGTATGAAGCCTGTATAGCCGGTTTAGAGGCCGCCCTAGAAAGAAATGTCAAGGAACTTGAAGTCTACGGGGACTCAGCCCTGATCATTAACCAGGTCTCAAACAAATGGAAGACTGTGGATCCTCACCTACAGAAGTACCATGCCTATATGGAAGAATTGACAGGGCAGTTCAAAGAAGTGACCTTCCCTTATCTGCCAAGAGACAAGAATAGATTTGTAGATGCCTTGGCTACTCTAGCCTCACTGGTAGAAATTCCAGAGGGAAAGGCAGTAAAACCATTCAGAGTGGGTAGAAGGGAAACACCAGCCTTCTGTTGTGAACTAGAAATGGGGCCCGAGCTCAACAATGAACCTTGGTACAATCAGGTTTATCAGTTTATCAAAAATGGGGAAGCAGCATTCAGAGATGAAGAAGGTAATCTAAAAGAAGACATCAAAAAAGCCAAAAGCTTGCAGGCCTTGAAGTGACTGGCCTCTCACTATGTCATTCTGGGAGATGATCTATACAAAAAATGGTACCAAGGACCACTCCTGCGGTGTGTTAGCAAAGAAAAAGCAAAAGAGCTAATGAGCGAAGTCCATAATGGTCCCTGTGGTCCTCACATGAATGCCAGAGCATTGATGCAAGTTATCCTCAGAATGGGCTACTACTGGATCTCCATGGAAATAGACTGTATTCAGCATGTCCGAGAGTGTAACAAGTGTCAGCGGTTTGCCAACCTTAATCATCTCCCACCTCATGACTTGTACTGCATGACGACGCCTTGGCCGTTCGCAACTTGGGGTATTGATGTAATCGAGAAGATAGCCCCAGCCGGAAGCAATGGGCACGAATTTGTGTTAGTGGCAGTGGATTATTTCACGAAATGGGTGGAAGCAAAGTCCTATAAAGTCCTCACATCCAAGAAGGTTGCTCAATTTGTCAAAGAGAACATCCTGTGCAGATATGGGGTACAGAACGAGATCATCTCGAATAACGGGACACATTTTGAAGGAGATTGCGATAGATTGCTGTCAGAATTCAAGGTCACTCGTCATAAATCATCCCCGTACAGGCCTCTGACAAATGGAGCAGTAGAAGCTGCAAATAAGACACTTGAGAGAATCATCCGAAAGATGGCCACTCGCGGTCGTGACTGGCCCGAGAAGCTACATCTAGCACTCTGGGGCTACAAAACTTCTGTCAGAACAGCCAGGGGAGAAATCCCTTTTGCTTTGACTTATGGAATGGAAGCAGTGCTGCCTGTAGAGTTGGAAATTCTATCACTAAGAGTTCTCTTGGAAAACGGCATTAATGAAGTCGAATGGTTGCACATATAGCATTAATTATGAGCCTATCAGAGTAAAATGGCTAGGGCATTCGACAAAAAGGTTAAAGCCAGGGACATCAAAGAAGGAGATTTGGTACTGAAAGAGAAGCCCCCTACCAGAGACAACCCTCTAGGAAAATGGGAGCCCATTTGGATCGGCCCGTATGTGGTACAAAAGATACTATCAGGAGGAGCAATGAAACTTGCGGATATGGATGGCAACCCTTTCGTGCACCCTGTCAATGGTTACAAGCTTCGTCGTTATTATGTCTAGAAAAAAAAATACAAAAAGAGTAATACCCAGCTAGGCTAAAAACCCTGAAAAGGGCGGTCTAGGAAGAAAATAGGGTTGCACCAAAAGAAAAAGTAAAAAAAAAAAAAGAAATGCAAAAAGAGTAATACCCAGCTAGGCTGAAAACCCTGAAAAGGGCGGTTTAGGCAGAAAACAGGGTTGCACAAAAAAAACAACAAGTTCACTAGAGTCGTACTACAGAGACCTGAGCCCCTTAGTCTTTCTTGTAAAAGGGGAACGTAGGCAGCCAGAAATGGTTCGGTCTAAACAATAAATAAACATCCAGATTTCCATGAAATGTGTCTTGAAAAATTCCAAGATAATATCCCATGTTTTTTACAAATTAAAAACTTCTTGATGAGTTCAAGCACAGTCTACTCTTGACTCTTCTAACCTGCTATGAAGAAAATATATACAGTAAAACACCTAAATAACTAATGTGTTTGCAAAAAAAAAAAACAATAAGTGGATGCTCAGAACGTCTCTCAAGTCTGTCAACCGTCAGTAGTGGTATCATCCTTATTCTTCTTCCCTCGACCTCGACCTCTTCGAGTGTTCTTCCTTTTCTTCTCAATAATGTCTGTCTCCTTCCTACCCATCTCAGGTGCCCTCACTGGAGCCTCGACCAAACCCGTGTCAATAAGTGACTTCTGTACCCTAGCACGAGTCTTTATCTCCTCCCGCTGAGCCTCGGTAAGAGGAGGAATCCCTGACAGTCTCTCGTATCTAACTTCCATATCCTTGATGAGATCGCCTGACTGGTTATGTCGGCTGGCCTTTACCTCAGCCTCCCCTCAGAGTCCTGCTAGAGTCACTATCAGCACCCAATAAGGCCTGATGCCTCTCTTCCAAAACAATCTGAGTTGCCCCCATCTCTCTCTCATACCAATCCAGGTAAACTGTGGTCAAGATGGTACTCATCCTGCTCTTAAGAATGGCTCTGGATGGAAAAGCAGCATATGTCCATGCCCTCTAGAAGAAGGAGAAACTACCGAGATCCCTCATGTCCAAGGATGCCACCTCCACGGTACGAATGTCCTCCCAGTCATCCACTGGCTTCTGTAAGGCCCCAAACTATCTCGATACTAAGCGTGGAATGTAGAAAGATGACCAGGACAGCCCAAGACCCTCACTATGTAGGACTCTTGAAATGTCCTCTGGGTCTGCAACCTCTAGTGAGGCACCCACCAATGAATATCTGAGGAAGACAGTCGAGCCATCATCAGCTCCCAGTGGTCCTGATCCTGCTGCCTTGACGCACCTCTCTAAGAAATCAACCAAGGATACTGAGTAGTTAAAGCCTCGAGCCGCTCCTGTAGCCACAAAGTCAGCACGGCTGGACTACCAGACCGTATAAAAAGGTCCCCTCTGGCCATCCTATCAATGCCATGCAGTGTATCTCCCAAAATTAAAGGGACGATATCTCTCCCAGGTCTACAGTCTTGAACCATGTCCAAAAGGCCGCTATGGCACACTCCAAAAGATTCAGCAGTGAACAGGAAAGAAAACACACAAAGAATAAAGGCATCCATAGTTACCTCAGTCCCTACAGTACCCGGAGACATGAATCTGCCCGGAATATCAGAAATGTCGATCCTATAAGGAGCTATCATCATGCCTTCAGCTCCCTTCGGAGAAATGATGCCAACTTTGGGATCATTGATAAGCTCAAAAGAATTGAAATTGCCTCGACTTCTGGACCCCCAATCAATGCTCTAAAATCCTCGAAGGTGGGAAAGATCTCATTGTAGGAAAAAGAATTAACATGTCTCCGAACATCCCAAAACCTTGTTGCTGCTCTCAAAAGGTTCCAATCTGACGGGAGATCCTTTAAATGCCATAAAGATTTGATCTTGAAGGTGTTATCGAAAAGCCCCTTGTGAAATTGAAAATTATACCTCATCCAAGATTGAAGATTGGAAAGAAAATGGTCCCTTTTTTCACCCCACTTTCTCAAAACCTGCATAAAAATCATCCCCAAACACATTCCAAATACCATCACAAACATTTTGGCCCCATTTCCGCCACATTTCCACAAAAAAAAATTGCCCCGAGGCTCAAGTAACATACCAAAATAGAAATAACAATAAAATAAAAAAAAATCATTACATGTTTTGCCCACTCCCGGGCCCCCAAATAAAAAATAAATAATTACAAATTGCTTGTCCTACTTGCATCAATTGTTTTTGTTCCTCTCTCTCTCTCTCTCTCTCTCTCTCTCTCTAATCTAAGTATAGAAAAGAAGGACCCTAAGCATCAGACTCTTTGTCGCTGCTCAGCTCATAGAACTCAGAGTCCCTCATCACGTCCTCATCATCACTCACATTTGACAAGTCAACGGGCACATGCTCATACTCCGCCAGCTGATCCAGGATGTTAGTATTTGGCCCACGCCCATGAGGCATGCTGCTGGTCGAAGATGATGGGTATCTTGAGGCCGATGATGAAGAAGCTTCACCCCCGACATACCTCCTCTTAAGCTCAGGCTCCTGCGCATTCCCTGCAGCCCTCGAAGCACAAGCCAGCTTCCTCAAGAGAGACCGAGCCAGTTGCTTCCACCCCCTATTTTGCCACACCAAAGTGTCATAGGTACGAGCAGGAACCTGCGAGAAAGAAAAGGATTCAGAATTGCAAAAATAACATGGACAGAAAAGGGAAAAGCCGAAAAAGAAATCCAAGGTTTACTTACAGTGCTATCAACCGGCAAAGTAAACTCGGCATCTCTCATGTCAGGGATGGGTACCATCAGCCTTCTCGGCACCCCACTCACTACATAAGACAGATGAGCCGAGGGAACAGGTGGATCGGTCGGCTGTGCCTCTCCAAACCCATGAGCGACATCTATCTTTACCAACCTTTGCGGGGGTCCTCAAACGCTCCTCCACAAAGGTAGCATACGGAGTAGCGTGGTCAAAGTAATCATCTGCTGCTAACCCAGCCTTGTACCTGTCCCTCTCATCCTCTGGCCAATCCTTAGGCTACAGCATAAAAGGAGGGGGATCATGAGGAGTAATGGTGCCCAAAGGAGGGACGTGACCATGCTGCCTGGAAAATCGATCACCCAAGTATATCACATCACAGGTCAAGCCTGTCAGCCACCTCCTCTGCCTCATCACAGCTACGACATTGCCCATCAGAGCCGCAGGATACCGCCCCAAGGGTAGAAAGTCACCCTTTGACAACCATCCTTATTAAGCACAGGCCTCACCATCTTTTAATCAAAGGTGATCCGAGTGTTCGTGTTGAACTTATCCTGAGCCTCACCCCTCCAGCGTACCATAGCCGGAAAGATGGTGGGATCGCTCTGCTGGTTCCACGAAAAGAACCCAATCACCTCACAAAACTAAACCTGCATGTCAGAACATAAAGGTTATTTCTCTCACAAATTTTGAGGATACAGAAAAAAAGAAAGAACAGAAAGAAGAGTGAGAATACCTCCAAAGAAAAAGAGAAACAATCCACATAAGCAACCTTATTGCGGCTATACAGATCCAGAGAAAAGTAAAGCTCTTCCAATCCGGCCTCCCCCCAAGAGATCTCCCCAACGGCAGCCAGATCATCCAGGGAATCCAATAGACACACCACTGTCCCAGAGTTGGCGAAGATGGTAACAGATAAGGTCAACCATAGAAAAGCCCTCATGAGCTGGTGAGCAGTCACGTCATTGCCAGCAAAGCCCTCGATGCACCTGAGAAGCTCAATCTTAACCAGACGGGTCTCCATCCCTAACCCCTTCGGACGAATGTCAAACCCCACATAATCCCTGAACTCAGCATCAGTGATGTGGTCTCTCCAGGTAACAGGCCTATCTGTAAATCGCAAGCCCGTGATAGCCATGAAATCAGCAGGGGTCACAGTAGCCTCTCCCTAACCCAAGTGAAAACTGTGGGTAGTGTCCCACCAAAACTCAGAAAGAGCTAGGGTCAGTCCCTTACTCTTGTTCATCACATGAATACCCCTGCCGATAGCCTCAACAAAGGTATGGAGACCCGTAGCCTCAACTAGCTGCCTCGGGTTGTGACCCTCCTTCTCAATATCGGGCATCCTCGCCCACAGCTTCACCGGATCTCAACGGGCCCTCAAGTCACCAATGGGGGGAATATGGGAACATATGTTGATCCTCTTTAGATTAGGAAAAAAAAGATAAAAAAAAAAAACAAAGGTAGTTTAGCCCTTCAACATATCTCAAAAATATGCATGTATTCACAAAATATTGCACAGATTTCAAAATAAAGCATTCACAAAGATTTTTCTAGCATCATTTTCATAGAGAACATGTTTTCATCATATGGAACATGTCACACCGAGCACATGCTCTCCCAAGCAAAAACAAGCACAGAACATCTCAGTTTTTTCACAAACTTTTCATACAAAATTAATCTTTCAAGCAAGCATGCATGAATCATTTTCGTCGTCCAAAGTATCATTCTCGCATCCATAATCAGAAATCAATCGAGTTTTAGCACATGCAAGAACTCCGTCCCACTTTTGGCATTATTTTTTCCTACTTTATTTTCAAAAAAATGAGTCATACTCATATTCCTTCAAGCAAATTGAACATGCATGATTACCCATATATTTAGTTTCGTATATCAATCATCAAAAGCATGGAATCATCAACAAAATCACAAAAAATCCAAAAAAATCCCCAAAATTCGAATTTAGCCCTAATCAACCAAAAATCAACCAAAATCGATGAAATTAAGCGAATCGAAAGTGCTTACCCCTATAGACTGAGGCTTCATCGATTTATGATCCATTTTATCGGGATAAAATTGAGAAGGAGGCACCGCAAAATCATATTTTTGGTCGGTCCTCACAAATTCCTTTCTCCTCAATCTCGCGGTTTGTGAAAGATTACGGCATGCTTGACGAGGCATGAAGTGTCCACCTTGATCCATGAGAGTGGTAGAAGTTTGAGATTTCGAAGAACTTGGCATTTTTCTCTCTCTTTTCTCTCTTCTCTCCTCGACAACAATGGCCAACAATGGCCACTGCCCGTAATTTTCCTTCTGCCTTAAACAATCTGGTGCGATGGAGTTCCACGCCGTGCGGCCTCTTTTTTTCCATCCTAAGTCGAGCGGCTTCATTCACCTCATGCTAAATTTACACTTCAGCCCATGGACTTTCCAAATGAACAAATAATTCCCGTTATCTCCAAACGGAATAACGTTGTCTCCCAAGAATCTCTGTTATCTCCAAATGGAATAACATTTTCTCTACAAAATCTTCGTTATTTCCATCAAAGAGAAATAACGTCATTCAGCTTTAGCTCCCTCTATCTCTGTCAAAAAGAGATAGCGCCGTAAGCTTTAGTTTCCAGCTTTAGCTCCCTCTATCTATGTCAAAAAGAGATAGCACAGTAAGCTTTAGTTTCCAGCTTTAGCTCCCTCTATCTCTGTCAAAAAGAGATAGCGCCGTAAGCTTTAGTTTCCAGCTTTAGCTCCCTCTATCTCTGTCAAAAAGAGATAGCGTCGTAAGCTTTAGTTTTTTAGGTGATCCCTCAAAATGTTCAAATCAATTAGGTGACAACCACCATTAATTGTCAAAACAATTAGGCGATCCCTCAAAATGTTCAAATCAATCAGGTGACAACCTCTATTAATTGTCAAATCAATTAGGTGATCCCTCAAAATGTTCAAATCAATCAGGTGACAACCTCCATTAATTGTCAAATCAATTAGGTGATCCCTCAAAATGTTCAAACCAATCAGGTGACAACCTCCATTAATTATCAAATCAATCAGGTGACAACCTCCATTAATTGTCAAACCAATCAGGTGACTCCTCCATTAACCGTCAAAACCCCGAGGATCCTAGACCTGTTGCTTAACTGTCTAGCGGTGATCCTGAACTACGATCGTGGCTTGATTCCTCTCGAGGATACGTAGGTAGCCTTTTAAAGGTTCAGCCATCCGACCACATCAGTCACTCCCTTCCTTTGCCATATCCCCAGCCTATTAAAAGGACCATCCATTTGACCTCTTAGGTCACCTTCTCTCTTCCTTTAAAACAAGGGACCTGTTTCTCATCACCATTCCCCAGTAGTTTTGAACTACGATCGTGGCCCCGTGATACGTAGGTAGCCTATTTTAGGTTCAGCCAATCCGTCACACATGAAATCTTTTCCCCAATGGATCTAGAACTACGATTTTGGCTTGATTCCTCTTTGGGATACGTAGGTAGCCTTTTCAAAGGTTTAGCCATTTAACCTCTTTGGTCACCCAATCCCAATCCATCTCGGTAGTTCACCAGATTGGATTCTCACTTTTATCGATAACCCCACTTGCTTCGCAAGTACCGTTGCCGAGGGGCTTCTGTAAGTACCCAAATCTGGCTCATGCCTTCCAATCTAAGTTTCCTAGCAATTTCCCGAACTTTCATGAAGTTTAGGGGAAACTCGGAAACTTTTCTCTACTTTCCGAGCAAGGAAGGACCTATTAGGAATAAAAATTTTGGATAGGACCTCGCTGGAAAGAACCTTCCAATCTGCCATCTTGCATGTTTCCAGTAACTGGCTGACGCGACAGATGATTAGGCCGGGCGGTCTCTTTTAGCGTGGGTTCGTGCCGTGCGGCTTCATTAGTAGCTCATCAGAAACCTATAAATAGAGGCCTCCTCTACCCATTTTAAAAGAAGTTTTGATAGCAAGGTTACTCTGCAGAAATACACACTCGAAAATACAGTCTCCTAAAACATACCAAACCTCTCTCTCTCTCCTAAATCAATCCTAACCTAGTCTATTCCTAATAGATCTAGTCCAAAGAACACTTCCTAAGAATATAGAGAAGCACCAATATTGGTAAATCTCTCCTTCTCCCTACCCTAACCTAATTTATACCTATACACTTTCATTCTCTTGCTACTTGTTGATTAAACCTTTATTATGATCTAAAGTTCCAATATTTAGCAATGTAGATCCATACTTCCCACTCCCCTACACAAATGACTCATGGAGATCCTCTCCCTAGGATGAACCAAATTCCACAAGTGGCTTGTTCTAGGGATGATCTACCAAATGAGGATGTGAACCCCTTTCATCTTTATGTATAAAAATGCAATCTTTATGTGTTAAATGCTCTCCCCTTCCCCTAGATCTAGCTTTTCCTAGGATTGTCCACCTAATGAGGTATTAAGGGCATAGGAAAAGCCATGAAGATCCCTCCTTTTTACATTATGTTCTTAGATTAATGATCCTTCTTTTATTTTCATGTTAAAAATCAAGTCTTTACATTAATATTCTTCCCCATGTCCCCAAGATTGGAATCTTCTCCTAGGATTGTCTAAAGCCTACTAAGGCAATAAAGACATAGGATGAATACAAAAATCCAATCTTTATGTCTCATTTTCTCTAAATTTATGGTTCTTGAGCATATCTATAGTGAAGATTGGTGTAAAAACTCAATCTTTACACTAATCTCATTATAAAATGCCATAAATTTTGTTCCTTTGTAGAAATCAATGATTCTTGGTTTCAAGATTTCCTATGATCACTTGAGATAAACACACCAAAATGTCCCTATGAATCACCATTATCTCAAAATGTATGATTGATGGCCAAAGATTCATTCTTTTTCTAATACCTCATTCTTGAATTTAAAATGAGTTCTTTGATCACATTTGACTAAAATCCCCAAGGAAAGTTAGATTAAAATATACCAAGGCTCTTATGCCTTTATTGGTTTATTAATCTAATGGGAGGGTAGATAGGTCCCATAATGATGATCACAAGCTCAAAATGGGTAGGGGATCAAATTCCCGAAAACATTCAAAGTCCAAGACATCTTGAACTAAAACCTTCTCAAAATGGTTCTTATGTTCGGATAAAGACTTGGCACATTCTTTCTCTTTCTTAAATCACACACACAAACACACAAGCACAAATTTTGGGACCTTGGAAGACTTGCATTTGCAAGGCTCCTTGGATGAACGTCAAACGTTCTTCCCAAGGAGTAACTTAACCTCTGAACCCTTTACTCTTTCCTTTTTTTCAAAGTTTTGAGGATAAATCAAAATGGCATGGCGACTCCATTTTTCATAAATTTGGTGTCTTCGAACGAGGTGACTCAGCCTCAAAACGATACGCAAAAGCTAAGCCCAAATGCGGGGAATGGCATTTTGCGAGATTCGTGGGGGTAATTCACACTATCGAGTATGTTTTAATTTCTCCGTTAATCAAAGTCATTTTCTTTTCCTAAACACTTTCTCTAAGGTTGTTCTACCTCATAAGTATCATTTAATTCATGAAAAATTATGGACCCTCCATTTCCTAAATCATCGCAAACAAAAATAGAAACTTCTGAACGAGTTTAAGAAGAAAGTTATCATTAGAAGGCTTAAGGGCTAAACATTACCCCTACTGAAAGTCAAAGGTCAACAAATGAAGAAAGTCAAAGGTACTACTGTCAACCTTCATTCCAAGAAGAGTGAGGTTACTCAATTCAAAGCTTTGAGAGTACAAAAAAAACAAAAAAAAACTCTCAAGCTTTCATCACCCCCACAACAAAGGTGAAACTTCAAATGCATGAAGGACTCTCCCACAAAGAAGAGGAGTCAAGTGATACCAACAAAAGAAATGAAGATTACTCAACATCCTCTTACAACAAGTGGAGAAGACTTTCAAAATTCCCTATGCGCACCCTTGCTTGGACCCCCTCTTGGAAGCCGGATCAAGAACCCTCCATTGTTGCTGTTTGGGTAGGTTTTTCGGGCCTTCCTGTTCACCTCTTCAATAATACTTTCCTGTTTGCCTTGGCTAAAACAATTGGTTCCCCTTTATCCCTAGACAAAGCAACGGCTGAATTATCTAGACCTAGTATGGCAAAAGTTTTAATCCAAGTTGATGTGCTTAAAAAACTGCCCAATGAAATTTTTGTGGAATGTGGAGATGCATGGCCTAGTTTTTACCAAAAAGTGGAATATGATTTCATTCCCAAGTATTGTAAGCATTGTTTTATGTTGGGGCATGAAATCTCGCATTGTTTGCGTGCTAATCCTCATTTGCAGAGATACAGGACAATCACCTCTCTCTCTAGAATTCTCTCTCTAGAATTCTCTCTCATTCTCGCCCTAGGGTTTCAACCCTAGGGGCGACAGACCCTTTGATTCGTGATTGTTTCTTGCTGTTTTTGTTCATTATTATGAATGTCCATGATGTTATGGTGATGGAATGTGATCTTAACCGATCGAAATCCATGGAATCTTCAAACCCTAATTTGGTAATCCCTACCATGTTGATGCCGCAAGCTTCTTCAACAACTACTCCTTCTATGGCGGCGTCGACCTCCATCCCCCAAACCCTAGCGCCGTCACACACTACGGCTGTTAACCCTAATCCGACGCCTTCAAATCTGGCCCCTTCCTTCTTTGCGCCTTCAAACGCGTCAAACCATTCAACAAAATCGTTTGCAGATTTATTTTCGCAGCCTAATGGAAATATTGTGGATCTTTCGCACAAGGCTGCTTCAATGGTTATTCCAACAGGGAATCACAAAGGTATGCCGTCTATTAAATTGTCAAATGATATGATTTCAGCCTTTGCCAAACCTTTTGCTTTCACGCTTGTTGGGAAGTTCAAGTATGGTAGGCCAACTATGGAAGAAACTCGCATGGCTTTTGAAAAGTTTCAATTGAAGGGACAATACAAGCTTGGTAATTTGGATGCTCGGCATTTACTAATTCAGTTGACAACGGAGGAAGATTATCGAAGGTTGTTTATGAAAGATGTATGGTATGTGACAAAATTTCCTATGATAACTCTTGCTTGGTCCCCTTCTTGGAGGCCTGAACAAGAATCTCCTATTGTTCTGTTTGGGTTGGTTTCAGGGGCTGCCCATTCATTTGTTTAATAAGCCTTTTCTTTTTGCCTTGGCGAATTTGATTGGGTCTCCCCTTGCTATTGATAAGGCTACTTTGGATTTGTCAAGACCAAGTGTTGCAAAAGTGTTAATTAAGGTGGATGTGGTGAAGAAGTTGCCCAAGGAGGTTTTTGTTGAATGTGATGATGAATGGCCGAGCTTTACTCAAAAGATTGAGTATGATAATCTTCCCAAGTATTGTAAACATTGCCTTATGTTTGGGCATGATGTTGTCCATTGCAAAAAGGCGAATCCTAGTTTGGGTGAGTCAAAAAGGGTTTTCGGAAAGGATGGTGAGAAGGGGGCTGGTAATGGCGAAAAACCGACTACTAAGCTGCCTAAAAATGATGGAAATTTGGTGGTTGAGCAGCCGGTTATAGGGCTGGAACAGCAGCCAAAAATTGATAATATGGGGCTGGAAATTCCGGCCAAAAATGATGAGAAAGTGGCGGATGAACAGCCAGTTTTTGTTGTGCAGCTGCCCACGAGCAATGCAAAGGAAGATGGTGCTAAAAGTGACTTACAAAAGGACGAGGTACCTTCAAATGTTGAAGGTAGTGTAAAGAATGTGCAAGACCCAAAATTCCCTAGAGTTGCTAAGAGGGGTCAAAAGCTTCCTGAAGCTGTAAATAAAGCTCTAAAAAAGGTTTGTGATGATTTTCTCAAGGAAAAAAATATCTTTGAAAATGTTGATAACATTAAGGATGCTGGTTGTGTGGATTCTCCCCAAAGAGGACATGGATAAGAAGGGAAAGCTGAAGCTAATGACATGGAAAAGATTCTTCGTAACATTGCCCTCCATAGAGAGACACATCCCCCTACGGTTTTGAGGCTGCCTGAGTCTAGCTCGGTTCATGAGGGTGGTAATGGTTTAGGTGGTCTAAATCTTTCACCTCGAGCCCCCACAATGGGGCCTTTCGTTACTGATATGGCAGGATCTACTCCTTTTTCCACCTCGAGTAAGCTTAACCCTAATGCAGATGGTTTCACTATGGTCTCCCCGGAAGAAGCGAGTCTGTCTCTCCTCCAAATAACTCTTAATGGATTTTTTGATATTTTTGTGGGTGCTTGCGGCTCAAGTTGTCTTGAGGTCTTTTGTTTGTTGTTCTCCTCCCCCTCCTTTTGTAATGGGTCGGTCCATATGGTCTTGTACCCCTCCCCTTAGTTTTCTTGCTTTTATTGTTGGCTTTAAGCCCCATATTTTAGTTTTCTTTATCCGGTGGTTTAGGCTTTATGTCCCCCACCATGCTTTGTAATTTTCGTTTTATTATTAATAAAAATTTAGGGAGCTACGTCTCCTTTCGTTTAAAAAAAAAAAAAATCCTCATTTGCAGAAAACACATGTCCCCAAAGAGAAATCGAATGGGGAAGTTGTTAATAAGGCTGTGTACCAAAAGAAGAAGGTTCAAGGTAATGAGCCTCAAGCTCATGAAACTCCAACAAATCAAGAAGTAGTTACCGCTCCAACTAGTGTGGGTTCTAGCCAACAGATTGCTCCAAACCAAACTTGGGAAAAACCAAAGGAGGGGGCTGTTCCATATCTTGCTCGAAGAGGTGTGCCTCTTTCCAATGCTGTTAATCAAATTCTGCAGAAGGTTTCAAAAGATGTGGTGAAGGGGATTGATGGTTCCCAAAAGAATTCTTAAACGGTGGTCAATGATAACGTGACTGTCAACAACGCAAATATTGATGCCCATATGGGTGAAGGCTCGGCTAACATTGTGGCTGAACAAGAAGACAAGGTTGATGGCTTAATAAAGAAAAATGATGTTGTTGCGTTGAATTTATCTCCAAGGGCTGCGCATAACAGGGAGAATTTTGTTACTGAAATTGCTGGATCTACTCCATATGCTGGCCCAGATAAAAAGAATGCTGATGATGAAGGCTTCATTAAAGTCACTTCAAGGAAAAACGCGAGTAAATCCCTCAAGGAGGGTACTTCTAACTCAATCAGGAGAACTGCTTTCTTATCATAGACCAAAGATAATGGATTCTGTTTTTGAGTGACTCGTTAGATGGTTCTTTTTTATTCTTCTCTGGCTTTAAGCCCAATGTATTTTCCTTTTCGGTGGTTCCCCCACCTTCATTTGTAATTTTTATTTATTTAATAAAATCTAGGGAGTTCCGTCTCCTTTCGTTAAAAAAAAACAGTATCAAGAAAAATGTTTACCCTTAAGTCATGCTAATGATTGGCTTTCTTCTCAAACTTATTTAGAAATTTCTAGATGATGCACGGTTCATTAAAAGGTAGAACAACTTTTCTAAATCCTTGAGCCAAGTAGTGTTTCTTTTTGTGTATAGAGGCTTCTTGTTAGCCACTCTCATACACACTCTTGAAATCTGAGCATCAAAACTGGGGCTTTCTAACCTTTCCTCCCCCAGTCAATCTCTACTTTAACTCTTCGAAATAATCAAATCTGCATTAGGAGCTTTCCTCTTTGCGTCTCACTCTTATCAATAGAGAATACACTTCTCCAAAGAGTCAATGCTTGGACCACCAAAGTGACCAACCGGCCATTTATACGAACAGACGTGGACACCACCAAGTAAGTCCAGTTAAAAAATTAAAATCTGAAAAATCTATTTGGAATCTTTATGTGCTAACAGGTAGAGAAAGGTAAGAATCATTCGGGTCCATCCGAGACCAACATGTATATATCCTTGCATTACAGGAGCCGACATAACCTCCACCTCAACCGACAACTTTAAAGTCTGTGACTGTAGCAATGACAACAAAGTCTGTGACCTCGGCAACAACAGCGACATTTGTAACCTCAGGTGGAGCATCAACAAAGTCTGTGACCTCAGCAAACTTCAAGGTCTGTTACCTCGGCAACGCCAACAAAGTCTGCGACCTCAGCAACTCTAAAGTCCGTGACCTCGGCAACAATGGCAACGTCAGTAACCTCGGGAGGCGCATCATCAAAAATGGATTCAGAATTGGGTCAAGTCCTTGATTCCTCAGTATGAATTTATCCATGGTTCGAAAGCACTCAAACAACCTCAGCCACGTCAGTAACCTCGGGTGGCACACTTCAACAACTTCATCAACAAACCGGGTATTATCAGAATTGGGTCAAGTCCTTGATTCCTCAGTACGATCTTACCTTTTTCTTTAAAATTCAATTTTCAAAATGCCTAAAACAACCTTTTAACTGTTTTGGAGTTGAACTACGTTTTGGTCTGATTCTCCGATAGAGATACGTAGGCAGCCGTGCGGCACGACCATCCCAATGTTCAGAATGATGTATTTTCTATCGACGACATGACTTCTTCTATAAGTCTTGTCATCGAGGGGCACTGTAGACACCCCATTCAAAACCAATATTTACATGATTACACTACTCTTCGTCTCTCTTTTGTGTTTTGATGAAAGCATATTAGTTTCGTCATGTTTCGTTAAGTTTCTAACTAACTTTGTTAGTTTTAGACCTAACTGACTAACGAAATAACTAAAGAGGACAGATTGGTCAATTGACTAGTTGTCCTGCGCGAGACAAACGTGTCTCGCACGAGACATCTCCTTTGCAGAATGTGCAAATTCACTTTCCTTGTCTATTTCAACCTCTTTTCTTGATAAACTCTTATCCAATCCAGGTTTCTATTGATTATTGAGTTCTGGAACCTTCTTTGAGAGATATCCTAAATCTCTTGAGTCTCCTAATCTTGGTGACCAAGTAAATCAACCCCTATAAATACTAGATGACTTTCAGTATTTCAAGGGATAGAATTTGCTGGTTTCTCTCCTTGAAAGACTCCTGCAGATCACTCTAAAACAATACCCAAATTTGTCCATCAACCTCGTTGATCGACGAACACTAAGATTCAAGCCTAGAATCAAGGCGAAACTCCGTCCAAATCATTTCTCGACCGAGGAAGGAGGAGGAGGAGACACTATAACCACGTTCTAAACCAAATAGTCCCTAAATTTGTTTTTTATCATCTTCCTTCGAAGATCTCGAACCTCTGTCGAGGTTATTCATTAAAATCACTCAAGAACACAAGGTAAACTCCTATACTTTCATATTCTTCTTCTCAATCCTTCTAATTGCTTTTAGAGTAGTGTAATCCCATCAAAAGGATTAGCCTAGAGTCCCTTCAATCCATTGAGGTGATCTCGAAGCATACAATCCGATATTCCTAATTAAGAAATTAATTAGGGTTTTCTTGTTCGTATTTAATTATTATATTGTTTTGATTGATAATACTCAATTGGCAAGACCAATCTTCGGATTGGGTGGAATGGGTGCTCCACGACCTTCCCATCCCATAAATTAACCCCCGAACCATCGAAACTCTTTAAATCACCTCGTTGATCGACGAACACTAAGATTCAAGCCTAGAATCAAGGCGAAACTCCGTCCAAATCATTTCTCGACCGAGGAAGGAGGAGGAGGAGACACTAGAACCATGTTCTAAACCAAATAGTCCCTAAATTTGTTTTTTATCATCTTCCTTCGAAGATCTCGAACCTCTGTCGAGGTTATTCATTAAAATAACTCAAGAACACAAGGTAAACTCCTATACTTTCATATTCTTCTTCTCAATCCCTCTAATTGCTTTTAGAGTAGTGTAATCCCATCAAAAGGATTAGCCTAGAGTCCCTTCAATCCATTGAGGTGATCTTTTTTTTTTTTTTTAAAAACGAAAGGAGACGTAGCTCCCTAGATTTTATAAATAAAATAAAAGAAACAAAGCACGGTGGGGGACATAAAACCAAACCACCGGAAATAAAAGAAATCTACAATGTGGGGCTTAAAGCCAACAACAAAATCAAGAAAGCTAAGGGGAGGGGTGCAAGTCCATCTGGACCGCCCCAAAACAAGAGGAAGGAGGGAACTATGCCCTAAGCTATGAAGAGGGAAAATACAAAACCCATCAAACATAATTATCAGGAGGAGAAGCCGATCTTCCACGCCATTTCCGAGAAGAAACCATTGTAAAACCATCAGCATTTGTATTCTTTTTGTGGGACGGAGTAAAAGGAGTATAGCCAGCCATATCAGTAACAAAGGAATATGGGGCCCTTGAACCTGAAAAACGTTCTGGAGATTTTGGTTCTACTTCCACAAAAGGTTGGGGAGGATGGGATTCCCTATAACGAGCAATGTTGCGCATAATAGCCTCCATATCATTTGTTGGAGCATTGATATTACCAACACCACCAACATGAGCAGCCGAGTTACCATTTGATGTAGTAACCGCAGCCATGTTATTTGCAGCAGAAAAACTCAAGTCTTCTTGAACAGCCATGCTAGCCGAACCATCAACCATAGGAGCAGAAACCGACCCATTTTTTCCATCCGTAATATTTCCTTGAACATCCTCATCAGTATTGCGAACTGCCACAACATTAGAACTTTCAATAGCATCATTAGTGGCTGCCTTCTCAGCCATATGAATCACCTCATTGCAAACCTTATTAAAAACCTTTTGAACAGCTTCAGAAATAGGCTGTCCTCTTCTTGCCTTGATAGGAATAAAAACCTTTTCGCTCACCTTGCTGGAAGGAGGCTCCTTTGAATCAAGATCAGCAATGTTAACATTCCCCGAATCAAGATCAGTCAACTCACCTTCTTGAGCAATACCATCGGATTTAGCCCCACTACTAGAAGAAATAGTCTCAGTACTAGGGACTTTCTCTTTTACTTCAGCCTGTTTAGGCACAAATTTTTTGACAGTCTTCTCAACAATAATATTGTCTTGCTTATTCATACCTTTGTTATTATTTTTTGGCTGGGAATCACCTTTCTCAACCACATTGCCATGCGTATCCACATTACCTCCCTTTTTGTTACCAACATCAGCCGCAATATGCCCCTCAATGGACCGCTTTCGGCCTTATCTCCATTGGCCCTTTTACAAGCAATAACATCATGCCCAAGCAAAGAGCAAAACTTACAATATTTGGGTAAATTATCGAACACCACTTTTTGATAAAAACTTGGCAGAAAATCACCACAATCAACATATACTTCGTGTGGCAACTTTTTGGAGACATCAACTTGGACGAGAACCTTAGCAATACTAGGTCTTGTTAACTCCGTTGTAGCTTTGTCAATCGACAGCGGAGAACCAAAAAGCTTAGCAATAGCAAACAGACAAGATTTATTAAATAAATGAATGGGCAAACCGGGGAGGCCAACCCAAACAGCCGCCAATGGAGATTCATGTTCAGCCTTCCACGCCGGCGACCAAGCAAGGGTTCTCATAGGGAAACGAGAAACATACCAAACATCCTTCATCCATAGCCTTTGATAGTCCTCTTCCGAGGTTAATTGAATAAGCATATGCTTAGCATCAAGATTTCCCAAATTGTAATGGCCTTTCAATTGAAATTTAGCAAAAGCCAACCTTGAATCTTCCATAGAGGGACGCCCATGTTGAAATTAGGGTTTTCTTGTTCGTATTTAATTATTATATTGTTTTGATTGATAATACTCAATTGGCAGGACCAATCTTCAGATTGGGTGGAATGGGTGCTCCACGACCTTCCCATCCCATATATTAACCCCCGAACCATCGAATCTCTTTAAATCATCAAAAAGGTTTTTCAAATTGTTTTCCTAAATAAATAATAAGTGGCGACTCTGTGTTCATTAAAATCTTATCGCTACAGCTTTCCCTAAAAATGATTTATCGGTTGGATGTTTTTTTGCTTTCCCTAAAGACATGAAATATGTAGTAGGCTTTCTTCACTCTCCCTAAAAGTTTAAGGAAAGTCGATGTTTTATCTCTTTGAAAAATATTCTCCATTATATTCCTTACACTATCTCTCCAAAAGCATTGTTCGAACATGTTCAAACAAGTCATTCCACACGGTATCCTAGCAAAATTGTCCATACCGCACATATCTCAGTTGATATGAGCCTAAGACAAACAAGCGATGCATTCCGCAAAAATCGGTCCAGTGACCCTAGCAGTTTTCGAAAAGGTTTCCCATGGAAATCGAAGGCCATGAATGACTAGGCCTGAACGCTTTGCCATGATTGGTCATACACAATCATAGCACTGCCGCACTTGCTAAAATACTCGAGAAGTTGTAGCATTTGTAATGGTACCCAAAAAAATAGAGTAGGTCTGCTGAGAAACGGTTTCTCCATAACTATGGAGAAACGTGTTTTTAATAGCCAGAAGCTTTGCATTTGATATCCAGAAAAAAAAACCCCAAGGCCAAGACCAAAGCTTCTGGATATCCAGAAGCTTTGGGTTTGATATCCGTAAACCGTTAGGTGCATATCCAGAAGTATGTGAAATGTATATCCAGAAACTGTTAGGTGCATATCCAGAAACTGTTAGGTGCATATCCAGAAATGTGTTAGGGCATATCCAGAAATTGCTATTGAAGTTTTCTGGATATCCAGAAACCTTCAAATGTATATCCAGAAACCATCAAATGAATATCCAGAAACATTTTAAAGGTTTCTGGATATTCATTTGAAGGTTTCTGGATATCACTTTCATAAGGTTCTGGATATCCAGTTCATTGTCGCGCGACAAGTTGGGACCCGTTTCTCCATAACTTATGGAGAAACGCGTTTCTCCCTAGATTTTGGCAAAAATAATATATGAAATGAAACGCTTGCAAACGATAATCTCAGTGATTATAGCAAAAGGGTATTGAATGGCCACGATAAAGGTGCTCGCGATTATTGATCCAGGAGGTCATAGCTGGCAGGAACACCACAAGCATATCGGGTGATGAAACAAAACCATATAGCCTCAGTGGCAGTATGACTTAAAATGGGGCTTAGGCCCTTAGAAAAAACTGATCCCAATGATCATAATGCTCAAATACTTGGCCAAAATTGATCCAATCACCATAATAATAAAAGTCTAAGGCTAAGATAACTATTCATAGTGTTTTGCCAAAATTCACTAAGTATAGCAAACCACCACATACAAACATTGCTAAAATTAACCCAAGATGTTATATCAAATCGAAAAAATAAATTGCAACATAATCCAAGATGAAGATAGTGGCATGAAGCAAAAAACTGATAAGCAGCATAAGTAGCAAACGGCGAGAAGGAACAGACTTTCCATCCCTCCCATTTGGTTTCCCCAAAGGGATAAAACCACGTGATCCAAAAAAAATTGAGCAATCCTCAAAAATTTAACAAAACCCACAATGTAGTTACATAAATGAAAACTCCACTTTTTTAGGGAAAAACATACCGCAGAAGAGGCAGTGAAAAACGCAAATTGATGATGGCAAACTAAATAGCAAGGCTCATACTACCAATAGCAAGGCGCAAAAACCAAGGTGCATACTACCAATAGCAAGGCACTAAAAGCAAGGTGCATACTATCAAGAGCAAGGCCCATATTATCATTGCAAAAATTTATCTAAGTAACCAAAGCAACCCAAAAATGGTTTGCGAAAATTGGTCTAAGTAACCATAGAAAACCTCAAATGGTTTGCAAAAATTGGTTTAATTAACCACAACAAACCCAAATGGTTTGCAAAAATCGGTATAAGTTACCAAAGCAAACCCTAAAATGGTTTGCAAAAATTGGTATAAGTTACCATAGCAAATCCCAAAAGAATTGCGCAAATTGGTCCAAGTGACCATTGCAAATCCCAAAAGGATTTGTGAAATTGGAAATGACCACAACTAAAAAATGATCTGCAAAAATTAGACTAAGGCCAACACTATTTCCTCCTCAACTCGATCATGAATAATCAAGCTAAGGAGTTGGGGCCTACTTATGATCCCAATCCCAAGACTCGTACTCAAATCGGATAATATACCAAGGAAATCGATCCAACATTAAAGAGCAACAAGTTGACTGAAGAAGCCAAATAAACGACTCCAAACTGGCTTCGTCCGATTTCCCTCATACCTACTTTAGGAGAATACCTCCGTAAGGAGCATACCTCCGTAAGGAGAATACCTCTATTAAGAGCATACCTCCATCAAGAGCATACCTCATTAAGGAGCATACCTCTATCAGGTGCATACCTCCATCAGAAGCACACCTCAGTAAGGAGCATACCTCAGTAAGGAGCATACCTCCATTAGGAGCATACCTCAGTAAGGAGCATTCCTTCTTCAGGAGCATAACTCAGTAAGGAGCATACCTCATTATGGAGCATACCTCTGTAAGGAGCATACCGCCATAAAGAGCTTACCGTTATATGCGGTCTCCCCTGCGAGTATCATCGTTCTCCACATCCATCTCAAAATGGGTAGGGGATCAAATTCCCGAAAACATTCAAAGTCCAAGACATCTTGAACTAAAACCTTCTCAAAATGGTTCTTATGTTCGGATAAAGACTTGGCACATTCTTTCTCTTTCTTAAATCACACACACAAGCACAAATTTTGGGACCTTGGAAGACTTGCATTTGCAAGGCTCCTTGGGTGAACGTCAAACGTTCTTCCCAAGGAGTAACTTAACCTCTGAACCCTTTACTCTTTCCTTTTTTTCAAAGTTTCGAGGATAAATCAAAATGGCATGGCGACTCCGCTTTTCATAAATTTGGTGTCTTCCAACGAGGTGACTCAGCCTCAAAACGATACGAAAAAGCTAAGCCCAAATGCGGGGAATGGCATTTTGCGCGATTCGTGGGGGTAATTCACACTATCGAGTATGTTTTAATTTCTTCGTTAATCAAAGTCATTTTCTTTTCCTAAACACTTTCTCTAAGGTTGTTCTACCTCATAAGTATCATTTAATTCATGCAAAATTATGGACCCTCCATTCCCTAAATCATCGCAAACAAAAATAGAAACTTCTGAACGAGTTTAAGAAGAAAGTTATCATTAGAAGGCTTAAGGGCTAAACATTACCCCTACTGAAAGTCAAAGGTCAACAAATGAAGAAAGCCAAAGGTGCTGCTGTCAACCTTCATTCTAAGAAGAGTGAGGTTACTCAATTCAAAGCTTTGAGAGTACAAAAAAGAATAAAACAAAAAAAAACTCTCAAGCTTTCATCACCCCCATAACAAAGGTGAAACTTCAAATGCATGAAGGACTCTCCCACAAGAAGAGGAGTCAAGTGATACCAACAAAAAAATGAAGATTACTCAACATCCTCTTACAACAAGTGAAGAAGACTTTTAGTATCAAGAAAAATGTTTACCCTTATGTCATGCTAATGTTTGGCTTTCTTCTCAAACTTATTTAGAAATTTCTAGATGATGCACGGTTCATTAAAAGGTAGAACAACTTTTCTAAATCCTTGAGCCAAGTAGTGTTTCTTGTTGTGTATAGAGGCTTCTTGTTAGCCACTCTCATACACACTCGTGAAATCCGAGCATCAAAACTGGGGCTTCCTAACCTTTCCTCCCCCAGTCAATCTCTACTTCAACTCTTCGAAATAATCAAATCTGCATTAGAAGCTTTCCTCTTTGCGTCTCACTCTCATCAATAGAGAATACACTTCTCCAAAGAGTTAATGCTTGGATCACCTTCCGTCTCTCCTCAACTAACTTGAGATCTCATTTCTCCCTCCTCAATAAGATTTTCTCCACTGAGTTCTATTCGAGTTAACATACTATTTTCAATAAAAAAAAGACGCAAAAGAGATGCCCGCTAGATTGAAAACCCGAAAGGGCGGTCTAGGCAAAAACCAGGGTGCGTCACTGAAAAAAAATCAAGGACAAAGGGAGACTATTCTTCAACCTTCTTCATCGAACATCGTTCGATCCTCTTCAAATCAAATCAACAAGGAGAGCCTTCTTCGATCATATTCAAATCAAGAGAGTAGCCTCACAAGCCTGTTCACATAGTCATCTACCACATTCAAGCAACTTGGGGCTTGAGACAGGAAAGAGACTTGGATATCCATTACGACAGTCGACATATTTTATAGTCGTTTACCTCCTAGAGACACGATTCAAAGGAAAATTAAGAATGAAGATTCGCAACAGGCCTAGATGTGTTCAGACAAGGTTACTCATCGAAATTCTACAACAATGAAGAAACAATACGATGCTCGTGAACATCAGTCGATCCTCTTCAAATCAAATCAACAAGGAGAGCCTTCTTCAATCATATTCAAATCAAGAGAGTAGCCTCACAAGCCTTTTCATAAAGTCATCTACCACATTCAAGCAACTTGGGGCTTGAGACAGGAAAGAGACTTGGATATCCATTACGACAGTCGACAGATTTTATAGTCGTTTACCTCCTAGAGACACGATTCAAAGGAAAATTAAGAATGAAGATTTGCAACAGGCCTAGATGTGTTCAGACAGGGTTACTCATCGAAATTCTACAACAATGAAGAAACAATATGGTACTCTCGCACGAGACAACCTCGCTGACTAGCAACAGATTCTGCATAAACATGATTTGGTCCCAACTTGTCAAACACAAGTTCACTCATATAGTTCACCCATCTCAAATATAAATCCATAAAAATGTCCCTACATGTCCATATACCATATACTCATACATAAACTCACCACCAAAGTGACCAACCGGCCATTTATATGAACAGACGTGGACACCACCACGTAAGTCCAGTTAAACAACTAAAATCTGAAAAATCTATTTGGAATCTTTATGTGCTAATAGGTACAGAAAGGTTAGAATCATTCGGGTCCATCCGAGACCAGCATGTATATATCCTTGCATTACAGGAGCCGACATAACCTCCACCTCAACCAACAACTTTAAAGTCTGTGACTGTAGCAACGACAACAAAGTCCGTGACCTCGGCAACAACAGCGACACTTGTGACCTCAGGTGGAGCATCAACAAAGTCTGCGACCTCAGCAAACTTTAAGGTCCGTGACCTCGGCAACGTCAACAAAGTCTGCGACCTCAGCAACTTTAAAGTTCGTGACCTCGACAACGTATCTCGCACGAGACATCTCCTCTGCAGAATGTGCAGATTCACTTTCCTTGTCTATTTCAACCTCTTTTCTTGATAAACTCTTATCCAATCCAAGTCTCTATTGATTATAGAGCTTTGGAACCTTCTTTGAGAGATATCCTAAATCTCTTGAGTCTCCTAATCTTGGTGACCAAGTAAATCAGCCCCTATAAATACTAGATGACTTTCAGTATTTCAAGGGACATAATTTGCTGGTTTCTCTCCTTGAAAGACTCCTGCAGATCACTCTAAAACAATACCCAAATTTGTCCATCAACCTCGTTGATCGACGAACACTAAGATTCTAGCCTAGAATCAAGGCGAAACTCCGTCCAAATCATTTCTCGACCGAGGAAGGAGGAGGAGGAGACACTAGAACCACGTTCTAAACCAAATAGTCCCTAAATTTGTTTTTTTATCATCTTCCTTCGAAGATCTCGAACCTCTGTTAAGGTTATTCATTAAAATCACTCAAGAACACAAGGTAAACTCCTATACTTTCATATTCTTCTTCTCAATCCCTCTAATTGCTTTTAGAGTAGTGTAATCCCATCAAAAGGATTAGCCTAGAGTCCCTTCAATCCATTGAGGTGATCTCGAAGCATACAATCCGATATTCCTAATTATGAAATTAATTAGGGTTTTCTTGTTTGTATTTAATTATTATATTGTTTTGATTGATAATACTCAATTGGCAAGACCAATCTTCGGATTGGGTGGAATGGGTGCTCCACGACCTTCCCATCCCATAAATTAACCCCCGAACCATCGAATCTCTTTAAATCATCAAAAAGGTTTTTCTTATTGTTTTCCTAAATAAATAATAAGTGGTGACTCTGTGTTCATTAAAACCGTATCGCTACAGCTTTCCCTAAAAATGTTTTATCGGTTGGATGTTTTTTCGCTTTCCCTAAAGACATGAAATATGTAGTAGGCTTTCTTCACTCTCCCTAAAAGTTTAAGGAAAATCGATGTTTTATCTCTTTGAAAAATATTCTCCATTATATTCCTTACACTAAAATGAAATTTTAGATTCAATCTTTTTTTGTCCTAGGGTTTCTACCATTGGGGCGGCAGCCCCTCTTCCCCTGCCGGCGGATATGACTGCTTCGATTGCTTTGTTTCCGTCTATGAATGTCAGCAATAACAATCCTTATTTTATTCCTTCTCCGTTTTCTCCAAGCAAAAACACTAATTTTCAGGCAAACCATAATCCTAGTGCAGCACCGCCAAGTTCGAACTTGCAAACATCTTCCGTGCTGACTACAGATTCCATCCCTCCGCAAAACAAACCTAATCCTACCATGAATCAGATTCAAATCGGGAATGTCTCAAAGTCTTTTGCTGATTTATTTTCTCAACCCCATAACACTTCGTCTCATGGGAATTCCAATGTCAACAACATTGTTGCCCCTTCCGCAATACAAACAGGATCTCACAAAGGCTTGCCGGCTGTAAAGCTTTCTAAGGAGGTACTTGCTGCGTTTGCTAAACCTTTTAAATTCACTCTTGTGGGTAAATTCTTGAATGGTCGTCCTTCGATGGAGGATGCTAGAATTGCATTTGCTAAGTTCCATCTGAAAGGGAATTCTAAACTTGGTCATTTAGATAATCGTCACATGCTTATTCAGTTGTCTACGGAAGAAGATTTTCAACGTTTGTTCATGAAAGATGTGTGGTATGTCAATCGATACCCTATGCGTACTCTGGCTTGGTCACCATCATGGCGACCTGAACAAGAATCCCCTATAGTTCCTGTTTGGGTCGGTTTTCCGGGCCTACCGATCTATTTAATGAATAAATCTTTCCTCTTTGCTGCTGCATCGATGATTGGTACGCCTCTTTCTCTTGATAAAGCGACTGCTGAATTCACTAGGCCTAGTATTGCTAAGATTCTTATTCAAATTGATGCTTCTAAGAAGCTCCCTCTTGAGATCTTTATTGATTGTGGTGATGTGTGTCCGAGTTTCTTGCAAAAGGTTGAGTATGATAATATTCCAAGCTACTGTAAGCACTGTTTTATTCTGGGCCATGATATCTCTGCTTGCAGAAAGGCTAACCCCTCCCTTAATGCCCAGAAATCTGCTAAGCATATCTCAAATTTGAATGATTCTAAATCTGTTATTCCTTTGGAGAAGGTAGAGAAAGTTTATATTCCGAAACAGTTTGATTCTCAGCCATCAAACATCTCCTCTAGTAGCGGCGCAAAGACTGATGGAGCAGCTCATGAAATTGAGATTGTTGATCTTGGTGGGGGGGGGTTGCTCAGAATATTGTGCCGCCTGAGTTTTCTAAGGTGGCTACTTCCAGCAAGATGTGTGAAAAGACTATTATTCCCACTATGGCTAAAAGAGGACAGCCCCTTTCTGTTGCTGTTCAATATCCGAATAAAGAGTGCAATGAGGCGAATAATGTTGTTGCTGTTAACACTCAATCCAAGGATCTTTTGGGTGTTGGCTCGGCTAAGGCTGCTCATTTGGGTGGTGTCTCGGCGTTGGTTGCTGCTTCCACTCAATCAATGATAAACGCAAATAAAGATGACCATTTGGGTAATGGCTCGGCTAGGGATGGCAACATTGAGGCTGATCAAGATGACATGGTTGATGGCATAATAAAAAAATGAAGAAAATAATGTGGCTGCTCATGTTGGTGATGTTGGTGATATCAATGCTCCAACGAATGATATGGAGGCTATTATGCGCAACATTGCTCGTTATAGGGAGACCCATCCTCCCCAATCTTTCGTGGCAGAGGAATCAAACTCTCCAGAGTTGTTTTCGGCTTCAAGGGCCCCATATTCTTTTGTTACTGATATGGCTGGTTATACTCCTTTTACTCCGTCTCACAAAAAGAATACAAATGCTGATGGTTTCACAATGGTCTCTTCTAGAAAATGGTGAGGAAGGTCGGCTTCTCCTCCTGATAATTTTGTTTAATGGGTTTTGGTTCTATCCTTTCCCCTTTGATAGCTTAGGGCTTTGTCCCCCCCTCCTCTTATTTTAGGGCGGTCCAGATGGACTTGCACCCCTCCCCTTAGCTTCCTTGATTTTATTGTTGGCTTTAAGCCCCACATTATAGACTTCTTTCCGTTTCCGGTGGTTAGGTTTTATGTCCCCCACCGTGCTTTGTACTTTTATTTTATTTATAAAATCTAGGGAGCTACGTCTCCTTTCGTTTAAAAAAAACATTATATTCCTTACACTATCTCTCCAAAAGCATTGTTCGAACATGTTCGACCAAGTCATTCCACACGATATCCTAACAAAATTGTCCATACCGCACATATCTCAGTTGATATGAGCCTAAGACAAACAAGCGATGCATTCCGCAAAAATCGGTCCAGTGACCCTAGCGGTTTGCGAAAAGGTTTCCCATGGAAATCGAAGGCCATGAATGACTAGGCCTGAACGCTTTGCCATGATTGGTCATACACAATCATAGCACTGCCGCACTTGCTAAAATCCTCGAGAAGTTGTAGCATTTGTAATGATACCCAAAAAAATATATGAAATGAAATGTTTGCAAACGATAATCTCAGTGATTATAGCAAAAGGGTATCGAATGGCCACGATAAAGGTGCTCGCGATTATTGATCCAGGAGGTCATAGCTGGCAGGAACACCACAAGCATATCGGGTGATGAAACAAAACCATATAGCCTCAGTGGCAGTATGACTTAAAATGGGGCTTAGGCCCTTAGAAAAAACTGGATCCCAATGATCATAATGCTCAAACACTTGGCCAAAATTGATCCAATCAACCATAATAATAAAAGTCTAAGGCTAAGATAACTATTCATAGTGTTTTGCCAAAATTCACTAAGTATAGCAAACCACCACATACAAACATTGCTAAAATTAACCCAAGATGTTATATCAAATCGAAAAAATAAATTGCAACATAATCCAACATGAAGATAGTGGCATGAAGCGAAAAACTGATAAGCGGCATAAGTAGCAAACGGCGAGAAGGAACAGACTTTCCATCCCTCCCATTTGGTTTCCCCAAAGGGATAAAACCACGTGATCCAAAAAAAATTGAGCAATCCTCAAAAATTTAACAAAACCCACAATGTAGTTACATAAATGAAAACTCCGCTTTTTTAGGGAAAAACATACCGCTGAAGAGGCAGTGAAAAACGCAAATTGATGATGGCAAACTAAATAGCAAGGCTCATACTACCAATAGCAAGGCGGAAAAACCAAGGTGCATACTACCAAGAGCAAGGCACTAAAAGCAAGGTGCATACTATCAAGAGCAAGGCCCGTATTATCATTGCAAAAATTTATCTAAGTAACTAAAGCAACCCAAAAATGGTTTGCGAAAATTGGTCTAAGTAGCCATAGAAAACCTCAAATGGTTTGCAAAAATTGGTTTAATTAACCACAACAAACCCAAATGGTTTGCAAAAATCGGTATAAGTTACCAAAGCAAACCCCAAAATGGTTTGCAAAAATTGGTCTAAGTGACCATAGCAAACCCCAAACGGTTTGCAAAAATTGGTATAAGTTACCATAGCAAATCCCAAAAGAAATGCGAAAATTGGTCCAAGTGACCATTGCGAATCCCAAAAGGATTTGTGAAATTGGAAATGACCACAACTAAAAAATGATCTGCAAAAATTAGACTAAGGCCAACACTATTTCCTCCTCAACTCGATCATGAATAATCAAGCTAAGGAGTTGGGGCCTACTTATGATCCCAATCCCAAGACTCGTACTCAAATCGGATAATATACCAAGGAAATCGATCCAACATGAAAGAGCAACAAGTTGACTGAAGAAGCCAAATAAATGACTCCAAACTGGCTTCGTCCGATTTCCCTCATACCTACTTTAGGAGAATAACTCCATAAGGAGAATACCTCTATTAAGAGCATACCTCCGTAAAGAGCATACCTCCATCAAGAGCATACCTCATTAAGGAGCGTACCTCTATTAGGTGCATACCTCCATCAGAAGCACACCTCAGTAAGGAGCATACCTCCATTAGGAGCATAGCTCAGTAAGGAGCATTCCTTCTTCAGGAGCATAACTCAGTAAGGAGCATACCTCATTATGGAGCATACCTCCGTAAGGAGCATACCGCCATAAAGAGCTTACCGTCATATGCAGTCTCCCCTGTGAGTATCATCGTTCTCCCCATCCATCTCAAGCACCTTTGGTGGAGACAAACCCAAGACCAAAAGCTCAAAACCGGGCAAACCATCCAAGGGGATACCGATTCGTCCGGTATCTTCCCTACACATTCGCCGTTCTTGAATCCCTATCATTTCTCTCATCCATTTGAAAGTGACCAAACTATCCTTTAGTCCAAAGTTTTCATATAAAAGCACCAACATGGATATAGGCATCCCCAAATTGGTATGAGGCATGTCGCAGCCATGCGATTTCCTCCTCCATTTAACCATGTCCATGATCCTCTCATTATCTTACTTATATAATCGTTTCTTCCTATATGCCATCAAATATTTGGAACCCATCCACGTGTAATGACCCCAAGCAGCCTAGGATGGACCCCCTAGAAGTATGATGAACATCCAAGTGGTCCATCCGATAAAGATCTCCAACAACAACTTCACTCTCTTTTCAAGGCAGGGATCATGCTTCTATAATCTCTGTCCAACAGAGATTATATAAGCACTCTCCCAACCTAATGGATCATCCGCAAATGAAGTAGAAATACATGTCTCCTTAATATTGGTACCAATCAAATCCTATTCCTACTATAAATACAACTTATCCCTCAAGGAAGAAGGTATGTCATTTTATACTCAAGCCATTTCCATACTACATAGCCAATTTTCCAAGAATTGTGTTCTCATCCTCACGCCAGAGCCTCATTGCCGGGGAAATCCCCCACTCCTCGGCTTTGAGTAAACGGTTCTTTCTCTTATTCTCAGGTCTAGAAGGATCGAGCTAAGCCATATATCCGACCGCTATCATCATTGAACCGGACCACCATTGCATACCTATTTCTCTTGGTAGCGTCATTTTTCAAATATCCATGCAGATTTACAAGAATGTGCTCTTAGAGTCAGTTGTGCCTTCTTCTGATGATCACAATCATTTCTCTTCCTTAGATATTAATACTGTTCCGAAATGGGATAGTTGGAATTGGAATGCTCAAGATCATTGCTCTGAAGCAAGATGATCCTATGTGGGATTTGAATATTCGAGTAACTACAACCCTCTGTTCGGCCAAATGCCCTCTGTTGTTAATGGTGAGTTGGGGAATGGGAGTGATCCTGATTTCCCACATTTTCAATTGGTTGGCAACAACTTCACCTCCAATGACTCCTCATATTTCTTCTAAACAATTTTCCTGACGTCTGCCACAACCCTCCTCAATGAATCAAAATTTTCAAAGTCCGGGTGAGTGCTTTGAGATTGTCTTCACCTCATTTCAAGAGATGATCTGATAGTCAGAATTAAGACATTGTTTATGGGTGGTAGAGGTTCCCGAGATCTGACGGAGGAAAATTGAGTGAATTGTATATTATGGCTACGATGGACAATGCTTTGTACATAGGTATAACTTCTGTATGTGCTTTTATTCTTGTTTGGACTGTTGTGTTTTGATTGATGCTGTTGGTGGTGGTGGTATGATATTACTAGAAAACTTTAAATGGGGGATTATGCAATTTGATACAAGAGCTTGCGTTCTTCCTCCTCTAATTGTTTCAGCCAATGAAGACAAAAATCTCAATTTTATTGAGTTTACTTTCAAGGGTAAATATACGCTCAATCATGTTGGTGAAAACAAGGAATTTCTCTGATCGATCATTAAGTCCTTGATTTGAGACAGACACAACCACATGAAGAAGTGATTTAATCTGCGAGACGAGCTCAAGGGGACAAATCCTTTATTCATCAAGGGCAAATGACAAATAATGGCTTGAAGAAGATTGGGGGTCGTTCGTAGAATGGGGTATGAAGTTCTAAACCTAACAGATCAGGGACTAAAGGTAGGAGAAACTAGCAATTAGGTTCTTTTGACAGAAATGTTAGATTTTCTAATTAAATCAGCATATACCGTGCACATGTGGAATTATTTGAAAGTTATTTTACTATTTAAGAAGTAAAATGAATATATTGAACTTTAAAGGAGTAAAAATACATATTTCACTAATATATAATCACTAAATTAATTAATTAATTAATTTTATTTTATTTTTGAAAAACTATTTCACTAAATTAATGTTAATTGTTTTTATGAAAAATAATTTCACTAAACTTTTTATTTTAAAAAATAATTCACTAAATTTCTTTTTTTGAAAAAATATTTTACTGAAATAATCTAGCCTAAAATCAGAATCACTAAAATTATATCTCTCCTTCTCTCTTTAGAGAACCCACTTCACCCATTCTCACACCCCTTATAAACACAAAAAATGAAATTTATATAGTTAAATTTAAGAGTAGGTAACATGAGTATATTAGGAATTTTAATTTTAGGATAGAGTAATTTAGTGTATTATTTTTCCAGAAAAAATATTTCACTAATATATAATTTACTATATTAGTAATATTATTATTTTTTAAAAAAACTATTCACTAAATCAGTTTTTTTTCTTAAAATCATTTCACTAAGTTTATGTTTAATAAATATTTCAAATAAAATATTTAAAAATATTTAATTTAAAACATTTGACGTGGGTTCTCATTCTTTTTTTTAAAAAAAAATAAATAGTGAAATATTTATTTTTAAAATTGTTTAGCGAAATCAATTTTTACTAAGTAGAATCTAAAACATGTGACATTAGCTCTCATTTTTTCATAAAAAAATTACTGAAATATTTATTTTTTAAAAAATAAACTAATTTAGTGAAATATTTTTTTTAAAAAATAATCTTAATTTAGTAAATTATATATTAGTGAAAAATTAACTTTTAGTCCCTTAAAATTTAAATTATTCATTTTACCATTTAAATAGTAAAATTAATTTTAATTTAGTACACAAGTGTCCTGTACATATTGATTTAACTGATAAATCTAACATTTTCATAAAAAGCCCTTAATTGCTAGTTTTCTCCACCTTTAGGCCCTGATCTGCTAGTTTTAGAACTCCATACCTCATTATATAAACAACCCCCAAACTTCAGACTCTTATTTATCATTTGCCCATCATCGATGTAGAACTTACAAGCGATAAACACACACATGCAAGAAAGAGTATAGGCACTCTCTTGTTGAAGTTAAGTTGTATACGAGGGAGCTAGGATTTGTACATACTTTATGACTCTTGTGTTGGATGCTAGCTACTTAAATAAATGGTAGTAATTGTGAAGAAGCTGCTACCACTTTCTACTTTTGTATATACATGTGTCATTTCCCATATTCAAAACATTGTTACTCCATATTGATAGCTGAAAGACTAATAACAATAATGGGTATAACTAAATATCTCATAAGAGATTAGTCCAAATTGCGCTTTGCGGAAGACTTTCTGATTATGCTACGAACCCATGAACGATTGTGCCTACAATCACCACGCCTCTCTCGTCGAGCCGATACCACAAAATTGGACATCTAACTATGAGTTCACACTCATCATCCAAGGCATTCAATGGTAGCATAGAGAGAGTGATTTGACTGAGATCTACATGATTCATGACTAAATCTCTTTTAGTCCACAGAAGCCTAAGATTTATAGTTAGATGAGAGCACAAAGTTACAATATCATATGAATTGTATCTCATCATCTTATCAAACAACTAGTCATATCCCATATTTGAACATATCATTATAGGACTAAATGACTTAGTGTCCAACATCTCTCACTCGATCAAAAATGGGAATATCTCTCTTACCATATCACATTCTCGAAGCCCGTCAAATACTCATCTCTTCATACAGGAAGTGAGGCATGTGACTGGCGAGAAAAGAATAAAAGAGTAGGAGTGTTATATTAAATACCATCTACTAACATAGCACGTCCTGTTTAGTACAAAAACTCGTCTATGAAACAGACATTATAATTACATCAATTCAAACATTCTTAACCCCTCATAAGTGATGTTTAAAACCTCAATCAGTTAACGTGCTTGTAAGTACGCCAATCCAATTCGCAACCCTTTTAGATGCATTTTAATATAATAAAATTGCATTAAGGGGCGTTTTGATAAATTCTCGGCCTATCCCGAGACTTCCAGAAATATTTCATAAGTTTCCCGCGAAGGAAGTACCTTTTGGTACCTTACTCATGCCAAAGGACCTCTTGGAAATAAAACCTTTTGGACCTTTTGGGTATTTTCCCTGAAGGTTCCAGAATCTGATTTTGGCGCCAAAAGCGGTTGAGCCACCTTGTGTCACGCGACAACTCGAGGCCTAGAAAGTGGCTACGTGAGGTCGTGCGACACCTTAAGGCCACTAACTACAGCCTATAAATAAGACCCTCCCCCTCTTAGAAATGGATCCCAACTTCACCTATTGTTACTCTGCAGAAATTGCAACGTAACATTGCACCCCAAACACAATCCTCTCTCTCTCCTACCCTCAATCTACCCCAATTCCCTCCAATTCAAACCCATTTCCTAAACCAAACCACTTGGATCCTTTGCATCAATCCTCCCAAGTTCCTACGACCAGAAGCAGCAAATTGAAGGATTCTGTATCTAACTTGATACAGAATTCGTGGAAGCAACAAGGGTAACAAATCTCAAACTCCCTCTTCTCTCTCCCTTCTACCCAATTCTTCATAATTCTATTGTTTACTTCTGTTAGGATTCAGTAATCAGACTCTATCCATCTAGATTACTGAATCCCAATCGCAATCTCTTTGTTTAAATTGTTTAATCTGTGTAATTGAGCTTTCATTGTTGAAAACTTGTTTGAATTTGGTGTTTAAACCCCAAGGGGGTGTGGATCTACCCATATCCACACTCCCGGGGTCGAATTGTTGTTATTTCTGTATTTCGTATCTAATCTGTTCAATTAATTAGATCTGTGTTAGTTGTTGTTGATTCTGGTGTTCATTGTGTATGTTTCTACAGATGGCCTCTGTGTGTCACGCGACACATTGTTCATAGGTGATCCTGTGTCACGCGACATATCTGGTCACCTGTGTCATGTGTTATGCGACATATCGTGCCTGTCTACTGAAACCTTTTCCCCTTGTAATCTGTTCTAGATTGTTGTAGTAGGGATGTGGCCTCCCTAAATAATTGGCTCACAAGTTGTAAGTCTCGATTCATATCAATAAAATGCATGTTTACCACACTTGTTTGTCATCAATATTTGCACACACTTTTGGATTGGATTTGCTTGGATGTTTAATTGAAAGACTCGTCTACGGACGAGGCGTGTTGGGTGAACTCTCGGTTCTTCCCAACACGTAACCTGACCCCCGAACCCGTTCTCTTTTCATAGGTTTTTCAAAGTGCACCTCTTAAGCATGGCGTGGCAACTCTCTTTTTACTCTTTCACCGTTGAAAACCAAAAAATTTTCGGGCGAGCGCACATTCAGTGGCGACTCTGTTGGGGATAGCACTTTGAAAACCTATTTTTCAAAAGTATAGTGGGTCAAGCTTTCATTAGATTGAACATTCAATACATCCATATTTGTGTGCATATTTAATAATCATTTGTGGTTCATGCATTTTGTTGATATTGAGACTTGTGATCCTTGTGTGCTTTGTGGTCATTGTGTTGTGCATTAGATATTCTTGCTTTGTTCTTGCCATGGAGAGGCAGGGGCTGATTTGATGATTGCAGAGTGCTGGTTCAGTGATCACCCAGGTCGTGCGACATCTCTGTCCTCTGATGTCCTGTGTCACGCGACAAGAGTAGCCACTGAACAAGTTTCAAAAAGGTTGGTTTGAGGGCAGTCCCTTGGATCGAATGTGGCTCAGTTGATTATTGTTCCCCCTCTTTCCTGTGAGGGTGTGTGTGTGTTTTCTTTTCTCTTTTCAAAAATAAAGTAAATAAAAAAAATCTTGTTTTTTGTAAATAAAAGAATATAGTCATCCGCACACTACATCACTTAGACTTAGAACCCTCGGGTGCGATTGACGGCATCGCGGACGGCCATGAAATTCGCCTACGCTTGAGCGCCTGAAATCAAACCTAAACCCCTAGTGCGTTATAGGTGGCACCACACTTAAACCTTACCCACGGTTGGTTTTTGATACAACCTTTTCATCACACCAAAATAACTTGTTTTTGAAACATATCGTAGGTCCTTATACCTTCCCCCAAAACCTCGCATCTTGTAGGCATGTTGCCAATGCAACATGATTTCATGTGGGGACATGTCACTCCCGTGGCGTGTTCTAAACGAGAGATCATGCCGCATTGTCAACGTGCACCGACGAGAGGTCATGCCGGATTTTTCTTCAAAATTCTTCGAAAAGACCCGTTATGCTGCCCAAATTTCCCCAGAAATTTGGACAAACCTCTCCGTTCCATAATGATGTTAGGATTTGGCTAGGTGTCATTACCTATGATATATTTCAACCCAAGGCATTTAGTGTAATTTGAACGTTGCATCCCTAGGTTTCCCCAAGGTGTAGTTAGTATGAATAAAGGCTTCTCCTTTCCCAACCGTACTTAGGATTTAAGACACTAATTTATACTTGAAGATGAATAAATTTGTTTGTGCGAGTCTGTCCCGTTCCTCAAAATTTCCCTTCAATACCTTATAAACCCGTCTCTACCCCTGGAGCTACGGCGAGTTGGACCCTCTCATCTGTCCCAGGAGCTCGGTTGGTTCGTGTTCAAGCAGTTTCAGTCAGTACAGATTTAGATATGGCCGGGATTGGAGATGTATTTTCTGCTCTGTCCGCTGGAGGTTCGGTGCCAATGGGTCAGCCGGGGTTGAACGATATGTCTGCAGAAGAATTGAGGATAGCATTGGAAGCTGCCCTAGCCAGGGACCGTGAGGCTCGTTTATCAGCTCAGAATGCTAAGGCCCAAGAGGAGGAAGCTCATAATCACTTTGTTGAGGCCATAAGAGCCAAAGGGATTGCAGTGCTTCGTCGAGAGGACGGTTCTTATGAAGAGATCACAGAAGACAGCCACAATGAGATTGGATCCGCTTCACCTGCCCAGCCTACTCAGCCTAGCTACAATGCGATGCCTCCTCCAGTAAGCTATGCCCCGCGCCCTGATCAAATGTCATCTCCGGGAATGTTTGTGAGTGACCAAGGAAGGTTCATTCCCCCATCCTCTCAAGGTTATAACCAAGTTATTCAGTAGGGTGTTAGCAAGAATAGCGGCCAAACATCCAATTTCTTTGATCTCACTGCCTCTCCAACTCCCAATACCCCAGCATCGCAGTTTCAGTATGGATCTCAGTTCCAAGCAGGTTATCCCCAACCCCAGTTCAGAATGTAACCCAGCCAGTGGTGGTCGGGCCTAATGTGCAGCAGAATGGTCAATGCCGTCTTTCAGGGAATCAGATTTGTCAAGACAATATTCCAAGGTATCAGCAGTCTCAGACCCAAGGCAGTTTTTCTCAGCCCGCAGTGTGTTCCCCTCTTACCCAGCATTTGTATGGTTCTACCCCGTATTCGGCTCCTTGCATCAGTACAGGATTTTCTACTCTTGGTCAGTTCGGAAGTCAGTCAATGCATTTCGGTCCCCAGAACCCCAGTGTACAGTTTAACGGCTATGATATGTATGGGAACAGGATCCCTAGCTCGGTCAGCTTGTTGGACAGTAATATCGGAATCCCCAGTACCTTTGGTCTCCCATCAGAAGCTTTGCCCATTAGATCCAGTCCAGAATTCCCAGTGCCGTCATCAACAGTGGCTCCCGCTATCCCCCAGATACCAGGTTTGACGCCAGAAGTGACAGCCTTATTGAAGCAGATGCAACAGCAGATCGACAAATTGACTGTGGGTTCTAGTGGTCTCAAGGTTGTGGACCCAGCTCAAGTAACGCCTTTGCCTCACAAGTTCAAAATGCCCAAGATGGACTTTGACGGTACTGCTTGCCCGAAAACTCATGTAGATACTTATGTTATGACAATGGGAGCAATGGGATGCACGCCCGAGTTTATGGCATCCCACTTCCATCTGACTTTGAAAGGATCAGCGCTCACATGGTTTTTGGCCCTGAAACAAGAATGCCGCTCCACCTGGAGCCAGATCACAGAGACCTTTTTGGAGAAGTATAAAGGCAATTTTGAGTGGCGTACCATCCGGGATGATTTAGTGGGGACCATCCAGAAGGCTGATGAGTCAATTACAAAATTCTACAAGCGATGGAATGCCAAGCTCAATGAGCTATCAGAGCCAATACCCCTCCAGGACCAAAAAGATATCTTCTTGTCATGTGTGAAGCCGGTACTCAGGGAAGCCATCGGAAAAGGTTTGTATCCAGATCTGTGAGAGATGGTCGGAATGGGAGCTAGAAGTGAGAACAGATTGTTTAATCTCACCCCGCACGCAAATGCCGGTGGTAGCAGCGGTAGTGGAGGTTACCGATACCGAGAACCCAACCCTGTTTCAGCAATAACACCAAGGGGAAGGGAAGTGGCCAAAGACAACAGTATCAACAATCTATAAAGAGGAGGTGGTAATGTGCAGAATGCAATGAGATTTCAGCCTAAGCCGCAGCCGAGGTTTGATGATTTGGGCATGTCTACAGAGGAAGTTTTCAACGGCCTGCTTCGGACAGGTATGATCAAGCCGCTAGAGAATTACAGCCCTGCTCATCCTAACCCTAATCTTGATGCCAGTAAGTACTGTCGATTTCACCAGTTCCCGGGACACACCACAAATTCCTGCCTAACCCTTAAGAAGATCATTCAAAGTCTGGTGGATGACAAGAAGATCGAGAAATCTCCTCGCCCAAATGTTGTCAGCAATCCCCTGCCAAGTAACAACGTGAATCTCATCGACTTTGGGCAAGATTATTTTGTCAATGTAATAGAGTTTGGGGAATCCGTAGATGGAAATGTTAGTAATGATTTTAATAAGGTTGTGACTGATGTAATCCCTCGTTCTAATGAAATGAAAGATAACTTCTGCTATGTCTTGTACCTTGATGACTTGCATGATTTGAATAATGCTGTTGAGTATGATGATTATGAAGAGCACTTGGTTGTTAACACTATATCCTCCATGGCTCCTAGAGGATCCCTAATCTCTTTGGAGGAGCTCAGGATGGCAGCTAATTGGGGAGCGCCTTTGTCCGTAAATGAGATAAGATAGGCGGCTTGGCCATACAACACTCGCCCTGTTCCGCTCACACTAGCAGAGCTCAAGGAGGCCAGTAAGGATTTTGTGGTTGATAATCATCAAGAAGTTAATCTGTTGACTCGGTCAGGGAGAATGTTGGGAATGAATAATTCAGATCCGTCCGGGAAAGGTAAGGCAGTTGCGGTCGCGAATCCCCAGTCCTCTCAGAATCCCTACAGATAAGCAGGAGGTGAGGAAGTCCAGGAAGACCCGATCCTAACGCAGTTAAAGAGAACATAAGCCGATATTTCCTTATGGTCTCTACTCACATCCTCCTACCCTCACAAACTAAAGTTGGAAGAGGCCCTGTCCAAAATGAAAGTGTCTCTGTCAAGGCCACCCCAGACGAGGCCTGTCAGCTGATTGGAACTGCGCAGTATGGGAACATCATTACTTTTACGGATCTTGACCTGCCTGCTTACGGTGCGAAGCACAATGAGTCTCTACACATCACGGTGCCCCTAGAAGGACGGCGGATTCCCCATGTGTTGGTAGACAATGGGTCCGCTATGAATGTACACCCTGCTAAAATGATGAGTATGTTAGACATTAACGCGCAGAATCTTAAACCGTCCAACCAAACCATAAAGGCCTATGATTCAACATCTAGGGCAGTGTTGGGGATAGTCTCTCTGAATTTGATGTTTGGGGGCAAGGAGATGATGGTAGAATTCCAAGTTATCGACATTCCGATCACATTCTCAGCATTATTGGGCAGACCTTGGATTCATGAAATTGGAGCGGTAGCCTCCACTCTCCACCAGTGTTTAAAGTTTGTGCAAGAGGGAGTGTTGACAACCATTTATGGTGATAGCGTCACTATTGGGGAAACCAGCACCAATACCTTACCAGTGATGGAAATCAAGCTCGACCAGGAGAACCCGATGCTCAGTGGATTCACAGTTGAGAAACCTAAAGGGCAGGTCTGCACCATAGATTTAATGACATCTTCAGACAAGATTCCCCTGTGTTGAAAATGATGAGAGGTATGAGCTATATCCCTGGTCTGGGGCTGGGAAAATGCCAACAAGGACCGTGTAGGCTTGTGCTGCTAGAAGCCAAGAGAAACAAACAAGGCCTGGGATATGTCGTGACTAGAGAAGACAAAGCGTACGATAAGACCGAAGCTTTTAAAGAAAGGATGACCTCAGCTGCTGGTAAGAGGTACAAGAGGCCTGAGATGCGCCCGTACAGTTGGTCTTTGAACAAGCACTTTGTCAAAGAGGATGGAGATATGTTCATTTGTCCAGAACCGAGGCTGAGCCAAATGGAAGAAAGAATGAGAACATTCTGGAGGTTTGCCAGCAGCCAAAACCCGGTGAAGGAAATATTTGTTAGCATGCCCAGAAGGCCAGGTGTCACCGCCACTTACGAGAACAGCTACCATTTCTGGGGACCTGATTATGTGAACCAGTTCGAAAAGCTTGCTCTGGACGAGCCCACAATATGCAAGATCCGCGGTGCTGACCCTGCGGACATTGATGGTGATTTGGCAGATTTGTTCAAAGAGCAGGGGCTGTCAGAGCCTGAGGATAGTATGCATTTGACAGAAGTACCTACAGAAGGGGTGTTTGTTGCCAAGGATCCGAGTGATTTGATTGAATTTTCCTCTGATATCGAGGTGGTGGCTATGTTAGAATTTGAGAAAGAGCCAGTTGTGAAGCTGAACATTTTGAGATCGCTGCAGAGGGACCGTTGCAGAATTGGACTTCATTCCGAGGACCGGTTGCTGACAGGGAGACTATGATTGGAAAGCTTGGGCTCAAGCCTCGTCCTTGTCCCTCCGATTCTAAATTTGTTCCTCGTGTCTTGAGTTTGTCTCCTGAATCCCTTGTTATTGAATTCGAGTTTTCTGATCGGTCTGACGTCCTCACGACGGAAGACCGTCGTCGAGTTGTAGACACTGTTTTTCCCTTTGCTCTGAATAAAATGGTCGACCTTTCTGAGTATCTCGTAATTGCAAATCTAACAATTGAACGCTTAACAAAAAATAATCATCAAGATTTAAAAATAATTAAGCCTAATTCAATTACAGATAATGCAGACTTAATAGATGACCAAATTTTAGAAAATGATTCAAAGCAGGTTTGCAAGCAAAAGGAAAGCCAGGCCCAAGCTGCCGATGAGGTAATGACAACAGTGAACCTGGGAACAGCCGAAGAACCCAAAGAAACACAAATTGGTAGCTTCTTCTCCGGAGATGAACGGGTTGCCCTGATCCAATTGCTTAAAGAGTTTATGGACGTCTTTGTTTGGTCCTACAAAGACATGCCTGGGCTGGATACATCTATCTTAGAGCACCGGATACCCCTAGATTCAGAGATTAAGCCGATCAAGCAAAAACTGAGGCGGATCAAGCCCGAGTGGTCCTTACAGGTGAAGGAAGAGATTGAAAAACTCCTACAAGTAGGCTTTATCAAGGTGATCGAATACCCGACTTGGCTGGCAAACATAGTCACGATCACAAAAGCAAATGGGAAAGTTCGGGTCTGCGTAGATTTTCGGGATCTCAATAAAGCTAGTCCCAAGGATGACTTCCCCTTGCCCAACATTGATATGCTAGTGGATGCAACTGCAAACTTCGAGGTCAAATCCTTCATCGATGGTTTTGCAGGCTACAATCAGATTAAAATGGTCAAGGAAGATCAGGACAAGACAGCGTTTACCACTCCTTGGGGCACCTATTGTTACATAATAATGCCATTTGGGCTGAAGAATGCTGGGGCTACCTATCAGAGGGCCGTCACTACCCTGTTTCACGACATGATCCACAAGGAGATTGAAGTGTATGTAGATGATATGATTATTCACTCGAAAGGGTCAGATGGACAGCATTTCACTGATTTAAGGAAGTTCTTCAACAGACTTCGAGAGCACTCCATGAGATTAAATCCAGCCAAGTGCACCTTTGGGGTTATTCGCGGTAAAGTCCTGGGATACATGGTCACAGAGCGAGGCATCGAGGTAGATCCCAGAAAAGTCAAGGCGATTGTTGAGATGAAGCCACCTAGAACTGTCTCCGAGGTAAAGGGCTTCATGGGTCGATTACAGTACATCAGCAGATTTGTCAACCAATTGACCTCCATGTGTGAGCCAATCTTCAAGCTACTAAAGAAGAATCAGGAAGTGGTTTGGAACGAGGAATGCCAAGTACCTTTCGAGAGGATCAAAGCTTACCTGTCAATCCTCCCATTCTTTGTCTGCCTCACGGGAGCAAGCCTTTGCTGCTATACTTGACAGTCACAGACACAGCCACTAGGACTATGCTAGCACAAGAGAAGAAGGATTTAAAAATTGAGAATGCCATTTATTTCGTCAGCCGCAAATTCCAAGGTAGTGAGTTAAATTACTCTGCCCTAGAGAAGACGTGCGCAGCTCTGGTTTGGGTAGTCGGAAAGCTAAAACACTACATGCTATCCCACACCGTACACTTGGTCTCCAAGATGGACCCGATCAGATACCAGTTCCAGGGTGACAGAGGTAACATCTCTACTAGATTGGAAAAATGGACCTTCTTCCTAGCCGAGTTCGACATCAAATATGTGATCCGGAAATCAATCAAAGGACAGGCTTTGGCAGATCAATTGGCTGACTTTCCCAGTACAGAAGCCAGAGGACCAGATCTCCAGTTTCCAGATGAGGGGATTCTTGTTATAGAAAACGGTAACCGGTGGCAGTTATTCTTTGACGGAGCAGCGAACAAAAGGGGTAATGGCATCGGGATGGTACTAGTAGACCCGAATGAAATACATACCCCATAGCTATCAAGCTGAATTTCTCGGTTACCAACAATGCTGCCGAATACGAAGCTTGCATAGCTGGTCTAGAGGCTGCCCTCGAGCGACATGTGGACGAGTTGGAAGTGTTCGGTGATTCCCAATTGATAATCAACCAAGCCGCCAACAGATTGAAAATTATAGATCCGTGTCTCCAAAAGTACCATGCATACATTGCAGAGCTTGTCGGCCAGTTCAAAGAAGTGTCATTCCAATTCCTGCGGCGAGATAAGAACAGATTTGCCGATGCCTTAGCTACTCTGGCCTCGTTGGTGGAAATATCGAAGGGAAAGTCGATCAAACCGTTCAGGGTCGGTAGGCGAGAAAATCCGGCATATTGTTGTGAAATTGAGATCGAAACCGTCAATGAGCCGTGGTACAACCAAATTTTCCAATATCTCAAGCATGGTGAAGCATCTTTCCCCATCGATAAAGAAGGAGACCTAAAAGGTATTCATGCCAAAAGCTTGCAAGCTCTAAAGAGACTATCAGCCCAGTACGTCATACTTGGCAATGAGTTATGAAAGAAAAGGGAAGGTTGCCCACTCCTGCTCTGTATCAGCAAAGAAAAGGCCCAAAGAGTGATGGAAGATGTTCACAACGGTGCCTGCGGACCTCATATGAATGCTCGATCCCTTATGCATAGCATTATCAGGCTGGGTTACTTCTGGATCACTATGGAGACTGATTGCATCCAGTTTGTACGGACTTGTGATAAATGCCAGCGATTCTCCAACCTGAACCACATCCCTCCTCATGACCTATACTGTATGACAACTCCGTGGCCCTTCGCAACACGGGGGATTGATGTCATTGGGAAAATAACTCCGCCCGGGAGCAATAGACATTCATTTGTATTGGTTGCGGTAGATTACTTCACAAAATGGGTAGAAGCTGCATCTTACAAAGTGCTCACAACTAAGAAGGTAGCCCGCTTCATAAAAGAACAAATTTTCTGCCGCTACAGAGTCCCGAATGAGATCATTTCTGACAATGGAACCCATTTCGAAGGAGAAACTGATCGGTTACTCACTGAATATAAGGTCAAGAGCCATAAATCTTCACCATATAGACCGCAGACGAACGGTGCTGTTGAGGCTGCCAATAAGAACTTGGAGAGAATCATAAAGAAGATGGCCGAACGAGGACGAGATTGGCCGGAGAAGCTGCACTTAGCATTGTGGGGCTACCGCACTTCAATTCGAACTGCCACCGGCGCGACTCCATATGCTTTGACTTACGAAATGGAGGTTGTCATGCCCATCGAGTTAGAGATTCCATCCCTCAGGGTTTTGCTTAGGAATGAGGTAAATGAGATTGAATGGCTCCAAAGTCGATACAACGAATTGGCACTGTTAGACGAACGCAAATTAAAAGCCATGGAGCATAATCGGGCGTACCAGAAAAGAATGGCCTGCGCTTTTGACAAGAAAGTGAAACCCAGGGACATCAAGGTTGGTGATCTGGTCCTTAAGATGAAGGCTTTGAATCAAAGCAGTACATTGGGCAAATGGGCACCTGTTTGGGTCGGACCATTTCTAGTGAAGAAAATATTCTCCGGAGGAGCTATGCAGCTGACAGATTTGTACGGCAACCCATTTCTGCACCCCGTCAACAGCGACAAGTTGCGGAGGTATTATGTGTGATCGAGTCTTTTCCCCCTCTGTAAAAAAATAATAATAATAAATAAAAAAAAATAAAAAAAAGAAGAGAAATAAAAAAAATAAAGGCGCAACAAAATTGTCCCAGATGAGACTGAAAACCTCTCAAAAGGCAGTCCATGCAAAAATAAGGGACGCGCCCGGTGCTAAAAGAATATACCCAACTAGACCAAAAACCCTAAAAAAGGGCGGTCTAGGTAAAAAACAGGGTTGCACCATGTCCCCCTTCTATCTTCCCTTTCTTAAACACAAAAGTTGATTGAGTCGAACTACGGAGACCTGAGCCCCTTAGTTCTCTTTACAAAAGGGGAACGTAGGCAACCACTTGTGGTTCGGTCTAAAATTGCTGCAAAAATCTCTTATCTTGCCGAAAATGTGTTTTGATTACAGTTCCAAAGCTTTTCAAAGGTTCATTTTGAGTTAATATTCTTGTTGATGAGTTCAAGCACGGCCTAATTTTGACACAAATAACTTGCTGCGAACAAAAGAAATCATTGCTAACATCTATTTTGTCTGCATTAAATAATCAAGGGATACTCAGTTTCCATACAATAAATCCTATCCTCTCAAAACACAAGAGAAAAAGAGTCTCTCATATCTCAGAAAAGTGTCTAGAAGCTCGTTCCCGCTCCCGAATTTGCTCCTCTATCTTTCCTTTTCCTCGGTCCCCGGGAGGTCTTTGGCCTAGGAATGTCGAATAAGTCGGTTTGAGCCCGTCCCAACTCAGGAATAACACGCGCCGGTGGTTCAATCAGACCAGTCTCCCTCAAAGCGGCCCTAGCAACCCTCTCTTGTCTCAAGGCCTCTCTATGAGCCATCACCTCTGGATCATCCCTCAAAGCAGCCCTTCGGATCTCTTGCCTCCGATAATCCTCAGCAACATCGCCGGTAACATTGTCTGGGTTCCCCCGTGCCTCTGTATCCATGAAAGACCGATTGGACGGGTAATCTGCTCCCAAGTATTCCCGATGGCGAGCCTCTATAGCAAACTGTGCAAGACCCTGATGTTCCTCATACCAAATCAGATACTCTGTGGTCAGCAATGTAAACCCCCTGAATTTCCGAAGAAGTGCACGAGTGGGAAGAAAACCCTCCAGAAAGAATTTGCTGAAGAACTGCATAGTCTGGGGCTCAGTCATAGACATCGGAACAGCATCGGCCGTTAGCCTTTCCCTCAAAGCCCTGTTAACCTGCTGAGGGTACCTATACTGCCTGCTCACCAGTGATGGGATACAGAAAGATGATACGTGCAAGCCTGGCAGCCTGACTACTACTGATCCATCCTGAATGTCTCTAATGGTCTGTAAGTTCCAGGCGGGAATCCAAAAGCTCAGATCAGTAGTCCCGTACTGTGACAACCTAACCTGCCAGCTATCAACGGCCACATCCCTCAGTAGCCTGCGTGGCCGGGTCACCCAAGGCATTGCCATCCGACCCTCTGGTAATGGCCCAATCAAGCGCAACCTCTCAGAGAACCACAAGGATAATAAGATGGGGCTGCCTGGTCCCATGAAGTCTGATCCCCCTGCTAGCCTGTCAATGCCATGGTAGGTCTCAGCCAGCAACAGTGGTACAATGTCCATCTCCCCTTGGCTATACTGGATTTGACGAAGATCCACGCCCCGGTCACCCCTCAGTTGCCTGACAATCTCCAGCAATGCACTTGAACAGACTCCGGCATATCCGCAGAAATAGTAAGCCGACAGGGTGAACAACATGAATATGTCCAAGGAGGTAGAAAGATCAAACAACTCAGGACTAGACAAGCGTAACCTAGCCATCCGAGTCAAGTCTATGGACCCATCACCCAGAACCATAAATGGCACCTGGTCCACTGGCAGACACATAAAGCCTGACAATTGCTCCACAACCGATCGGCTATCCCGTGGGAATGCTACAGTTGCCGCCTCGCTCAGACCTGTCAATGCCCTAAAGTTTTCCATGGTTGGGGTCAAGTCATTGTATGACAAAGTAAAGACGTGCCGCTCTGAGTCCCAGAAGCAGGATGCAGCTCGAAGCAAATCCCAGTCGACCCTCCAGTCTTTCAAGGACCAAATGCACGGCATATTGTACCGCTTGTCAATAATCCTCCTATGTTGTCTCAGATGAAATCCCCAAATTTTGACAAAATCCTGATGAAATTGACATTTTCGGGAAGCAACCTCTTTGTTATAATGCTCCATTGCAGCCAAAAGTATCAGTCTTGGCCAAAGAATTCGCTTATCTACCAAGTAGGGGCTGCTGGTTTCCTCTACTAAGAAGACAGTGTTTGAAAATGAAGCCTGAACCGACTTTAAAAAGGACCTGTTACGAGCTTTGCTCAGTCGTGCGACACAATAGGCCAAGCAGACATAGCATATCGGGCGACACATCTTGGTTGATAGCAGACAGTGTAGAAAAGCCTGCAGTGGTTACCCCAGAGCACTTTCCGACTCGCCGTTGCGATAATACACCTCCTACCCTCATATACATGCCCATGAAAATGCACGGGAGAGGAACCCCTACTATACACTCCTATCCGAGACAGTTCCAAAATCTCATGAACAAACCCGACAAAGCCGACCTTTTAATACAATGATCGCGTTTCCTTCCCAGAATAGACAGACTCGTGCAAACAAGCTAACATAGGTTAATCTTTGCAAACAAGATAGCTTAGTTAGATGCAGCGCTTGGAGTGTTGTTTCAGGGGCCAGGTACAATGATCAACTGAGTCTCACAAAACCTCGAAGACTAGCCCTCAGGCAAAACCGAAAAAAAAACAAACAAAAAAGAGAAAAAGAACAAAAAAAAGTCCGTATCTATGATAGTCTCCCAGGCAGAGCGCAACAAGATCAACGGCCCCAAAGCACAAAAAAAGCCAACTCCCCAGAAATCAGAGTCCCCGGCTTACCAAGCAAAAGTTCCAAAAATCAGTAGCCTCGAAGCACAGACAAAAGCAGAGTCCCCGGCTTACCAAGCGAAGTTCAGGACACAAAAATCAAAAATCAACAAAGACCGTCCAGCATTTGACAAAACCGGTAGAATACAAAAGGGAAAGCAGTAGCGTGAGCCCCCTGGCAGCTATACTTATTCCCAAAGAGCAGGAAAGCAGTAGCGTGAGCCCCCTGGCAGCTATACTTATCCCCAAAGAGAAGGAAAGCAGTAGCATGAGCCCCCTGGCAGCTATACATATCCCCAAAGAGCAGGAAAGCAGTAGCGTGAGCCCCCTGGCAGCTATACTTATCCCCAAAGAGCAGGAAAGCAGTATCGTGAGCCCCCTGGTAGCTATACTTATCCCCAAAGAGCAAGAAAGCAGTAGCGTGAGCCCCCTGGCAGCTATACTTATCCCCAAAGAGCAGGAAAGCAGTAGCATGAGCCCCCTGGCAGCTATACTTATCCCCAAAGAGCAGGAAAGCAGTAGCGTGAGCCCCCTGGCAGATATACTTATCCCCAAAGAGCAGGAAAGCAGTAGCGTGAGCCCCCTGGCAGCTATACTTATCCCCAAAGAGCAGGAAAGCAGTAGCGTGAGCCCCCTGGTAGCTATACTTATCCCTAAAGAGCAGGAAAGCAATAGCATGAGCCCCCTTGCAGCTACACTTATCCCCAAGAAGAGCAAAAGAAGTAGCGTGAGCCCCCTGGCAGCTACCCGACACCAACAAAGTGGTATGAGACCCTCCGACATCCATAAGAGACCCGTTGCAGCATGAGACCCTCCGGCAGCTACAACCCGTCATCAACAGTAGCATGAGACCCCTGGCAGCTACCCTGCACCAACAAAGTGGTATGAGACCCTCCGACATCCACAAGAGACCCGTTGCAGCATGAGACCCTCCGGCAGCTACAACCCGTCAGCAGCAGTAGCATGAGACCCCTGGCAGCTACCCTGCACCAACAAAGTGGTATGAGTCACTCCAGCATCCACAAAGACCAGTTGTAGCATGAGACCCTCCGGCAGCTACAACCCGTCAATAGCGATAGCATGAGACCCTCTGGCAGCTACTCGCCAAATACCAGTTGCAGCATGAGACCCTCCGACAGCTACAACCTGGCACCAAAGGCAGCTACTAGCCAACCGCAGTAGTACCGACCCCTCAAGAAGTTACAGCTAAGCACAGCAAAGGTATGAAGATACATCCCTACCCCTTTCTTGCTTGTAGTCAATTTTGGTAATTTCGAACTACGATTTGGCTTGATTCCCTTTTTAAGGGAAACGTAGGAATCCTTTCTCAGAAAGGTCCATCCATCCGATTTCCCCAATTCACCTTCTAGCCCGTTGCCTTATCCCCTGATGCTCATTGGGATTGGGTCTTATTTTATCGACAACCCCACTTTTTCCAAAAGTGACGTTGCCTAGGGGCTCTGTAAGTACGCCAATCCAATTTGCAACCCTTTTAGATGCATTATAATATAATAAAATTGCATTAAGGGGCATTTTGGTAAATTCCTGGCCTATCCCGAGACTTCTGGAAACATTTCATAAGTTTCCCGCGAAGGAAGTACCTTTTGGTACCTTACTCATGCCAAAGGACCTCTTGGGAAAAAAACCTTTTGGACCTTTTAGGTATTTTCCCTGAAGGTTTCAGAATCTGGTTTTGGCGCCAAAAGCGGTTGAGCCACCTTGTGTCACGCGACAACTCGAGGCCTAGAAAGTGGCTACGTGAGGTCGTGCGACACCTTAAGGCCACTAACTGCAGCCTATAAATAAGGCCCTCCCCCTCTTAGAAATGGATCCCAACTTCACCTACTATTACTCTGCAGAAATTGCAATGTAACATTGCACCCCAAACACAATCCTCTCTCTCTCCTACCCTCAATCTACCCCAATTCCCTCTAATTCAAACCCATTTCCTAAACCAAACCACTTGGATCCTTTGCATCAATCCTCCTAAGTTCCTACGACCAGAAGCAGCAAATTGAATGATTCTGTATCTAACTTGATACAGAATTCATGGAAGCAACAAGGGTAACAAATCTCAAACTCCCTCTTCTCTCTCCCTTCTACCCAATTCTTCATAATTCTATTGTTTACTTCTGTTAGGATTCAGTAATCAGACTCTATCCGTCTAGATTACTGAATCCCAATCGCAATCTATCTGTTTAAATTGTTTAATCTGTGTAATTGAGCTTTCATTGTTGAATACTTGTTTGAATTTGGTGTTTAAACCCCAAGGGGGTGTGGATCTACCCATATCCACACTCCCGGGGTCAAATTGTTGTTATTTCTGTATTTCGTATCTAATCTGTTTAATTAATTAGATCTGTGTTAGTTGTTGTTGATTCTGGTGTTCATTGTGTATGTTTCTGCAGATGGCCTCTGTGTGTCACGCGACACATTGTTCATAGGTGATCCTGTGTCACGCGACATATCTGGTCACCTGTGTCATGTGTCATGCGACATATCGTGCCAGTCTGCAGAAACCTTTTCCCCTTGTAATCTGTTCTAGATTGTTGTAGTAGGGATGTGGCCTCCCTAAATAATTGGCTCACAAGTTGTAAGTCTCGATTCATATCAATAAAATGCATGTTTACCACACTTGTTCGTCATCAATATTTGCACACACTTATGGATTTGCTTGGATGTTTAATTGAAAGACTCGTCTACGGACGAGGCATGTTGGGTGAACTCTCGGTTCTTCCCAACACGTAATCTGACCCCCGAACCCATTCTCTTTTCATAGGTTTTTCAAAGTGCACCTCTTAAGCATGGCGTGGCGACTCTCGTTTTACTCTTTCACTGTTGAAAACCAAAAAATTTTCGGGCGAGCGCACATTCAGTGCTCAATATCAACCGTTTGAATCGTGTGTTCAATATGATCATCTGAACATTGAGTCACTAAACATAGATGTATATCATAATTATCTTCCATAGATTCTCATGTCAATTATCCTTAGATTAATAGTTTTCCCAGCAATGCTCCAAGGAGGCCGAATATAAGCGCAAAGCCCTTTGGGCGACATGCCAAAGTAGCTTCATTAATATTTTGATCATTATCATAGTTCTAAGTCACATAGGGCATAAGTACATAGAGATCATTATAAATCACAGAGTGATGATTCAATCACTTTCAAGTCACTTTATAGTCGTATACAGGATGATATGTATGGTATGGTGGAACTCCCACTCGAATGGGCATGTCATACTCGAAAATCGTACAAATCTTAGTCTAGTTGCTCGTATGGCATCTAACCTTAGTGCTCAAAAGCAGTCACTCTTCTAGTGTCTTTTAAGGGTCTCACATTCGGACTTTTCACAAGGATATTCGAAGTTACGAACCATAAAACTTTGAATCAACCCGTATATAAAGAAGGTCTCACCTTAACCGCATGTTAAGGCGATATATGATAATGTAATATGCACACCCCCTTAATAACAAATGTCAAATGCATTATCATCTAATCTTTCTCGCTCGCATAGCGACAAGGCAAATTACCCGTGTGAGAGGGCCAATTCAAATCCTTTAGAAATATTTTTAATTAAAATGTATACCACATAATAATCACATTCCATATACATAATAAGAAATGAAATAACATGTATAAAATTCAAACGATAATGAAAATAATAATGTCACAAATGTGTTCTAAAATAATAACTCGAATCCTACACGCTCTTGGACCCTACACAAAGATCATAAATTCTTTCTCAAGAGTGTCTTAATCATAGGGTATGTCAACACATTATTAGTAGGATTTTTTTATTTTTTTTTGGCGAAAGGAGACGGTACTCCCTAGATTTTATTAATAGAAAAAGAAAAGGTACAAAACAAGGTGGGGGACATGACGGCCTTAACCACCGGAAAAAAACCTACGGGGGGAGGTCTTATACACACCATAAGATCCTCTACAAGAAGGAGGGGAAAACTAACGCCTAATATATGGAGATGAAGTCTTATCATTTAGATAAGGTCTCAAACAGATAATAGGAAGCTCACTGCTAGATAAAAACTCAAAATCAGCCCTATGATCAGCAGCATGATTAAACCATCCGCTACCTGATTACCTTCCCGGAAGATATGAGTAACTCGAATTTGAAGGAGCAACATCATACGTTGGATTTCCTAAATGTAATGCCAAATTTCCCAAGGAACTAGACAAGAATTATGTAAAATACGCACCAGCACTTCTGAGTCCATCTCAACCCACAAAGAATGATATCCACGATCAATAGCAAAACGAATCCCATCCAAAGCCGCTCTAACTTCAGCCATTATATTATAAGCAACACCATAGAATTTGCAAAATCCGAAAACCATATTACCCTTGCTATCTCGAAAAATACCTCCTCCTGCTGCAATACCCGGATTGTTTCTAGACGCACCATCGGTATTTAACTTAATTTGCCCATTGGAAGGAACAGCCCAAAAAACAAGCCGCATAGGCTTAATAACATTATCAGCCTTCCGAATTTTGAAAAACTCCATCACATACGAGTCAAACGGACCCCAAGGAAGAGAAATATTGAATGCGTTAGCAATATCCCGGACCTGAATTTGAACCTGCATAATAATGACGTTGACATTCATCTTTATACCCTCAAATCTGTATTTATTACGCGCCTTCCAAAGACTCCAGCAAATGATACTAGGAAGGATTGCACAAAGCCACTTGATACCACCCGAAGCTTTTAAAGGAAGATTGTAGCTCCACGACATTAACCATTGAGAGAGAGAAGAACCATAAATCCGAATCCCAATCAAATCCCCTAAGAATTTCCAAATTTCCGAAGCAACATTACCATGCAAAAGAATATGGGATAAAGTCTCAAAAGAAGGAGAAGTGCAGCAAACACATTGAGAAGCAATATGAATACCACGCTTTTGAATCAAGTCATCTGTTGGGAGAGCATTTTTTAAAGCTTTCCACATAAAAACTGAGACTTTGAGGGGAATATGTTTATGCCAACAAACAGCAAAAACCATACTAGATGTTCTGGAAATGCGGCACACTTTCCAAGCAGAAGAAGTAGAAAACTTACCCGTAGTAGAAGGAGTCCAGAAAGGAATGTCTGGCCCATCTTCAATAGAAATAAACCTCGATTGCATTAGATCAATCACTTGCTGCCCATAAGATTGCCTAACATGATCAACGAGAAGAGCCCCATCAAAAAACAAGGAAGAGATCGGAACATGATCTTCATTTTGTAGAACAAGATCCTTAGCCAACCAATGTTCTTAAACCGAAATACTTCCAGCTTTAATACCCCAAAACAGATTGTCCTCAACCAACTCCTTTGCAGCGATCATCCTTTTCCAAATATGTGAAGAACCCACTCGAAAAATAGCATCCATGGGATGGGAATTATGACAATATTTTTCTAATAAAAACCGAGCCCATAAAGAATTGCCACATCTAAAACGCCACCATAATTTCATAGCAAAAGCAAGGGACATGTCTTCAAATTTTCTAAGACCCAAGCCACCTTCATGAGTAGGCCAATAGAATTCCTTTTTGAAACCCAATGACACCGTTTCTCTCCATCCGCATTACTCCGTAAAAAATTAGAGATAAGACGAGTAATAGCATTGATAGTACCTTTTGGAGGTTCAAGAAGAGAAAGATAGTAAATAGGAATTGCTTGAAGACAAGATTTGATAAGAATAACTTTGGCCCCCAAAGACAAAATCTTTCCTTGCCACGTTTCAAGTCTCTCCTCCAACTTCCTAAGAATCGGAATAAAAAGAGCTTGAGTTTTCCTTCCGGAATACAAAGGACATCCAAGATAAATGATGGGCAGATGTTTGTGTTGAAATCCCGTCCATTCAGCCACTAAATCAGCTTTGCCCATGTCTCTTCTACCCAAAATAAAGCAAGACTTTGCCACACTAACCAATTGGCCCGAAAATTCTTGATAAGAATTTAGAAAGATCATATGCATATCAATGGAGGTCTTGCTACCATTGCAAAAAATTATAACATCATCAGCATATGAAAGGTGAGATATAAAAGGAGCATGAATAGCTCCAGAATGATAGATGATGTGATGATGATTCTCATGAAGAGCATTAAGACCACGACTCAAAATCTCAGCAGCAATAATGAATAAGGAAGGAGATATGGGGTCACCTTGGCGAAGACCTCTAGCTGAAGGAAAATACCCCACCGCCTCCCCATTAATAAGAATAGAGAACCAACAATCCGAGATACATCTAAATATCATATCAATCCAAATTTCGGAAAAACCAAAATGACGCATTACCTTTATCAAAGCAAACCAAGAAAGGCGATCATACGCCTTTGCCATATCAAGCTTTAAGGCAATGTTCCCCCCAAAGACTTTCCGGTTGATAGAATGCATAAGCTCTTGAGCAAGTAACACGTTCTCATGAATGAGGCGACCTTTAATAAAACCACTTTGTTGAGGAGAAATGATTTGAGGCAGAATTGAAGAGAGACGACCATTCAAAAGCTTCGTTATGATCTTATTAGAGAAATTACATAGGCTTATAGGCCTCCAATCAGAAAAAGAATTAGGAGCAGCTACCTTAGGAAGGAGGACAATAGTTGTACTAGTCCAACCCCTAGGCATTCGAAAACCCGCAAAGAACTCCAAAACAGCCCTAAAAAGATCATTTTTAATAAATTCCCAGCAATTATGATAGAATTCACCATTAAAACCATCCGGTCCAGCCGCACTAGCTCCAGACAAAGAGAAAACCACTTCTCGAATCTCTTCAAGAGTAGGAGCAGAAGTAAGCATTTGATTATCAACATCATTCAGAATTCTAGGAATATGATCAAGAAGTTGTTGAGACGAGCAAACATGATCACTCGATAATTGATCAGAGAAGAAGCGAATAGCTTCATTTTGAATCTCGGACAGCTCCTCCAACCAAACACCATTTCTATCTTGAATACGGTGGATATGAAGCTTTAATCTCTTTTTCTTCACATAGGACTGAAAAAATTTAGTATTACGATCACCATCTTTTAACCAAGCTAAATTAGCTTTTTGCATCCAGAAATCTTCCTCAATCTTTAAACGATGAAGTAAATGAGCTTGGGCCAAGTGTAGAGCAGCCCTATTCTCCTCCGAAGGATCATGATCAAAGGCTAATTCTTTTGCTGTAACATCATCCTCCGCTTGTCTAACTTGTTGATCAATTCGCCCAAATACCTCTTTATTCCATATTTGAATGTGATGCTTCAACCTATTCAACTTTTTAGCAAACTTGACCATGGGTCTCCCATCCATGTATTCAGCCCAAGAAGATTCAACAAGGGGAATAAAAGATTTATGCTTCAACCAAATGTTGGGAAATCTGAAAGCGCCTTTCTTAGCTATGGCCGAGAGAGTGATATTTAAAAGAAGAGGAGAGTGATCTGAACAAGTTCTATTGAGATGAATGATAGAAGTGCTATGAAACCCATTTAACCATTCAGAATTGTAGAAAGCTCTATCAAGCCGCTGCAAAATAGTTGCATTTCCATCTCTTTTGTTCAGCCAAGTAAAACCATTCCCACTAAATCCACCATTAATGAGATTAGAAATCTGCACCATATCTGAAAATTCAGCCACTTTAGCTTCTGTAACGGGACGGCCACCAATCTTATCACATTGATCCAAAATAGAATTAAAATCACCAAGAACAAGCCACGGCTCATTAATAGAACTACGATCAATAAGATAATCCCAAAGAACCCTTCGCTGATATTTGCAACAGCTAGCATACACAAACGTAACATTTACCCTGTTAGGCCAAAGAACATGCAAAACTCTAACAGTTATAGCTTGATCATCATTATCCAAGATTTCACAATCAATCCCATGCTTCGGAAAATCCATATGCTCCTCTTAACATTTGAAATACCACCAATACACCTGAGTTTTCTCATATAAAGAGGAACCATAGAACAATCTAACATTGGCTCATATAAAGCAATAACCGAAACATTATGAGATCTTATAAGTCGTTTAATACGACGAACAGAAGGAGCATTACCCATTCCTCTAACATTCCAGCTAATAAAACTAGCCATAAGAAAACAGGAATAAAGTAAAATAAAGAAGAAGGGCTTTTATGCCGAAACATCCTTAGGGGAGAATCCCCCACCATCAAACTCAGAATCTGCAAATGAAACGCTTTTTGGGGCTCTCGGAGAAAGATTTAAATCCCCCATAAGGCTGCCACTCCTGTCCCGAGAAACCACACTTTTTGTAAGAATAGCCTCCGAATCAGAATCTTGCTTATGATCATTGAAATCAGAAGCATTTTGGTCACAAGGAACCAAATCTGAAGTTTCATCTTCAAGATCAATAGAACCATCAACAACATTAATCTTGGGGCTTTTATCTTGTCCTGACTGAGAATCAATGAAAACTTCTTCAAAAACATCTCCTTTTTTACTTGATTCTACCATTCTAGAAACTTTCAAAGAGTTTGGAGATACAAAAGGAGCACCACGCTTAGGGAGAAAACTGAATCCATTGTTGATAATATTAGAGAAAACATTTTTTGGGGAATGGGTCTTTGAGGCCAAAGACATACCAGCAACATGAGTATTAGGAGCGCTCATAGAATTCTTACCAGAAGTAGGAGGCTGAAAATGTAGTTTTTGAATAGCGGGGGCACCAATCTTAACACCAATCTGAACACCATTAGAGTTAATGTTCGCACCAGATTTTGCATTTTGCTCCTTCTCCGGGGGATTTCTCTTTTCCACATAAATAGAAACATTCTTCCCTTTATCCTTCTTTGGATCCGTATGAGATAAGTCAGCCTCTTTTCCTTGCAGAACCTTATCTTTTGGATGAAGGAAAAAACACTTTGACACATCATGACCAAGCTTGTAACAATGTTTACAGTATTGAGGAAGATTTTCAAATTCCAAGGTTTGAAAGAAACTTGAAAAATCATCACCACAATCTATGAAAACCCTAGAAGGAAGTTTTTTAAGAAGATCAACTTGAACAAGGACCTTAGCCACACTAGGACGAGATAAGTTTGCCGTTGCTTGATCAATAGCAAGAGGTTCTCCAAAGATTTTAGCAATGGAATATAAACAAACTTTGTTAAACATATGAATAGGTAACCCGGGAAGACCCACCCAAACTGGAACAAGAGAAGACTCTTTCTCCGGATGCCAAGAGGGAGACCAACGAAACACACGCATTGGAAATCTGCCAAGAAACCATTGTTCTTTCGCCCACAAACGATTAAAATCTCCCTCGTGCATCAAACGAATTAGTATGTGCTTAGAATCAACATGACCTAACGAGAAACCAGCCTTTAAACCAAACTTCAAGAAATATTGTCGAGCTGTCTCCATGTTAGGGCGACCATGAGAAAACTTACCCACTAGGTTGAATTTAAAGGGCTGTGCCAAAGAGTTTATCATCTCCTTAGAGAATTTCAAAGCAGGTTCCCCTTTATGAATCGACATAGGAATAAGAGACATGGACGAATTAGGAACAGAATTGGAAGAATATTTAAACAAGGAGGAGAAAGATTTCGATTTAGAAGGAGAAGTTGGCTGAGAAACGGGATTAGGGTTAGGAGAATGCGCTGCATGCATATTAGGGTTTGGCGGCGCCTCATGGTTAAGACTTGACGAACCATGCAAGACCAAGCTAGAAGACGGTTGCTGAATAGGAGGAAAAGAAGATGGATCAGCCATAATTGTGGCCATGATGGCCGGAATCAAAAGCAAAGCTGCCGGCGGCAGCCCTAGAAGGTAAACCCTAGAGATCGCCTAGAGAGAGAGATTTCTTACTAACAAGACTTAAAGCATCTTAGTTGGTTCCAATTCTTATTACACATTATTAGTAGGATTATATTTAGAACTAAATTAACTCTTGCAACATATAAACTAGTGAAACGACATCTAATATAAACGCGATTGGTTACTATGCTGGAGATCCTTTTTGAATCTCTAAGTAGTCAAACACAATTAATGATTATTTGACCATTCACATTTTGTTTACCATCTAGATGTTACAAGAATCTTTATCGACCATATAGTTTCCTGATTAATAGGGAAATACATTCAAATACTTCTTACTTAACCAAAAAATAACTACTCCACATAAGGAATTTATCTTCTAAATAGATTTGTGCATATCTACACATCATCCCTAATATATATCAGTGTAACTTTTTATGTTAAGATCCCCACCTTTGGAAAACAATTCATTAGACTTTTAGTGCCACATTGATAGCCAACAACCTTTATAACCACCAACCCATTAGCAGGACAAAGGTAATACTGGAAATGATCTATTATCCTTATAGCAAAACAAAAGTTATTTTGAGTGAGCACAAATAGCAAACATTATACGACTAACCACATTTGCATATATAATTCTAGTAATCATTATTTTATCATATTTATTCTTTATTATGACATTTAAATGAATAGACACATGTAGTCGATTGGAATGATTATGGGTTCTTAAAAAGATCATTCTAAAATATTTAAAAAATCCGAAAGGCAAGTCGTCAAAGACAAACTAAGAAGTCTCTATAAACAATTCTAATTATCTTGACTTCTTGCACACTATGTGTGTCAGCCAAGATTTGTATCACAATAGAAGCATATGACTACTCTTTTTAGCGTCAATCATCCCCGTACCGCTCCTAGCTAGTACGTAGTGATATCGCCAACTGTAGACACCCCATTCTGAACCTATCGTGGTAAAGTTATACCACTCTAAAGTCTCGCCTTTGGTTTTAGAGTAGAAATTCACCATTTCGTCATGTTTCGTTAAGTTTTGACTAACGGACGTTAGTTTGGACTAAACTGCATACGAGATAAGAAGGGGAGGACAAATCTGTCCTTTGTGAAGCCTTGTCCCGCGTGGGACATGGCGTGTCTCGCGTGAGACTAACCCTCTGCAGGAGAGGAGAATCACTTCCCTTGTCGATTTCAACCTCTTTTCTTGGTAACTCTTATCCAATCCGGGTCTCTACTGATCTTAGAGTTCTGGAACCTTCCTTGAGAGATAGATATCCTAAATTCCTTGAGTCTCCTAATCTTGGTGACCTATTGAATCGACCCCTATAAATATTAGATGACTTTCAGTATTTCAGCCCCCGACAATTTTACTAGTTTCTCTCCTTGAAAGATTACTGTAAATCACTCATAAACAAAACCCAAATTCGTCCATCAACCTTGTTGATTGACGAACGTCGAAGTTCGAGTCTAGAATCAAGGCAAAACTCTGTCAAAATCCGTTCTCAACCTAAAGGTAATCTTCCTTTATTCTTGTTTATTCTAATTGATTGTTAGAGTGGTATAAGCATATCGAGTCTAGGATTGGCCTAGAGCCTCTTCAAATCATGGAGATGGTCTCGAAGAAATCGATCCCACATTCCATTTAATCTAATTAAATGGATGTTTTTCTTTGTTTCTTTTAAAAAAGGAATTATTATTTGAAAATCCCCCTTAAGCAAGACCGATCTTCGGATTGGGTGGATCTGGTGCTCCCTGACCTTCCAAATGCATCACTTAAGCCCCGAACCCAAATCTCTTTATAATAGTTTTCTATATTTTTCTCATAATATAGGTGGCAACTCAAACATATAAAATAAAAAGAGGAGGAAATTCTGCAATTGCTACAGTTTGGCGACTCCGCTGGGGACTGTATTTAAAATTAAAGTGGCTTAGACTTGCATCAATTAAGGGGAATTTTCAAAAAAAAAAAAATAGTTTTCTTATTCAATTTAAGGCTAGTCCCGCACGAGACAACCCTTTGTCCCGCGCGAGACAAAGCCTCTGTAAACCGTTTTGTTTTATGGTTTTCCTTGTTCGTTTTGAGATCCGAGATAAGATTCAAACATGCAAGGGGGATCCCAGATTACAGTATTTGTAGAGTTCTTTAATCTCAAGGCCTCCCTTGAGATGTAGGACTCAAAATTTTGGTTTACTTAAGTAATGATTCTTATTTAAATTGCGTGAGATTGGTTTTTTGATTTAAAGACCGGTCAATGGAGGATTCGGGAGTTGTAAATTTAAATTAATTTATTTATTCTCTCTCACTCTCCTTTATGTGGAAATACGATGGCCTGAGTCATCCTAAATTGGGAGAAACGTAGGCAACCACTTGGTGCGGCCATTATCTGTTTTTCTTTTTGTTTTTTTTTTTAAAAAAACTCTCTATTTTAGTCTATCACATAGAATTGACTCTCACACACGCTCACTCATGATTATAACTGTCATTGCACTACATACCTTGTTAAACCCGGGACCCACACTAAGGACGGATGACGGTAATCACCTAATCTTCGATCTCTCCGAAGTTGGATCATCCCACCTCGCGTCTTCAATCCATCTAGATTGTCATATCGCGAGGAGCCTAGCCTTAAGCCCTGCATAGCCTTATGCATCATATAGATTATTTCTCTAAGAACACTCCGTGACCGGTCGGTTTTTGACTCGGTGATCTTTCTATGTCTTTTACCAAAATAAAGCTAATGTAAAATTGGCCATAAAGAAGGATTCAGAAAAAGTTCCTTGGAAAAAGAAAAGTCCCTTCGGAATGACCCTTTCAGAATTTTCCCTTCAAAGAGCGAGGTCCCTTTAAAAAGAAAAATCCTTCAAATAAATTTTGCAAAGAATGGATTGATTACTTAGTCGTTAGGTTTGGATAAAGACCTTAGAAACTCCTCAAAACGGATTATGCGTTCCGACCAAAATTTAGGTCAAATAAAAATCGACTTCCAGTATGATTGTCTCGCGCGAGACTACCTGTTCCGCGCGGGACAAAGCTTTTGTTTCTGTGCTGAGCCTGAAACCTTTAAGCCTTCTTCCGATCCGTTGGGGCTAGATTAGATCTTGACACGACTTCTATACTTCTATGTCATTTTTCCGAAGCTACATCAACCTCAAGACTCTCCCAACACAATGTCCGACATCGACAAAATTCCGGGTGACGAAACCATGCTTGAAAATAATTACAAACTGCTAGAAGAAGCCAATGGCTGCTTAGAGGAGCAAGCAGCCCAAATCCATACCCTCGTTGAGGAAATCCAAGAGCTTAGGGAGGCACTAGCCACAAAAGAAAAGAAAAAGAAAAATGATTCTTCCTCCGAAGAAGAAGAATCATACACCAGAAAGACTAAGAGTCGCCGCCAGAGCAAAAGCAAGAAAAAGAAGTATGAGCCTAGCTCATCATCTTCCTCCTCTGATAATGAGAGTTATGCTTCCAAGAAGGAAAGCAAGGGGGAAAGCAAGAAAGTAAATGAAACCCTTACCATGTCAATGCTAGAAAAGAAACTCGCATCCCTCGATGTGAGCAGGGGAGCCTCGCTCTCTATTGACTATGACTCTCTTTGTCAATCCATGTCAAATCTTCCTCGAAAATACAAAACATCCGATATTACAAAATTCAATGTCACAACTTGTCCAAAAACTCATTTGGAAACCTACTCTTGGGCCATGCTACCTATGGGTGTTGATGACAACTTGCTAGCTCAATGCTTCCCACAAACTCTTGACGGTGCCGCTATAGATTGGTACATGACCCTTCCACTTTCCACAAGGCTTGATTGGCCACTTGCTAGTCGTGTCTTCCAAAATCAATTTGAGGACAACTCTACTTACCGCACTACTAGAAGGGACCTTGAGCAAACCAAGAAACTCTCGAATGAATCATTTACAGACTTCGTCAAAAGATGGAGGACCAAACTGACCGAAATTGTTGATAGTCCAAGCCTAGACGAGCAAATTCACATCCTCATTCAATGTCTTCGAGAAGAGTATCAAGAAAAACTCGCGGGTAACTATTTCCCTAGCTTTGCCGAACTCCACAAATCCGGCATAAGACTAGATGACCTCATCAAACAGAAGAAAGAAGCCAAGAAAGAAAGTGGGTTCTGCTACAACAAAAGCTCCTCTTCCTCTTCTAACTCCAAGGATGCTTCCGTCAATGCTATAGTCTTCAATCATCCTGGAAACGGTAAGTACTCCGCAGTACCTCCACCACAAAAGAAGAAAACGGATAGACATTACGACAAACTCGAAGGGATCACTCAAGAAGAACTTCTCGATGTGCTTGTCAAGAATGGAAAGGTCAAACCAAGAGAAGGTGGCCCGCCAAAGAAAGAACTTCGGCTAATCATGCTCATCATCTCTTTTACAAGTTTCACAACACTACTGGCCACGACACCAACTCATGCTTCCACTTGAAGGACGTGATCCAAGATCTGCTTGATGCTAGAGAAATAGGGCTTCCCAATGTTGTCACCAATCCTCTACCAAACAATGATGTCAATCTAATAGAGATAGGAAATAGCTTCGAGGATCCTACTCATCTAGCCACAATTATGGACAAGAGCCCTCTTGAATTTAATAAATCTTCTTTCTGCTACATGATGTCTTGGGATGAAATCTTAGAGCAAAAAGTAAAAGGACCTAAAACAGTTAATCTCCTCACACGATCTGGTCGGGTGATTATCAACAAAGACCCAAGGGAAGAAAATCCTCCTAAACAAACAAAGGCTTCATCATCAAATGAACCCGACGATCCCCTTTTAGCCCAGCTAAAGAAGACACAAGCAAACATTTTGGTTTGGGACCTAATAGGAGCATCCCACAAGCATCGCGAGATGTTAAAAAAAAAAGCTTTGGCTCAAATGTCTATTTCCTCAGAAGCAACACCTGAAGATCTTACTCAAATGATTGGCCACGTGCAATTTGACAATGTCATCACCTTCACTGATTTGGACCTCCCATCATATGGGAACAATCATCATGAGGCCCTGTACATAACTGCTAAGGTTAATGGATACCGAATGCTATGCATATTGGTTGACAATGGGTCCGCAATTAACGTCCTTTCGAAGAAAGCCTTATCATCATTGGGTCTCACCCATAAGGACCTCAAACCATTAGGGCACACTGTACGAGGTTATGATTGCACTGCTAGAACTGCTCTAGGCTCAGTTACAATACCTATAGAAATGGGACAGGTCACCATGAATGTCGAATTTCAAGTCATCGACATCCCTGCATCCTTCAACTTATTACTTGGTCGCCCTTGGCTGCATGACATAGGGGGTGTACCTTCATCCCTATACCAATGCATCAAATTCAAATACAACAACGCGATAGTCACAATACACGAAGAAATGGTTACCGCCAGCCCTATCCTTGAAGTAAAACATAGCACTTCCGACTACTTGTTCAGTGGTTTCGAAATTGAGAAGGATAACACCATTAATGTCATCCAGACTTGCAACGAAAATGACTACTCCAAAGCACTTTGGTTTTCTGGAAACCTTCCTATTTTGAGAATGATGCAAGCAAAAGGGTACTTTCCTGGTTTGGGACTTTGCAAATACTTGCAAGGGGTAACAGAGCCACCGCCTGTTCCCCCACTGCACACGAAACATGGCATAGGATATATCCTTACCATTGATGATGAAAGTGAAGAAGAAGAGAGTACCCTTACTCAAATCAAGTGGGAAGGAACTGCATACAAAGGTCACCATAACTCAAGGACCAAAGGCCACAACCTCGAACCATACTGAAAAATGCTCAATGGCTATTTCGTTCAAGAAAGGGAAGACATCCCATTCTTCATCTTTCCAGAACCATGGACTGACGATGAAGGAAAGCGCCATCCAGGCTTCAAAATTTTCAATGACTGCGACGCTTCTTCAGATGAAACAGAATCCGTCCTACTAATCCTTAAAGATTTGTGGGATACGAAAGCTGAAGTGACCAACGAATGGGATTTTGTGTTGGGAGAAGACATGCTGCGAAAATTCAAGGATCTGTGCTGACCAGAAGACAGCCAGATCCATGCAATATCCAAGGGGGATGATCTAACTATTGATTACACAAAGCTAATCCAGAAGTGTGATGAGCCAATTCTAAACTGGCACATCACCGGGGGACCAGTTGTTGATGAGGACTTCATGATCAAAGAGCTTGGTTGTACTCCCCATCCCTACAGGAAGATAGGCCCTGAAACTTTTACTTTAGAGTCAAGCTCTGCCTCTGATGAACTCACACAAGAGGAAGTTGAGACGGTGGCAGAGCATATATTCCCCTACTTCCTTAATGAAAACTTTGATCTTTCCGAGTACCCTGAGATTGCTAACATCGTGAATGATTAATTAACTAATAATAATAAATATAACGAACTAGTTAATAATGAATCATATGATGAGATAGATCAATAAAACGAACAAATTTTGAAAGAATTGGCAAAGAAAGTAGGTCGTTGTGGAAAGAATGGCCCTGTTGACAATGAGGAAAAGCAAACGGTTAACCTTAGGGCGATAGTGTTGGGTTTTGGGGTTACGAACGCAGTGGAAAATTATTTAAACAACAACAAAACCCTAGCCCTAAGATCCGTCTAGCATGAAGAGATTAGAAATTTATATGAAATAGAATTTACATACCTTGAATGCGAATTGTTTGTTCAAAAATAGATCTCCAATAGCGAATCTCAAAACGAATCTCAAAAACCGTTGATGAAGTTATTTTTGATCTTCTCCTTGTTCTTTACCTTGTGAAGAATCGAAGATCGAAGGCTTCAAGCTTTTGGTGATAAAGTAATCACCCTCTATCGGTAATCCACACTTGAACAGACCAAGAACGCTTTTTGATTGATTGCTAGATGATCTTCGATTATTGAAATGATCTTCAATAATCAATGGCTAAAAGTGTTTGATCTTTGATTCTCAATCTAGATCCCAATTTTAGTGTTTTATAAACCCCAAAATTTCATATATTTTTGGCTAACCAAAGGGTTCTATTTATATCAAATATAAATCCCTAACTATTAAGGAAAGAAACCTTGTTAAAGACCAAAACCAAACCAGCAAAGGAATTGTGTACGGACCAGTTTTTAGCCGCTTGCACGACACGTCCCCAGAGGCACGAGTCGTGCCTTATGGCCAATTGTGTCGCGCTACGAATCGTGCCAGAAAACCAGGTTGCCAAATCAACGGGGCACGAGTCATGCCTGAGGGCACGAGTCATCCCCAATTGCACAGCCTTAGATTCTGTCGTCCCTTCTTAAGGCACAACTTGGGCCAAGAGGGCACGAGTCGTCCCTTCAAGCACGAGTCATGCCATAGGGGACTAGTCGTTGACCCTTGAGCCCAAAATTCACCCCTTTAGCCATTTTCAATCCGTTCTTTTATGTGTGACCCTTTAGGAATTATATTTTATGTTGGTAGTGAATTGAAACATCAGCCTCACAAGATATAAGTGACTTCTAGCAAATCATTATGTCCACCCAATTAAATATAACATCAAAGCTTGATTCCTTGATAATCAAATGTCACAATCCCTTTGTCCACGATGTCTAACTGAACATGATTCATGGTCTAGGTCAACTCATCTCGTTCAATGCTTTCTCGATTCTGAATATGTTGATAATCAAAATGCCTTTGATCTCTATCAAATCACTTGAGTGTGGCCACACATTTCATCAAAATCATTCATCGAGGGGCCCAAACAAACATCTCTCTTCATAAGAGGGACAAATCCCGTCTTGATTTATCATTCTTCCCTGCATGAATCTTTTTTTTTTGGCGAAAAGAGGACGGTACCTCCCTAGATTTTATTAATAAAATAAATCAATTCAAACATAGTGGGGGACATGACAACCTCAACCACCAAAAAGGAAAAAACTAAGGGGGAGGCCTTACACATGTCGTAAGTACCTCTACAATAACGGGAGGGGAAACTAGAGTACAAAAAAGGAATTCAAAACCCAGCCATAACACTATTTATAACGAAAGGAGGGAAAGCCCGCCCTATCCAGAAGAAGAGCACCTCAGAAATGATGAGGGAGTTGAGAAGATGAGATCCAAACCCTGTCTACCTTTGAATCCACAACCACATTCGCCAAAGAATCAGCTACCTTGTTACCTTCACGAAATATATGACTGACATGAATATGCATATGCTCCATGATAAAGAAAATCTGTTGGACTATATAGAATATCTCCCAAGGAATTTGATAGACTTTAGTGATTACTTTCATAAGGACTTCTGAATTTTTTTTTGGAAAGAACTCCTCTCTCTAGAAAATTCTCTCCCTCTCGTCACTAGGGCTTTGCCCTATGGGCCGTTCACGGCAGCATGGCCGCGCGGTTTCCTTCTTCCCGTCTTTGAACTCCGGCCCCATAATCCCTACTATTCTCTCGACAATTCAACAACCCATTCCGCCGCTAACCCTAATGGATCCTCGCTTGCCATGCAAACCCTATTTCGGCTGATTCTTTGAATGCGCCACCTTCACATAATCCTTCTCCGAATCCTGCCTCCACCCTTGCGCCGCCCAACATCATTAACCCTAAACCTGATGCTGCTCGACAATCTAAATCTTTTGCAGATCTATTCTCTTCCCATCAAGATAATGCCTTCCCCGTTATGTCTTTGGCGTCCCATAAAGGGACCCCTTCTCTAAAACTCACAAAAGATGCGATTGAAAGACTTACAAAGCCATTCTCCTGGATGTTGATTGGCAAATTCTCTCATGTGCGCCCTTCTATGGAAGATACACGTATTGCTTTTGCTAGGTTTCAGTTGAAAGGAACTTACAAGTTGGGGCACCTTGATTCCAAACACCTTTTGATTCAGCTATCTAATGAGGTAGATTTCCAATGCCTTTAGATGAAGGATGTGTGGTACGTCATGAAATTCCCAATGCGGACCTTGGCGTGGTCTCCATCTTGGCATCCTGCACAAGAATCCCCTATTGTGCCGGTTTGGGTTGGCCTCCCAGGTATTCCAAAACATCTTTTCCATAAATCGATTATGTTTTCTTTGGCCCGAGCTATTGGTATGCCTTTATCGTTGGACAAAGCTACTTCTGATCTTTCCCGTCCAAGTGTTGCTAAGGTTCTAGTTCAACTCAGAAATTTTTATTGATTGTAATGACTTCCTGCCAAGTTTTTATCAAAAGATAGAATATGATAACTTGCCTAAATATTGTAAACATTGCTATGTCCTGGGCCATGATATTTCTATTTGCAAGCGTGTTCATCCTCATTTGCAGAAAACAGTCCCTAAAGAGAAAACTAATGGAGATGCGCCTTTTGCTAATATGGCTGAGTACCAGAAAAAGAAGGATCAAGGTAATGAGACTCAAGCTCATGAAACCCCAACAAATCATGATTTAGCTACCGCACCAACTGAGAGTTCTAGAAAAAATATTGATCCAAACCAAAATGGTGAAAAACCAAAGGAGGGGGCTGTCCCATATATTGCTCGAAGAGGTGTGCCTCTTTCCAATGTTGTGAATCAATTTCTGCAGAAGGTTTCTAAAGATGTGGTGAAGGGGAATGATGGTTCTCAAATTATTAAGGAGAACAACGCAAATATTTATGGTCTGATGGGTGAAGGCTCGGCAAGAGATGGCAACTTAGTGGCTGATCAAGAAGACACGACTGATGGAAAAAATGGTGATGTTGCTGCTCCTATGAAAAACAATGTGGCTGCTCATGTCCCTATGACTTTCTATCGAAAGTCATAGGGACATGAGCAGCCACATTGTTTTTCATAGGAGCAGCAACATCACCATTTTTTCCTTAATAATTTGAGAACCAACGAATGATATGGAGACTATAATGCGTAACATTGCTCGTTATAGGGAGACCCATCCTCCCCCAATTTTTGTGGCTGATGACTCTAACACTCCTGAGTTGTTCTCGTCTTCTAGTTCAAAGGCTCCATACTCTTTCGTTACTGATATGGCTGGTTATACTCCTTTTACTCCGTCACACAAAAAGAATACAAATGTTGATGGTTTCACAATGGTTACATCTAGAAAATGGCGAGGCAGGTCGGCTTCTCCTCCCGATAAATATGTTTGATGGTTTCTTGGTTTTTTTCGCCTTGCTGCACGTCCGTGTCTCTGTTCGGCCGTGGTTTTGCAAGCCATGGTTTTGTGGAAGTTTAGGGTTTTATTTACCCCCTCCTATTATTTTGGGGTGGTCCAGATGGACTTGCACCCCTCCCCTTAGCTTCCTCTTATTGTTGGTTTTAAGCCTCACATTTTTTCCTTTTCCGGTGGTTAGGTTTATGTCCCCCACCTGCTTTGTAATCTTTATTTTTATTTATAAAATCTAGGGAGCTACGTCTCCTTTCGGTTAAAAAAAATCATAAGGACTTCTGAATCGATCTCCAACCAAACATGCGTAATACCGAGAGTATGCGCGAAAGTTAACCCATCTAGAGCGGCTTTAGCCTCCGTCCACATATTAGATCGATGACCATAATAGTTTCCGAACGCAAAATCAACTCACCCTTAGCATTTCGAATGACGCCTCCTCCAGATGCTTCGCCCAGATTTCCCCTAGAAGCACTATCAGTATTGATCTTATAACACCCATGCTTTGGTTTGAACCACTTAACCATTTTAACCACACGAGGCTTCGGGGCAGCTACAGAAAACTTAAACACATGCAGAATTGAGGTATCAAAAACTGAGGACTGAACAGGAGGTTTGAACGCAGCAGCAATATTCATTACCTGTTGGGTAATAGAGGAGATGATATCAACGCCATACATCTGAATACCATCAAAAGTCCACTTATTTCTATGACACCAAATAGTCCAAGCAATGACTCCAGGAAGAATGAGAGTAATCCATTTATTAAGCGGGGAAGTATTCTTGGGACGATTAAACCACCATGAAGAGAGAATAGCCTGGAAAGACCCCAAATTATTATTAACACCACAAACTTGGCCAAAATATCTCCAAGTTGAAGTAGCAATGTCTCCATTCACAAAAACGTGATCCATGGATTCCGTTGAAGGATAATGGCAGCAACCACATCTTGAGGCTGTATGAATGCCTCGCTTCTGTAAAGCCTCATCCGTGGGTAAAACTTTGTGAAGAATTCTCCATAGCAGAATAGAGTATTTGGGGGGAATATGCTTATGCCAAAGAGTCGAAAAAACAGAACTAGAGATCTGAGAATGACGGCATTCCCGCCAAGCAGAAGAGATAGTAAATTTGCCTGTTGTGGAAGGCTTCCACATGAGAATATCCTCCTTCACATTAAGCGTGATATTTTGAGCCTTAATCAACTCCAAGAGAAGAGCACCATAGTTATTTCGAATGTATTCATCCCGAGGAAGACGATTTTCAAATAAAGTAGAAACCTCAATATGCTACTGCGGAAGAATAGGTTTAACCCCTTCAAACCAATTTTCCTGGATGGAAATCTGCCCATTACCAATCCTCCATGTAATTCGCTGCTCCATAAAATCTTTCACCCCTATCATGCAATTCCATATGTGAGAAGCAAAGCTTGTGACAACGGCGTCCATAGGGTGTGTCTCATAACATTATTTAGCGATCATGAATTCAGTCCAAAGAGAAGAAGAACCATGCAGCCGCCACCATAATTTCATGGCAAAGGCAGTAGCTAAATCCTCAAATTTCCGAATACCAAGCCCCCCTTCATCAAGAGGACGACTGATTTATTTCCACCCAATCCAATGACATTTTCGAGAGCCATCCGAACCACTCCAATAGAAATTCATTATTAACCGTTGCATGGTTGTAATCAAATTTTTTGGGAGATCTAAAACAGAAATATAATGGAGGGGTATTGCTTGGAGACAAGATTTGATAAGGGTTACCTTTGCACCGTGCGAGAGAAGCTTTCCTTGCCAAGTTTCTAGTCTCTTCTCCATTTTCTGGATTAGAGGACTAAATAACGCTTGCGTCTTTCGACCCACATATAAAGGGCATCCCAAATAGATAATTGGGAGGTCTTTTTTTAAAAAGCCCGTAACTTCAGAAATATGATCATCCCGAGTAGCATCATTCCTCCCTATTACGAAACAAGATTTTCCAATGCTAACAAGCTGCCCCGAGAAGTCTTGATATTTTTTCAAACACTTCATATGCGTTCTAAGAGAATCTTTAGCCCCATTACAAAAAACAATGATATCATCAGCATACGATAAATGGGAGACCACCGGAGTATGAATATGGGCTCGGAATCTGATTTTAGGATTGTATTGATGAAGATAATTTAGCCCTCTGCTTAGAATTTCAGCTGCAATGATAAAAAGACTAGGAGAGAGAGGGTCTCCCTGAAAAAGACCCCTAATCGAGTGAAAGAAACCACAACTTTCTCCATTCACGAGAACTGAAAACCAACAGTTAGAAATACACCTAAAAAACATGTCTACCCATTCAATAGCAAAACCGAACTATTTTAGCACCTTGATAAGAGCAACCCAAGATAACCGGTCATAAGCCTTGGCCATATCTAGCTTGATAGCAATATTAGACCCCTGTCATGGATTGCAATTCAGATTTCATGGCTTCTAACCATTTATTCGAATCAGGATCGGACATCGCCTCTTGATAGGAAGTAGGTTTGTCATTCTCAATGACTTCCACTTCATTACTTTCTGACACGAGAAACCCATATCTCTCGGGTGCGGATCGTAACCTATCCGATCTACGATGGACTTGTGGATCTTGAACTGGTTCCACAACTTCTTGTGGACTTGGTTCAGTCTCTACTATTGGTTCCATGCTATTTTCGGGTTCTTGAATTTCTTTAAGATCAATTTTACTCCCGCTAGATACTTTATTGAGAAACTGTTTCTCAAGAAAGGTACCATATCGAGCAACAAACACTTTGTTCTCATTGTGATTGTAAAAATAATACCCTTTGGTTTCCTTAGGATAACTAACGAAAATAACCTGTCAGATTTAGATTCTAACTTATCGGAGACAAGACTCTTCACATAAGCTTTGCAACCCCAAATCCTCATGAAAGACAAACTAGGTTTTCTTCCATGCCACATCTCATGTGGAGTCTTAGGAGCTGATTTAGTAGGGACTCTGTTCAGTGTGAACGCAGTAGTCTCTAATGCATGTCCCCAAATGGATATAGGAAGGTCTACTTGACTCATCATCGAACAAACCATATCTAATAGGGTTCTATTCCTCCTCTCGAAAACACTATTCCATTGTGGCATTTCGAGTGGAGTCAACTCTGAAACAATTCCACAGTTTTTGAGATGATTGTCAAACTCTTGGTCAAACTCTTGGCTCAAATACTCACCACCACGATCGGATCGAAGTGCTTTAATTGTTTTGCCATGTTGATTTTGCACTTCATTTTGAAATGTTCTAAACATCTCAAACGATTCACTCTTTGACTTCATCAGATAGACATAGCCATATCTAGATAAGTCATCGGTGAATGTAATGAAATACCGAAATCCTCCCCTAGCAATGCTGCTCATTGGTCCGCATACATCAGTATGTATTAGGCCCAATAAGTCACTAGCCCTTTCACTAATCTTAGTGTAGGGTGGTTTGGTCATTTTGCCCAATAAACAAGATTCGCATATCTCATATGATTCATAATCATGTGAGTCTAACATTCCATCTTTGTGGAGTTTATAAATGCGTTTCTCGTTTATATGACCAAGTCGGCAATGCCACATGAAAGAGTTGTTCACGTCATTCAGTTTGGATTTCTTGTCCACATGATAAACATTTCAACACTATTTTGTTTCTCATAAACATCAAGAACATAAAGGCCATTAAATAAATTTGCAATACCATAAAGCATATCATTTAAATAAATATAAAACTTATTATTCTTAATAAGAAAATTATACCCTTCATTATCCAAACAAGAAACATAAATAATATTCCTACTCAAATCCGGAACATAGTAACAATTGCTTAAAACAAGTACTAAGCCACTAGGTAAAGTTACATCATATGTCCCTACGGCTAATGCAGCAACTCTTGCTCCATTCCCCACACGTAGGTCAACTTCACCTTGTTTGAGTAGCTTTCTATTCCTTAGTCCCTGCACATTTAAACAAATGTGAGATCCACATCCGGTATCTAATACCCATGAACTAGAAATAGAAAGGAAAATATCTATCATATAGATACACAGATCGAAGCAATCGCATTGCTCTTCTTTGCCTTTAGGCCTTCCTTGTAAGCCTTGCAGTTGCGCTTCGAATGACCAACCTCTTGGCAATGATAGCAAACCGCTTCCTTTTAAGATGCCTTGGGAGCCTCTCCGGTAACGACAACCTTTGCATTAGGCTTAGCAACACTTGCTTTACCTTTGCCATCTTTCTTGAACCCTTTCCCTTTGCTAACCATTAGCACAGTGTCGGTTCGGGGCTTCTTGATATTCTTCTCTACGGTCTTAAGCATCGCATGCAATTCCGAGAGATTTTTATCCATGCCACTCATGTGATAGTGCATTATAAAATGACCATAACTTTCAGGCAATGAATTCAATATCAAATCCGTAGCGAGTTCCAAACTCATCAAATTTCCAAGCCTTTCGAGATGCTCAATGTGACCCTTCAACTTAAGGACATGAGCTCCCACCGACTGCCCCTCTTGCATCTGGCATGCAGTTAGGGCCTTTACCACATTGTACCGCTCTTGTCTTGCTAGCACTTGGAATATTTCCTTTAAGCGCTCCGCAAGATCAAATGCCGCTTCCATGTGCTCAAGGTCCTTCTGAAGAGCCTTAGACATGGTGGCAAGCATAAGGCATGTCACATCATTAAAATCATCAACATGTTTCTTGTGAGCATCCTTATCTGCCCTAGAAGCATTGGCGGCGAGGTGGAGGTGGAACGGGTTCATCGAGAAAGTACATTTTCTTCTCTTGCCTAAGAACAATTCTTAGGCTTCTAATCCAATCGAATAGTTTGTACCGCTCTCCTCAAGCTTGTCCGTCTCAAGGAGCGGTGCAGTGACAGGGGTTGATTATTGTGAGTAACCATTCTACAATAAAAATGTAAACAATATAAGCATATATCAATATCAACACATTTATCATCTAAGAACAAATATTGTATTTCATAAATACTCCCACTATATTATATACCTTCAAATACAAACATGTATCATATAATCATAGTTGGCTAAGATCCATATTTCACTTAATTCTGGTTTAACTAAGCTAATGCCCGAAATCAAGCTATTTAGGTAGAAACATCAATCATATCTCTATATGACTCTTAGATCTTTTATGAGATTTCCTTAGACATCATATATCAAAAACATGTTTTAAATCTCATCTATGACTTGGGTCAAATCTCATTTGAAAGCACCAATTAAGTCAAAACCCTTTTCAAACGTATGAGACATGAAACGATGCACCTGACTGAGCCAAAACTACATCAATCATAATCTCATCTTGATTACAAATTAAGATATAATGATGCACCCAACTGAGCTGAAACTACATCAAAATACCTTAAAATTTCACAAGTGTTCTAATCAAGGAATGGCATAAGACTTAAATATTTAGAAGGTTTTACAACATGTAACAAACATCGCATGGTTGTAACATAGATCTCATGTGTACATAATTATAAACATAGGGCTTCACAAAATTTCATGCAAACACTTTTATTCAATTTTGAGAAATTACAATCTACTTTAATCATATTAAATAGATTAACAACCTATGTGATAAACTAATCATAATCATAAATCATAATCATGGCATATCTCATATACTTGTTTTTCACAAAAACAAAACACATAAATCTAGATCTATTTCATATAGCATGGTAGCAAATAATCAAATTAAATCTAGCATGCAATTTCAATCCTAATCATGGCAAGACAGGGCTCTGATACCACTGTTGGGTTTGGGGTTACAAACGCAGCGGAAAATTATTTAAACAACAACAAAACCCTAGCCCTAAGATCCGTCTAGCATGAAGAGATTAGAAATTTATATGAAATAGAATTTACATACCTTGAATGCGAATTGTTTGTTAAAAAATAGATCTCGAATAGCGAATTTCAAAACGAATCTCAAAAACCGTTGATGAAGTTTTTTTTGATCTTCTCCTTGTTCTTTACCTTGTGAAGAATCGACGATCGAAGGCTTCAAGATTTTGGTGATAAAGTAATCACCCTCTATCGGTAATCCACACTTGAACGGACCAAGAACGCTTCTTGATTGATTGCTAGATGATTTCCGATTATTGAAACAATCTTCAATAATCAATGGCTAAAAGTGTTTGATCTTTGATTCTCAATCTAGATCCCAATTTTAGTGTTTCATAAACCCCAAAATTTCATATATTTTTGGCTGACCAAAGGATTCTATTTATATCAAATATAAATCTCTAACTATTAAGAAAAGAAACCTTGTTAAAGACCAAAACCAAACTAGCAAAGGAATCGTGTACGAACTAATTTTTAGCCGCTGGCACGACTCGTCCCCAGGGGCACGAGTCGTGCCTTATGGCCAATTGTGTCGCGCTATGAATCGTGCCAGAAAACCAGGTTGCCAAATCAACGGGGCACAAGTCGTGCATGAGGGCACGAGTCGTCCCCAATTGCACAACCTCAGATTCTGTCGTCCCTTCTTAAGGCACGACTTGGGCCAAGAGGGCACGAGTCGTCCCTTCAAGCACGAGTCGTGCCAGAGGGGACTAGTCGTCCCTTAAGCCCAGAAATCACCCCTTTAGCCATTTTCAATCCGTTCTTTTGTGTGTGAACCTTTAGGAATTATATTTTATGTTGGTAGTGAGTTGAAACATCAACCTCACAAGACATAAGTGACTTCTAGCAAATTTTTATGTCCACCCAATTAAATATAACATCAAAGCTTGATTCCTTGATAATCAAATGTCACATCCCTTTGTCCACGATGTCCAATTGAACATGAGTCATGGTCTAGGTCAACTCATCTCGTTCAATGCTTTCTCGATTCCGAATATGTTGATAATTCAAATGCCTTTGATCTCTATCAAATCACTTGAATGTGGCCACACATTTCATCAACATCATTCATCGAGGGGCCCAAGCAAACATCTCTCTTCATAAGAGGGACAAATCCCGTCTTGACTTATCATTCTTCCCTACATGAATCCAATCGTGCTAACATATCCCTTATTGCTATTCGATTAAAGATAGTGTTAGACTATATCAAACACGATCTTCATCATGTGGAAGACGATGATAATCTCAGGTACAAAGGATTCATTAAAACGACTATCATGAGATTTAATCATGACAACAGACCATGTCATACATCTCATAAGTAGGTCAAGTCCAGTACTCGTTCTCTAGCAAGTACCCATAAGTGTAATGTGCATCTCCATGCATATAATCATCTCCATGATTATCCATTACCAACTTATACTAGTTGTTCACAACAACTAGGGACGCAGTTCAAATAATAACCATGCAAACATATATAATGAACAGAATAAACACGCTCTATAATAAATGATAAAGATGATACATAACGGTTCAAGTTAAACATAACTATAGCCTAGGGCATTACACCAACAGATAGAAGACCCCAGAGAAACCATGATTGGCAGCTTCTTCAAGGGGGAAGATAGAGAAATCCTAATACATCTCCTTAGAGAATATGTTGACGTCTTCGCTTGGTCCTACAAAGATATGCCAAGGCTAAATCAATGGATCGTGAAACACAAAATAGCGCGCTACCTAACGCCAAAGCCGGTCAAACGAAGCTCGCAAGATTAAGTCCGAATGGTCGATGCAGGTGAAAGAAGAGATAATGAAGCTCTTGAAAGTAGGATTTATCAAGGTAATCGAATACCCATAATGGCTAGCCAATACAGTGCAGGTGGCTAAAGCAAATGGGAAGATACGAGTCTGTGTTGACTTTAGGGACTTGAACAAGGCATCCCTAAAGATGACTTCCCATTGCCAAACATAGACATGTTAGTCGACGCTACCACAACTTATGAAGTCCACTCATTCGTGGATGGTTTCGCAGGATACAACCAAATTCTCATGGAAGAAGAAGACCAACACAAAATAGCATTCACCACACCTTGGGGAACGTTTTATTATACGGTAATGCCATTTGGTCTAAAGAATGTGGGTCATAACACTATTCCATGATATGATCCACAAGGAAATAGAGGTATACGTGGACGACATGATTATCCACTCCAGAGGGACAAATGTCTAACTATCCCAATCCGAATCGCTCTCCATCCGACACATGGGAAACACTGCGGACTCACACAAACGTGATCCCGAAGACCCGTAGCCTTTAAAAACCCCAAACCACCAACCAAGCCAAGGTAGGACCTTTCCGGGATAAAATAAAACAAAAGGACTTTTTGTGAATTACAAAAAATATTCAGCCTGTAGAAGTGTCCGCGCGGACACTTTTGCAACTAGACATCATCATGGAAAAAATCCCCTTAAAGTCCACAATATTCCCTTAAATCTGGGAAAACCAAAAAAAATGGTAATGACATATGTGTCTGCGCGAACATGTTTGCATTTTTCTTGGGCCTATAAATAGAGGGCTCCCCCTCTCATTTTCTTCACTCCTCCCTTCTCTCCTCTCTCCCCCCAGCCTTCAGGCTCCCCTCTCAGCCCTTTCGAGGCAATCCCGACCCCTTTCGGTCATTCCCGGGGCCTTCCAAGCCCTCCCGAGGTGCTTTGAAGCCCTACCGAGCCATCCCGAGATGCTCTCGAGCCATCTTGAGGTCCTCCCGAAGCATCTCGAAGCCCTGCTGGTCCATTCTGAGCTATTCCGAAGCATCCCAAGCCATTCCAGTCCATCCCGAAGCCCTGCCGGTAAATCTCGAGGCATCCCGACGCACGCCGAACCTCTGCCCGAATACAACCAACAATCCCGAGGCACGCCGAACCTCTGCCTGAGTACAACCAACAATCCCGAGGCACGCCGAACCTCTGCCCGAGTACAACCAATAATCCTGAGGCATGCCGAACCTCTGCCCGAGTACCACCAACAATCCCGAGGCACGCCGAACCTCTGCCCAAGTACAACCAACAATCCTGAGGCATGCCGAACCTCTGCCCAAAAACACACAGTAACCCTGAGGCACTCCGGAACTCTGTCCGCAGACACCGATACATCCCAAAACAATCCCGGTCTATCCCGGAGCACTATTCAAACTCAAACACTATTCCCCAGCGGAAGATAGACACGAACCAACATTCGTAAGGCCGCCTTCCAAAACTATTTCAATTCATTTCAATACATAGCATACAATGTAGACATCCCATTCAAAATGCATTTTTAAAAGCACATACACACACACACACAACTTTTAAAGAAAGAGGGGTATCGAAAGACGGCGACTCGGGTGAGCTCTACTATTCTCTTCCTGAGGCGTAACCTGACCTCCGAACTCAAAACCTCATCACACAACAACCTTTTCAAAAACAAAGACTTTTCTCAATGTTTTGGGCTATATCAAAATGGCGTGGCGACTCTACAAACAAAAACAGCGACACCTCCCGACATGAATAGAGATGTCCGGCCCGTGCTCGCGGATCCGGGTAATTTCAATTGGCGACTCCGCTGGGGATATTTTGTTTTAAAAACTTTAAACCAAAAAAAAGGATTTTTAAAACAATGATGAGGGTCAAACTTTCATTTTACCCCTTCTTTAACTGTTGTGTGTGTGTGCATGTGCTTTATTTTATAAAAAAATATAAAAAAATGCATCATAATACAACAAATGTGTACATACATTTAAATATTCTGCAAAACTTTCTGTTTTACTCAGAAAAAGAATTTTAGTGACCGCACACTACGCGCACTCTTATCCTGTACACTGCACACTACAATCCCAAGCCCGGAGTGGTCTCAGTTGCAGTTCGATTGGCCTTCTTACGCCTCTCGAGCACGCACGGGATCATTCCAAACTTCCCATCCTAGCCAGTGTCAACCATGCACGCTTGTGTCACACTTTGTCCAGACCCGGTTGGTTTTTACCTAGTCCGTGTAATAAAGCCTGAATACATATCCCATGATGGCCGTTATCTGGGTCACAACCCAGAAATTAAGATCCCTTGCGCAAGAAAGACGATGAAAGGTCATGCTAAAATCTTGACCCAATCTTGATTTCCAAAGCTACACCCAGACAATGCTCCGTCCCAAACATACATTCATGCCCACATGACACCATGTCATCAAACCTTTAATACGTCAGCCATGACAATATGACCTAGCCAAAACCTAACGTCATAGATCCCTTGCTGTAAGTACCCAAATCTGGCTCATGCCTTCCGGTTAAATTTCCCGGCAATTTCGGTAAGTTTTTTGGTAATTCTCCGGACCTTCCTAGTGTTCCGGAAATATTCCGGAACAGTTCCAAATTAATTAAAGGCTGAAGAGGAGCCTTCCTAATTAAGAAACACGTTTTTCTTAATTAGGAAGAAGTTTCTAGAATTTGCCACCTTGCATGGTTCTAGAAATGCTGAGTCACAATGGATAATGCCGCACGGCTACATTAGCTTGAGGTCCCTAGCCGCACGGCCTCATTGGCGATTTCCAGACTGCCTATAAATAGAGCCCTCCTCTACCCATTTTAGAAAAAAACAAGAGGCATCAATTACTCATATTACGAAGAAATACTCCCAAGAAGCTGCTGGAAGTCCAAGAAGGTGAAGAAGAAGGCCAAGAAGCTACCTCCCTCCTCCTTGAAGATCCAAGATCAACCTCTCCTCCTAGCTCCATCCAAAGAAGAAAGAACAAGAGGCATCAATTACTCATATTATGAAGAAATACTCCCAAGAAGCTGCTGGAAGTCCAAGAAGGTGAAGAAGAAGGCCAAGAAGCTACCTCCCTCCTCCTTGAAGATCCAAGATCAACCTCTCCTCCTAGCTCCATCCAAAGAAGAAGGAAGCCATTGGTAACCTCGCACGCCCTAACCTCGCATCCTAATTGCTTTATAAATTGCTCATTGCATTGCCTTTATATTGCTTGGGACTTGGTAGATTAGAGATCACATCTTTATATTCCCCCTTCCCCTTTTGCATGCATTAGACATCATTTGTCATAAAAAATGTAGTCTTTCCCTATAAAGGTGCATCCTTTGCACCTAAAACCCCCATTTTCCAATAAAAATGTCATCTTTATGCATCCTTTGCATATAAAAATTAAATCTTTTCAATCAAAATGCATCCTTTGCATTCAAAATCCCTTTTCCAAGCATCATTTGCTTTAAAGATCATGCCTTTACCATAAACTAGCATCATATGCTTTTCAAAATGCAATCTTTATGCATCATTTGCATAATGAATGCCAATTTCTTCATAAAAATGCATCATTTGCATAAAAATCATATCTTTATGCATCATTTGCAACCCAAAAATGTCATCTTTTCATTAACCCGGAAGGGAGAATAACCCAGCGAAAGATTACACACACGCACTATTTTTTTTCTCTCTCTAGGGCGGAGCTAGGGTTTCGTCGCTAGGGCTTTGCCCTAGGGGCCGTCCGCCGGCAGCCATGGCTATGCCGGTGTCTTTCTTCCCGTCCTTGAACGCCAGTCCCCATAATCCTTACTACTCTCCGTTAATCCAACAACCCTTTGTCGCTGCTATCCCTACCCCATCGCTTTGCCATGCAAACTCTAGTGCGTCTAATCCTTTGATTGCGCCGCAAACACAAACTCCTTCTCCGATCCTGCTTCTTCCCTTACGCCGGCCATTAATATAAGCCCAAAACCTGATGTTGCTCGACAATCTAAATCATTTGCATTTATTCTCCTCCCATCAAGATAACGCTTTCCTGTTGCCGTTGGCCTCACATAAAGGGATCCCTTCGCTAAACTCTCAAAAGATGCGATTGAAAGGCTTACAAAGCCATTCTCATGGACATTGATTGGCAAATTCTCTCATGGCGCCCTTCTATGGAAGATACGCGGATTGCTTTTGCTCGTTTTCGTTGAAAGGTACTTGCAAGTTAGGACACCTTGATTCCAAACACCTATTGATTCGGCTCTCTAATGAGGCGGATTACCAACGCCTATGGATGAAGAATGTGTGGTACGTCATGAAATATCCTATGCGAACCTTGGCGTGGTCTCCTTCTTGGCGTCCTACGCAAGAATCCCCTATTGTGCCGATTTGGGTTGGCCTCCCGGGTATCCCAATTCACCTTTTTAATAAATCGATTCTATTTTCTCTTGCCTAGGGCTATTGGTACACCTTTGTCACCGGATAAAGCCACTTCGATCTCTCTCGTCCTAGCGCGTTGCTAAGGTCCTTGTTCAAGTTGATGTCACCAAAAAATTACCTTCTGAGATTTTTATCGATTGTGATGATTTTTTGCCTAGTTTCTATCAAAAGATAGAATATGATAACTTGCCTAAATATTGTAAACATTGTTTTGTCTTGGGCCATGATTTTTCTCTTTGCTAGCGTGCTCACCCTCATTTGCAGAAAGAAAAATCTAATGGGGTTGTGCCTATTAATTTAGCCGCTAACCGAATTTGAAGGCTCAAGGTAATGAGGTTATTCTGAAGTTCCAACTAATGTGAGTTCTAGTATTGATCCAATAGATGCGGGAAAAACCAAAGGAGGGCTGTCCCATACCTTGCTCGAAGAGGCTTGCCTCTTTCAAATGCTGTAAATCAAATTCTGCAGAAGGTTTCAAGAGATGTTGTGAAGGGAAATGATAGTATTCAGGCAGAAAACGCAAATTCTGATGGTTTTTTGGGTGCTAGCTCGGCTTTGGCTCCTCAGGAGGAAGTGCAAAATAGTAATGGTATGAATCTTTGCTCCAATGAATAATCTTTGTTGTTGTTAACTCTCAATCCAATATTTTGGGTGTTGGCTCGGTTAAAGGCTCTTTGTCTCGGCAATGGTTGATGGCAACATTGAGGCTAGTATGGGCACGGATAAGGCTGCCGAGATGGTTTTTGGATCGGCTAGGGCTGCTCAAGAAGATTTGGATGTTGGAATAATAAACACAAATAATGTTTCTGCTGCAAATAACGTGGCTGGGGTTGTTGGTGTTGGTGACAATGCGGCTGTTCCTATTGGTGTTGGTGATGATATCAATGCTACAACAAATGATATGGAGGCTATTATGCGCAACATTGCTCGTTATAGGGAGTCCCATCCTCCCCAACCTTATGTGGAAGTAGAACCAAAATCTCCAGAGCGTTTCTCGGCTTCACGGGCTCCATATTCCTTTGTTACTGATATGGCTGGCTATACTCCTTTTATTCCGTCTCACAAAAAGAATACAAATGCTGATGGGTTCACAATGGTCTCTTCTAGAAAATGGCGTGGAAGGTCGGCTTCTCCTCCTGATAATTTTGTTTGATGGGTTTTGGTTTTCCCCTTTCCCCTTTGATAGCTTAGGGTTTAGTTTCCCCCTTCCTCTTGTTTTGGGGCGGTCCATATGGACTTGCACTCCTCCCCTTAGCTTTCTTGATTTTATTGTTGGCTTTAAGCCCCACATTGTAGATTTCTTTTCTTTCCCGGTGGCTAGGTTTTATGTCCCCACCGTGCTTTAAAAAAAAAAAAAAAAAAAACATCTTTTCATTAAAAATGTCATTTTTATATATATTCCCCCATTCCCCATTAGTAACCTCGGAACGGACCGATTGTAAAAGATCCTATCTTTACATCGTACCTTCCATAAAGGTTTCATAATCTCTTTAGAAAAGGGACACCTTTGAACCCTATATCTCCGATTATCACTTAAGATGAGTATGAAGCATCTATACGAGCTCGACCATCTTAAAGTGTAGGATTGATGGGCTAAGGACCCTCCTTTTCTAAAGAACTTCATCTTTGACTACAAAGAGAGTCATTCTCTCGATCACGCAAGTCCCAAGGTCCAAAAAATGCGATGATCACAAGTCCAAGATGAGGGCGGGATCATAATCCCGAATACATAAAACCCAAGAAATCCCGAGCGACAACCAACAAATGGTTTGTACGTCCGGAAGACGACTTGGGACATTCCCTCCTTATTATCAAACACATGCACACAAGAATGCACGCAAGCAAGCACGATTAATGGGATCTTGGGAGACTTGCTCCGGCAAGGCACCTTGGGTGAACGACGATCCGTTCTTCCCAAGGGGTAACTTAACCTCCGAACCCATAAAACCTTTTTTTCAAAGTTTTGAGGTAATCAAAATGGCGTGGCGACTCCGTTTTTCAAATTAAACCGGATGTCTTCAAACTAGCGTGAATCCAACAAACGCAAAATTTTGGGCACACATTCACAGTTTGGCGACTCCACTGGGACATCCCAAAGGAGAAAAGCTTTTATTTTCAAAACAAAAATCGATACTCGGTATATAGATGGAAACCACTTACCCTTCCTGTACACTCCCTGACGTGGGAGTTGGGATAACCGGTGGTTTAACAATCCCACGTACCAGTATCCCTTTTTCGAAAATTTTTTTTTGAAAAAATGAAAGAAAGCTTTTCCCTTTGAGCGGGTTAGACTCCCGTCGCCGATTTCATTAATCATGCTTGCTTTCTTTACCGTGCATTGCATCATTTGCATCTTGGAATCTGTGCATACTTTGAACGGGAAACAACCCGAAAAATAGCAAAAGGAGTGGAACACGGAAAATTGATCCATGCGGTCGTACGGCTCAATCCTCCCCGGATTCGGCCAGGGCGACCTCGGTGGCAATTCCACCGGGGAAAAATTGAGGTTAATCTGGCGGTCCTAGCGGCTTGGGGCTACTCGGCTCCATGACTCGCCGGGGCTCCCAGAAAATTTACGTGCTTATGTGTTGCATTTTCCCCGTCCCAAAAATCATTCCTTTAAAACACATTTACGAAAATCTCTGTTTTAACTCAAAAGGAACATTTTTAGGAGACCGCACACTACGCGCACTTTGATATATCCCGTACACTTTTGCACGCACGTCCTTCAAACTCGAGGTGGTTCCGAGTGCCGATCCACGGACGGCCTTACGATGCTCCGGGCGCGCACGAGAATCATCCCAACCTCCCCATGGCGGCCGGTGTCGACCAATGCACGGTCAGTGTCACACGTTTCAAAAAAAAACCGTGACTTTTGGTTGGTTTTTGGTCTAGTCAGTGTCATATAGCCCCGATTGCATACCCTCGTAAAAGTCAAGCCTTAGTTCATAACGGAAGAAGAACTACGCCAAAATTCCGACAAGGAAAAATTGGCGAGATCTCGACTCAGACATTGACTATTGACCTTGACACACACGGAATGCGTAAGAGTCAAGATCGAGTCTTTGCCAACAAATCAAAAGATCTTTCGCTCAAGCGAAGCTCTGCTAAAATTCCGACAAGGAAAAATTGGCAAGATCTTGACCGGCATTGACTTCGATTCTAACTCGCGCCCGCGTATGCAACGAAGTTCAATGTGACACTTTGTGTCATCCAGGCTTTTGCCGCCCGACCCATGCCTATTATCTTCTTGGACATTACCGAAAGTCAACGTCATTCGCTCAAGCGAAATTCTACCAAAAATCCTATCAAGGCGGAAAGACGAGACTTTCCGATATTGCCTTGACTATAATCCGCACGCTCGTGCGTTGAAAGTTCCTATGACCCGCTAGACCCGTTAGGAGCGTTCTTTACTCTCGGTCGGTGGGATCCGCGTGCCTATAGGACCCTCGCAGGGCATCCACCTGGGAGGTCGAAATACGGGTGGAATACGAGGGGCTTATAGACGTAGTGACGGAACCCGCTGATCCGGGATCTAGAGTAGTTACGAAAAAGAAGGGCAAACCCCTTTTCCAACCAAATAGATATTAATAAAAGACACTGTTTAAGTAAACTGGAAGATTCTAATTTGCATATTGCTGAGCCTTGACTAAACACCTACCCCGAGTCTAAACCTTTCCTATCCCTTTCCATGGCGAGAAAGAAGTGGGTGAGAACACCGGGTCGGCAACTTGTTAGCGCAGAATTCTCGGAACAGGTTCGCGAGAATCCTCGGTTTTGCCGGCTTTTCGGTATCAAAATGGCCAACATGGTAGTCAACAATGGTAATGACCAAGTAGTCGGAGAGGCCATCCCGGTTCAGCCCAAGCCTCACATATGGTATGATGTATGCGATGTGAGGACCGGCTCGGAGTATGAGTATCAAGAATGGATTAATGAAGACGCTCCTTCGAGAAAGAAGAAGAAGAGAAAGTCCACACAACGTAAGCTAAAAGAAAGGTATGAAGCCGGAGACAAGAGCGTCGGAACTCTAGGGAGCCTTACGGCAAGTTCGATTACTGTCGGCTATGCCAAACTTGGCCCGCCAAGGAACCCATCATTCAAAGCACAGTCCGGCTGATACCCCCATGCAGTGATCCTCTTGAAGCGAAAGTGCTGAATTTGTGGCCATCGTAAAGTTCAATGAGAAGCTAGAAGATCTAGAAGCAGAATACGAAATCCTATTGAATACGTAGCCGGTCAAGGAAGAATTAAGATCCCCTTTGAAGAAGATTTCATCGGCATTATTCAGTGCCAACCCTCCTGTTGGCTACACTGACAAGGTCGTGGTGTCCAAGATCGGTAAGAGAAAATGAGTTATCGGCGGTGCATTGATAAGATGAGCCGAGACTCTTGATCAATGAGCCCGGTTATCACGGACGAGCTCAACGAGAGATTGCATCAAGCTACTCTAGCTCCCTCACTATCTTTCCACAGTACCGGCACTGTCAATGATTTCCGGCAAGTTTTTGATCAATTTGAAGTCTCCAACTTTACGAAGAACGCCGACAAGGCGCTACTCCCCGGGCAACAGAAAGAAGGAGTGAGATCCCGGTCCAACCCTTGTCAAGCCACCCTCGAGTCAATAAGTAATGTAGGGTCCAGTCGGTAGCGTACGTTCGGTCGAGTCGGGAATCTTTGAATTCCGGTCCTACGAGTCATCAGAAGGCCTCACGCTGAGGACTATCAAATGTAATCGATGTCATCTTTTCCCTTATTTTGAATGAAATGACGGATCTTTACGAGTATCCTCTTATTGCCAACTTAACAAATGATAAATTAACTCAAAACTCAACAACAGTTAATAATGAATCATTTGAACAAGATGCAAACACACTAAATGAACAATACATTAAAGAAATCTTTAAGCGGGTTTCGGAAAAAGAGGAAAACCGGGCCCAAGTAGGAGGTTTTGACAAGTGTGAACTTGGGTACTTTGTCGAGGAACCTAAAGAGACACGAGATTGGAAACTTCTTCCAGGGGTTGAGCAGGGACAGACCGATCGATCGCCTCGGGAATACGTCGACGTGTTTGCATGGTCATACGGGGATATGCTTAGGGGCTAGACAGGTTCGATAGTAGAGCACGAGAATCCCTCTAGCACGGATGCTAAGCCGGTAAAACAGAAACCGAGGAAGATCGAAGCCGGAATGGTCTCTACGGGTCAAAGAAGAAATTGAGAAGCTACTGCGGGTAGGATTCATTAGAGTCATCGAATATCCGACATGGTTATCCAATATTGTGACCGTCACCAAGGCCAATGGGAAGGTGCGGCTGCTTTGTGTGGATTTCCGAGATGCGAACAGAGGCCGGCCCAAGGACGATTACCCTTTGCCAAACATAGACATCTGGTGGACTCCACCGCCAACTACGAAGTCAAATCCATCATTGATGGCTTTACAGGATACAACCAGATCAAGATGGCCGAGGAAGACCAAGAAAAGACGGCCTTCACCACACCGTGGGAACTTGCTGTTATACGGTGATGCCATTTGGGCTTAAGAACGCCGGGGCTACTTACCCAACGGGCGGCGACCGCGCTTTTTCATGACATGATCCACAAGGAGATTGAGGTCTACGTAGACGACATGATAATCCACTCCAAAGGCGAGGACGGGCAAGACTTTGTTGACTGCGGAAGTTCTTTGAGAGGCCGAGACAACATTCCATGAGACTAAACCTGCTAAATGCACCTTCGGAGTGACAAAGGGAAAAGTGCTTGGGTATATGGTCACGGAGCGAGGTATCGAAGTTGACCCCCAAAGATCAAAGCCATTATGGATATGAGGCCACCTCGGACCCGGACGAAGTCAAGAGCTTTATGGGAAAGCTGCGAGACATTAGCCATTTCGTCAATCAGGTTGACCACTATGTGCGAGCCCATCTTCAAGCTCATGAAGAAGAACGCAGACACTGAGAATGGACCAAAGAATGCCGGGATGCTTTTGACCAGATCAAGGCATACATGGTACATCCTCCGTACTATGCCCCCCACATAGACGTAAACCTCTTACGCTCTATCTCACTGTCACCGATCTTGCGGTTGGGGCTATGCTTGCCCGGGAGAAGAAAGAATCTCGGATAGAAACGCCATTTACTTTGTCGGCGGAAGGCTGCAGGGAAGTGAGCTCAATTACTCGGCATGTGAAAAACCTGTGCGGGGCGCAGTGCAGGTAGTCGGCAAGTTGAAGCATTATATGCGAAGCCCGCCCTGTGAATTTGGTCTCAAGAATGGACCCCATCAAATACATCTTTGATAAGCCTTCCCTCTCGATGCGTCTAGCAAAGTGGTCCTTCTTCTTAGCAGAGTACGACATCAACTATGTGACCGTAAAGGCCATCAAGGGTCAAGCGTTGTCGGACTACTCCGGCAAACTTTCCCGGTAATGAAGACGAGAGGGCACGAACCCCAATTCCCAGAGATGAAGGGATCTTTGCGGTCGAGCACGAAAACCGATGTCAATTGTTCTTTGATGGAGCCGCTAACAAAAGAGGAAACGGTATCGGAATGCTCTTGGTCGATCCAAAAGATGAGCATACACCCATAGCCCTCAAGTTGAACTTCCCCGCCACGAACAATGTTGCGAGTATGAAGCTTTGCATTCTTTGGTTTGGAAGCCGCCTTAGAAAGGAATGTCAAGGAGCTAGAAGTTTACGGAGACTCGGCCACGATCATCAACCGGGTTTCCAACAAGTGGAAGGCTGTGGACCCTAACCAGCAGCGTGTATCATGCCCATATGGAGGAGTTGTTTGGACGGTTCGAGAAGTGACCTTCCACTACTTGCCAAGGGAAAAGAACAGATTCGCAGATGCCACTAGCTACTCTAGCCTCATTGGTAGAGATCCCCGAGGGAAAAGCCATAAAACCCTTCCGAGTGGGTAGAAGAGAAGCCCCACCTTACATTTGTGAAGTAGACACAGGACCCGAGCCTATAAAGGAACCCTGGTACAATCAAATTTACCAGTTCCTCAAAGATGGAGAGTCAGCTTTCAGTGACGAAGAAGGTAGACCAAAAGAAGGTGTCAGAGCCAAGAGCTTACAAGCCCTGAAAAGGTTGGCCTCCCATTATGTCATTCTAGGAGGCAACTTGTACAAGAAGCGGTACCAAGGACCACTCCTCTTGTGCGTCACTCGAGAAAAGGCCAAAGAGTTGATGACCGAAGTCCACAATGGTCCCTGCGGTCCTCATATGAATGCCAGAGCCCTGATGCAAGTGATCCTCAGAATGGGTTACTACTGGATTTTCATGGAAACAGACTGTGTCCAGCACGTCCGAGCATGCGACAAGTGCCAGCGGTTTGCCAACCTCAACCATCTCCCGCCTCATGACCTGTACTGCATGACGACTCCTTGGCCGTTTGCAACTCGGGGTATTGACGTAATAGGGAAAATAGCCCCGGCAGGAAGCAATGGGCATGAATTTGTGCTAGTAGCCATCGACTACTTTACCAAGTGGGTAGAGGCCAAGTCTTACAAGGTCCTCACTTCCAGAAAAGTGGCCCAATTCATCAAAGAAAACATAATGTGCAGATATGGGGTGCCCAACGAGTCATTTTCTATAATGGGTCGCACTTTGAAGGGGACTGCGATAGGTTCTTTGTCGGGAATTCGGGATCACTCGCCACAAGTCGTCTCCCGTACGGACCTCGGACTAATGGAGCCGTGAAAGCTGCTAATAAGACGCTCGAACGGATCATCCGGAAGATGGCGACCCGTGGTCGTGATTGGCCCGAAAAGCTGCACCTGGCACTCTGGGGCTACGAACGTCTGTCGAACGGCTACGGGAGAAACTCCTTTTGCCTTAACCTACGGGATGGAAGCGGTGTTACCGGTGGAGTTGGAAATCCCGTCATTAAGGGTCCTCCCGGAAAACTTGGTGTCAATGAAGTAGAATGGTTGCGCGGCGGCATGATGAGTTAGCCACCTTGACGAGAGAAGGCTAAAAGCCATGGAACACACCCGAGCCTACCGTGAGGCGGATGGCCGAGCGTTTGATAAAAAGGTCAAGGCCGTAGACATCAAAGAGGGTGACTTAGTTTTGAAAGTGAAGCCCCCTACCGCAGACAACCCCACAGGAAAATGGGAACCCGTTTGGATCGGCCCTTATGTGGTGCAGAAGATACTATCGGGAGGAGCCATGAAGCTTGCGGACACTGACCGCAATCCCTTTGTCCACCCGGTTAACGGTGATAAGCTCAAAAGATACTATGTCTAAAAGAAAAAAAAAGAAAAAAATAAATAATAATAAAAAAAAAGTGCAAAAAGAGTAATACCCAGCTAGGCTGAAAACCCCAAAAAGGGCGGTCTAGGCAAAAGACAGGGTTGCACATAAAAAATCTTAGTGCAAAAAGAGTAATGCCCAGCTAGGCTGAAAACCCAAAAAGGGCGGTCTATGTTATTGCGGAACATTGCTCGTTATAGGGAATCTCATCCTTCCCAACAACATTGCTCGTTATAGGGAATCTCATCCTTCCCAACCTTTTGTGGAAGTAGAACCAAAATCTCCAGAGCGTTTTTCGGCTTCAAGGGCCCCATATTCCTTTGTTACTGATATGGCTGGCTACACTCCTTTTACTCCGTCTCACAAAAAGAATAATAATGCTGATGGTTTTACAATGGTTTCTTCTCGGAAATGGCGTGGAAGATCGGCTTCTCCTCCTGATAATCATGTTTGATGGGATTTGTCTTTTCCCTCTTGATAGCTTAGGGCTTAGTTCCCCCCTTCCTCTTATCTTGGGTCGGTCCAGATGGACTTGCACCCCTCCCCTTAGCTTTCTTGTTTTTGTTGTTGGCTTTAAGCCCCACATTGTAGTTTTCTTTTCGTTTCCGGTGGTTTGGTTCTTTGTCCCCCACCGTGCTTTGTTTCTTTTATTTATTTATAAAATCTAGGGAGCTACGTCTCCTTTCGTTTAAAAAAAAAAAAAATTTAGAGAGAGAGGGTCTCTCTCTCTATACGCAAATCGCCCCTCACCGTGTTTGCGATTGGAATTGCGATTGGAATTGCATTTGTTCGTGTTCGGGAACAGGCCGAAGGTCGAGAGATCAATTCCAATTCCAATTCAATTGAGATGATTTGGTTTTTTTGTTTGGGAATTTGAGGATAGTTTGATTTTGAAATGCCGCCTAAGTGATTCTCAATGCCGTACACATTTTCATGAATGCCATTTAATGTTTTTTTGAATGCACCAATAATGATTACCGATTTTGAATGCCGCTCACATTTTTATGAATGCGTACATGTTTTTTGGAATGCCAGTTCATGTTTTTGAATGCCAAAGAAAATGATTATCGGTGTTTTTGAGTGCCGTGTATGTGTATTTGAGTGCCAATCACGTGATTTTGAATGCCACCATGTTTTTGAATGCCGGTGCTTGTGTTTTTGAGAGCCAAAGAAAATATTAGTGTAACAAAGTGCCGTTGTTAGTGTAACAGAGTGCCGTGTGAAGAGTGCCCGTTCATGTATATAAAAGTGCCCGTATAAAAGTGCCAGTGCCGCTTAACAAAAAGTGCCAGCTACACCGGCACTTTGTTAAATTGGTACTCGCACTTTTTTCACCGGCATTTTGTGATACATGGATCGGCACTTTATCACACTCGGCAAATTGCTAAACAGACACTGGCATAAACGGGGAAACCAGTAATTACAAAAATGCCACCATTTATTTTGAACATGGTTGCCAGTAATTACAAAATTGCCACCGTTTATTTTGAAAACACGTTTTTTCTTATCTTAAGAAAAAACTAGTTTTTTATAAGACCAACTCTATTCTTATTCGTGTTATGCATGAGGGAGATTTTAATAGGTCATGTGGCTAAAGAACAATGGTATTTAGGCAGATTTCCAATGCGTGTTTTTCGTTGGTCTCCTTCGTGGCATCCGGAAAAGGAATCGTCATTGGTTCCTGTATGGGTTGGTCTTCCGGGATTGCCAATCCACATGTTTAATAAAGTTTGTTTGTACTCCATTGCTAAAATTTTTGGGGAGCCACTTTCTATTGACAAGGCCACGGCTGAGTTATCTCGGCCTAGTGTGGCTAAGGTACTTGTTCAAGTTGATTTACTTAAGAAACTTCCGTCTAGGGTTTTCATAGATTGTGGTGATGAGTTTTCAAGTTTTTTTCAAAATTTAGAATTTGATAATCTTCCCCAATATTGTAAGCATTGTTATAAACTTGGCCATGATGTCTCAAAGTGTTTTTATCTCCATCCTAAAGATAAAGTTCAGAATAATATGGCTGATGATAATAATAATAATTCGAACCATATTATTTTGGAAAAAAACAAAGATGTTTTTATGGAAACTACTACTAACGTTGGCAATGAAGGTAATAGCAAACTTGATAAGAACACGGGGCTGGCCAAAAAAGATCAAATATATGTCGCAAAGCACAAGGTTCTCGAAGGTGTTAATGGAAAATCTGCTCAACAACAAGCCAATGGTGATACTCAAAAAGAGAATGCCTCGCTTGATAAACGTCAATCTACAACTATGGCTGGAAATGGAAATGCGCATGGTAAGAATGCAACTATTGCTGGAAATGAAAATGCGCATGGTACTAATAAAATTCAGAATAATGGTAAGCAAAAAGAGATCATTTTGGGCAATTCTGCTCACGTGATTGCTGGTCGCCAAGGTACGTCTTCTAATTTTTCTATAAATGTTGTTGGTTCTTCTTCTATGGCTCAAAAACCCCCATCTCCCCTTGGATCAAAATTTTTTGGTTCCAACCTTGCTACTCATGGATTTAGCTTTCTTCCTAAGTGGGGAGCCCCTTTTGTTTCCCCTAATTCGTTAAAATCTGCTATTAATATGGAAAAATATGCTCCTAACGTTAATCTTGGTGGTAATCATATAATTATTGAAGATGGGTCTATCGAGCTTGAAGAAGAGCTTGAACATAATAATAATGATTTCATTGAGGTTAATAATGTTATTCCCTCTTCCGGCCCATCTTTGGCTGGGGAAGATAGGTTCATGCATTTAGAGGATGGTAAGTGTGATTCTGACTCGGAATTGGAGGTGATAGATAATACTATTCGTAAATGGCCTGGGGAGGAGTCAATTGTTAATCTTCATTTATCTCCTCGTGGCCCTCGTGTCACTTCTCAGCTTGATCTTCAAGAGGTCTTCAATGAAGGTAGGGATCCTTTATTTGATGGGAATGTCCCAAACTTTGGGAAATCCAATGATTCTTTGGCTTAAAAGCCATCTCTCTTTCTTTTATATTAAAATTGTTTTAATGGTTGGGGCTCTAAGTTGGAATATCCGGGGTATTGGTAATGTCGCCTCGGTTCGTAGAGTAAAGAGGTTATTAAGGATTCATGATGTCTTTATATGTGGTATTTATGAGCCTAAGGTGGATCCCATCTTACTTCCTTCTTATGTTCATAAAATTCGTTGTCTTGGAGGTGTTGTTAATGATAAGGGAAATATCTGGGTTGTGTGGAGGCATGGCATCACTTGTGATGTTATTTTTCATGACGATCAAGTGATCACTGTCCGGGTGTCTCATTCTCTTTGGCCCAATCCCGTCCTTATGTCCTTTGTTCATGCTAGTTGTAGCAAATACACTAGAAGGGCTTTATGGGATTATATTATTGATGTGAGCAATACTGATGATCCCTGGTTAATTGTGGGGGACTTTAATTCTGTTGTTGATCAATCTGAGAAGCTTGGGGGTAGGCCTGTGGTGGATTCTCGGGTTTCTGAGTTTGTTGATATGATTCAGGTTTCTAATTTTATTGATGGTGGGTTTCGGGGTCATATCTTCACTTGGTGGAACAAGAGATCGAAGCGTGCCACTATTCTTCAAAGGCTTGATCGTGCCCTGTATAATGATAAATGGCTGCGTTGTTTCGCTCAAACTTCTATTGATCATCTTAGTAGGACTTGTTCTGATCATGCTCCGTTGGCTATCAATATTCGTTTAGTTGATGAGGTTCGTAAGGGTGTTTTCAGATTTCTCAATGTTTGGACTCGTCATAATTCTTTCATTCCTTTGGTTCGGTCTTCGTGGGAAGGTAGAATCTTCGGTAGGCCGTTGGTCAAGTTTAGTAAGAAGCTTACTCGCCTCAAACATGATATTCAGCTTTGGAATCGTACTACGTTTGGGAGAGTTGATCAGCTTGTGAAGCATGCTGAAGATGAAGTTTATGCTAAAGAGCTTCTTTTTGAAAATGATCCTAGTGATGATAATAGGGCTGCCCTTCATCTTGCCCAAGCTAACCTCTCCTATCGGCTTAAGATTGAAGAGGAGTTCTGGATGCAAAAAGCTAACTTAGCTTGGGTCAAAGATGGAGATAATAATACTCGTTTCTTCCATGCTTACGTGAAAAAAAGGAGACAAAAATTATACATTCACAAAATTCGGGATAGTGATGGAAATTGGATTGTTGATCAGAATCTGATTCAGGAGGAGGCTGTTAGATTCTATTCCAATTAGCTTAATGAAAATCCTAATGTTAATGTTGATCCCCCTGATGAGTTGCTGAATGTGATACCTCATTTGATCTCCAATGAGGAAAATAGGATGCTTATTATTCCCCCTACGCTTAAAGAGATTCATGATATCGTCTTCAGTATTAGTGGGACTAGTGCTGCTGGTCCGGACGGTTTTACGGGAGATTTCTATCATAAATGCTGGGATATTATATGCATGGATCTTTATAATGCTGTCCTTGAATTCTTCTCAGGGTTTCTTCTCCCTCGTAGCTGGACTCAAGCACGCTTTATTGTTACTATTCCTAAGGTGGCGGCCCCTACCTCTTTCTCGCATGCAAGGCCTATTAGCTTGTGTAATTTTTCTAATAAAATCATTACCAAGCTTTTGTGCTCTCGCCTTCAAGTTGTGCTCCCTCGTATCATATCTCCTCAGCAAAGTGGCTTTGTGAAAGGTCGAATTATTCATGAAAATGTTTTGCTTGCTCAGGAGCTATTTCAGTCGCTTAAGAAGAAGGTGTATGGGTCTAACGTAGCTCTTAAGCTTGATATGGCTAAGGCGTATGATAGGCTTTCTTGGTTTGCCTTGATAAAGGTGATGAGGAGATTTGGCTTTCTTTGAAGAATGGTTGGACCTTGATCTTTAGATGCATTAATTTCGTTGGTTCTCGGTCTGATTAATGGTTACGCTAATGGTTACTTTGTTTCTACTCGTGGTCTTCGGCAAGGGGATCCTATATCTCCTAGTCTCTTTATTATTGCCGCCGAGGTTTTAAGCGGGGTCTTAATAACCTCCATCTTCTTCACCCTCATGTCGCCTTTCATACGGGTAACCTTAATGTTCCCGTTATCTCTCATTTGTCCTATGCCGATGACATTATTATCTTACGTAATGGAAGCATTCCTTCTCTTGAGCATCATATGGAGTTTTGGAGTCTTATCAATGCTTCTCCGGCCGCCTTGTTAGCATTTCTAAATCTTGTTTTCTAACGGGGCTAATGTGGCCGAGCATGATAATGCTATTTCTCTTATTACGGGGTTTCAAAAGAAGAACTTGCCTATTGTTTATTTGGGATGTCCTCTCTATATCGGTAGGAAAGTGCAATCTTTGTTTGATCCCCGTCATGCGAAGCTTCGGGATAAGCTCGATTCGTGGCAAGGTAAATTACTCTCGGCTGGTGCTAAGCTTGTTCTGATTAAGTCCTGCCTCCAAGCTATCCCCATTTACTATATTTCTTTACTTGATCCTCCGAAGTGTGTTGTTAATGCCATGAATCGCCTTATTGCCAATTTCTTTTGGAGTAGTTCCGATGGGGGAAATAAGTGTCATTGGGTCTCTCGGAATGAATTTTTCTGGCCTGAGCTTTCTCTCTCTAGAATTCTCTCTCTAGAATTCTCTCTCATTCTCGCCCTAGGGTTTCAACCCTAGGGGCGGCAGCCCCTTTGATTCGTGATTGTTTCTTGCTGTTTTTGTTCATTATTATGAATGTCCATGATGTTATGGTGATGGAATGTGATCTTAACCGATCGAAATCCATGGAATCTTCAAACCCTAATTTGGTAATCCCTACCATGTTGATGCCGCAAGCTTCTTCAACAACTACTCCTTCTATGGCGGCGTCGACCTCCATCCCCCAAACCCTAGCGCCGTCACACACTACGGCTGTTAACCCTAATCCGACGCCTTCAAAGCTGGCCCCTTCCTTCTTTGCGCCTTCAAACGCGTCAAACCATTCAACAAAATCGTTTGCAGATTTATTTTCGCAGCCTAATGGAAATATTGTGGATCCTTCGCACAAGGCTGCTTCAATGGTTATTCCAACAGGGAATCACAAAGGTATGCCGTCTATTAAATTGTCAAATGATATGATTTCAGCCTTTGCCAAACCTTTTGCTTTCACGCTTGTTGGGAAGTTCAAGTATGGTAGGCCAACTATGGAAGAAACTCGCATGGCTTTTGCAAAGTTTCAATTGAAGGGACAATACAAGCTTGGTAATTTAGATGCTCGGCATTTACTAATTCATTGACAACGGAGGAAGATTATCGAAGGTTGTTTATGAAAGATGTATGGTATGTGACAAAATTTCCTATGATAACTCTTGCTTGGTCCCCTTCTTGGAGGCCCGAACAAGAATCTCCTATTGTTCTGTTTGGGTTGGTTTCCCGGGGCTGCCCATTCATTTGTTTAATAAGCCTTTTCTTTTTGCCTTGGCGAATTTGATTGGGTCTCCCCTTGCTATTGATAAGGCTACTTTGGATTTGTCAAGACCAAGTGTTGCAAAAGTGTTAATTAAGGTAGATGTGGTGAAGAAGTTGCCCAAGGAGGTTTTTGTAGAATGTGATGATGAATGGCCGAGCTTTACTCAAAAGATTGAGTATGATAATCTTCCCAAGTATTGTAAACATTGCCTTATGTTTGGGCATGATGTTGTCCATTGCAAAAAGGCGAATCCTAGTTTGGGTGAGTCAAAAAGGGTTTTCGGAAAGGATGGTGAGAAGGGGGCTGGTAATGGCGAAAAACCGACTACTAAGCTGCCTAAAAATGATGGAAATTTGGTGGTTGAGCAGCCGGTTATATGGCTGGAGCAGCAGCCAAAAATTGATAATATGGGGCTGGAAATTCCGGCCAAAAATGATGAGAAAGTGGCGGATGAACAGCTGCCCACGAGCAATGCAAAGGAAGATGGTGCTAAAAGTGACTTACAAAAGGACGAGGTACCTTCGAATGTTGAAGGCGGTGTAAAGAATGTGCAAGACCCAAAATTCCCTAGAGTTGCTAAGAGGGGCCAAAAGCTTCCTGAAGCTGTAAATAAAGCTCTAAAAAAGGTTTGTGATGATTTTCTCAAAGAAAAAAATATCTCGGCTGAAAATGTTGATAACATTAAGAATGCTGGTTGTGTGGATTCTCCCCCAAAGAGGACATGGATAAGAAGGGAAACTGAAGCTAATGACATGGAAAAGATTCTTCGTAACATTGCCCTCCATAGAGAGACACATCCCCCTACGGTTTTTGAGGCTGCCCCGGAGTCTAGCTCGGTTCATGAGGGTCGTAATGGTTTAGGTGGTCTAAATCTTTCACCTCGAGCCCCCACAATGGGGCCTTTCGTTACTGATATGGCAGGTTCTACTCCGTTTTCCACCTCGAGTAAGCTTAACCATAATGCAGATGGTTTCACTATGGTCTCCCCCAGAAGAAGCAGATCTGTCTCTCCTCCAAATAACTCTTAATGGATTTTTTGATATTTTTGTGGGTGCTTGCGGCTCAAGTTGTCTTGAGGTCTTTTGTTTGTTGTTCTCCTCCCCCTCCTTTTGTAATGGGTCGGTCCATATGGTCTTGTACCCCTCCCCTTAGTTTTCTTGCTTTTATTGTTGGCTTTAAGCCCCATATTTTAGTTTTCTTTATCCGGTGGTTTAGGCTTTATGTCCCCCACCATGCTTTGTAATTTTCGTTTTATTATTAATAAAATTTAGGGAGCTACGTCTCCTTTCGTTTTTTAAAAAAAAAAGAATTTTTCTGGCCTGTTGAGGAAGGGGGCCTTGGCCTCCGAAAATTTGAGGAGATGGCTATTGCATTTTCTATGAAGCTTTGGTGGCGTTTTCGCACGTCTGACTCTCTTTGTTTCCAGTTTCTTGCAGCCAAATATTGTCGTGATACTCATCCTATGGATGCTGAGCTAGGTTTGGTTGCTCTCACATTTGGAAGCATATGGTTGCTGCTAAGGATTTGGTGGAGAGTCGTATTGCTTGGGGTGTGGGTTGTGGTGATATTTCTATTCAAGAGAAATGGCTTCCCCATGATCTTCCTCTTCTTGATAATCGGCATGATCAGATTTTTTCTCTATTTGAGGATGGTGTTTTAAGGGAAGATTATATTCATAATACTTTTGGGCAACAATGTTTGATGGAGATTCAATCTTATTCAATCTTGCTTATCTGCTATGCCTCTCTATTATTTATCCCTTATTGATCCTCCAAAAGGGGTATTTCGTGCTTTGGAGAGGATTATTATGAGATTTTTTTGGAGTTCTAATGATGGGGAGAATAAATGTCATTGGCTTTCTTGGGACAAAATCAGCTGGCCGATTGAAGAGGGAGGTTTGGGGATTCGAAAATTCGAAGATATGGCAATGGCTTTTTCCATGAAACTTTGGTGGCGTTTACGTACCTCTAATTCTTTATGGAGTGAGCTTATGTTAGCTAAATATTGCTGGGAAATTCACCCTATGGATGCATGTATCACATCATACTCTTCTCATATTTGGAAAAGATTAATTGAAGCAAAGCCTTTAGTGGAGGATAGATTAGCTTGGAGGGTTGGGAGAGGAGACATTTCCATTCATGAAAAATGGTTAGAAGGGGATATGGGTCTATTTCCTTCTGATCACATTGAGGTCTCTTCTCTTTTCCATAATGCCGCTCCTAATATTGATCACATCCGAGAGTCTTTTGGCCAGCAGCTTGCATCTCTCATAAATTCTCATACTATTTCTTTATCGGACAAGGAGGACGTCCCTATTTGGATGCCTTCTTCTTCTGGTAAGTTCTCTGTTAATTCAGCTTGGAGAGAATGTCGTTCTAGCCGTCCTCACTCTATTATTTACTCTTATTGCTGGAGCAAATATATTCCCAAAAAGATTTCGGTATTCCTTTGGCGTGCTTTGCATAATGGATTGCCTACGGATGAGAGAACTCGCTCTAAAGGTATCTCCCTTGCTTCTAAATGTAATTGTTGTAATGCAGCAAGTGAAGAATCTATGGCGCATATTTTGGTTTATGGAGATATTGCTAAGAAAGTTTGGGATTTCTTCAGTGGTTTGTGTGGCATTCGATGTTTCATGGGTCATTTGAATCAGGTCCTCATTAGTTGGTGGCAAAGTCATTCCAATTCTGATTCCAATGTTTGTTCATGGCTTTCTCGTCTCCTTCCAGCTCTTATTTTATGGGAAATTTGGTGCGCTCGAAATAAGAGCAGATTTGAAGATGTTCAGATGAGTTCCAATTCTATTATCCATAAGGTTCGTTCTCAAGCTTCTAATATTGCTATCTCTTTTTCCCTTTCTTTCACGAGAAGTCAAGATAATCATTATTTGATGGATATTTTTCATTTGGCCTCTAAACCCTTTTTGATTCCTAAAATCCGAATGGTTTTATGGGTTCCCCCTAATGTTGATGAGATTAAGCTTAACACGGATGGAGTTTCTAGGGGTAATCCGGGTATTGCTTCTGGGGGAGGTGTTTTTAGGAATCATAAAGGGGATTTTGTTCTTGGTTTCTCCCATTTTTATGGCTGCCATTCCAATATGATGGCGGAGGCTATGGCTGCAAGGGATGGCCTTATTTTGGCTCAAGCGCATGGATTCCATCGTGTTTGGTTAGAGGTTGATTCTCAAGTTTTGTTGCAGATTCTTATTCGAGAGTACCATATCCCATGGGCTGTTTGGTATGTTATTTCTCATATTCATAGATTATTGACTCAAATGGAAGTTCGAATTACTCATATTCTTCGCGAAGGGAATGGAGTAGCTGATGGTTTAGCTAATTTTGCTGCTGACGAGGTCCAAAATTTCACATTCACCTCTTTTAGTGATATTCCTAGGCCTTGCAAAGGCTGTGTTGTTCTGGACAAGGCTAGGATCCCTCATGCTCGTTTTCATTAGCTCTATGGCCAGATTTTTATATAGGTTGTTTTCTATTTTTTGTAGTCACCCCTCCTTATATTGTAGAGGACCATACGACGTGTGTATGGCCTCCCCCCTAGATTTCATTTTCCTGGTGGTTGAGGTTGTAATGTCCCCCACCATGTTTGTACTTATTTCTTTATTTAATAAAATCTAGGGAGTACCGTCTCCTTTCGCCAAAAAAAAAAAAAAAAAAGATTCAATCCTATGGTATTCGGCTTGGTGGGGATCGAGATCAGCCATTTTGGTCCCCTTCCTCTTCGGGCAGATTTTCTATTTCTTCGGCTTGGAGGGAATGTAGAATGTCCCGTACTCGGAGTAGGGTCTTTGCTTGGTGCTAGCATAAGTATATTCCTCTTAAGGTGTCCATTTTCATGTGGAAATGCCTTAAGGCTGCTCTCCCTACTGATGACAACATTTCTCGTAAAGGTATTTCTATTGTCTCTCGTTGTCATTGTTGTTCTAGCCCTTCTCTTGAATCCATTCATCACATTCTTCTTCATGGTGATATTGCCTTTCGTGTGTGGAATTTCTTTGGAAATTTGATTGGTTTTCAAATCTCGGGTTCTACTATCATGTAAAGGATGATTGCTTGGCATGCCTGTAAAAATTCCAAGCTTAGTAGGGTTGTGTTATGGTTGGGAGATATCCTTCCGAGTTTCATTTGTTGGGAGCTTTGGAAGCACAGGAATAAATGCAGGTTTGATGATGGGATTCCTAGTTGGGAAAAGGGCCGTAATAATATTCAATTCCATATTAGTGATATCCTTCGTGCTCATAGTCTTTCTTTTCATATTATTCCTTCGGAGGTTAATATTGCTATATTTTTTAATATTATTCTGGCCACCCCGTCTATTGCTCGTGTCAAGCTAGTTTATTGGTCCCCTCCTTCTGAGGGACAAGTGAAAGTTAATACAGATGGAGCTTCGTGGTAACCCTGGGCATTGCCTCGGGTGGAGGTATTTTACGTCATCATGATGGGTCTTTTATTTTTGCTTTTTCTCATTTTTATGGTAATGCTTCTAACATGGTTGCTGAAGCTAGGGCTGCTCTTGATAGAATTACTCAAGCTAGGCTTATGGGTTTTGATTCTCTTTGGCTCGAGGTCGATTCTGAAGTTTTGTCTCTCATATTACTTCGCAAATGCAATATTCCTTGGGAGATTTGGTATTACATTCAAGCCATTTTCAGTATTCATGGAGGAAGTATCTATTCAGTAACTCATGTCTACTGTGGAAGGTAATAAAGTGGCAGATTTTCTTGCTAATATTTCCTGCCAGCTGCGCAAACGGACTTTCGCTTTACTTCATTGGAGTTTTGCCCCAAGCCGTGCGAGCCTTCTCTATTTTGATCGGATTGCATATCCTAATATTAGGCAAGATTTTTCTCTTTATTTTATTGATGTATTTTCCTTTGTTTTTAGATTTCCCCTTTATTGTAGAGGATCTTACAGGTTGTGTAAGAACTCCCCCTAGGTGTTCTTTCTGGTGGTTAAGATTTTATGTCCCCCACCATGTTTGTATTTTTATTTTTCGTTATTAATAAAATCTAGGGAGTACCGTCTCCTTTTGCCAAAAAAAAAAAAGACATTATTATCTTCTGCAATGGAAGCATTCCTTCTCTTGAGCGTCATATGGAGTTTTGGATTCTTATCAACGCTTCTCTGGCCAGCTTGTTAGCATTTCTAAATCTTGTTTTCTGACGGGGCGAAATGTGGCTGAGCATGACAATGCTATCTCTCTTATTACGGGGTTCCAAAAGAAAAACTTGCCTATTGTTTATTTGGGGTGTCCTCTTTATATCGGTAGGAAAGTGCAATCTTTGTTTGATCCTGTCATGCAGAAGCTTCGAGATAAGCTTGATTCGTGGCAAGGTAAATTACTTTCGGCTGGTGCTAAGCTTGTTTTGATTAAGTCATGTCTCCAAGCTATTTCCATTTATTATATCTCTTTACTTGAGCCTCCGAAGTGTGTTGTTAATGCCATGAATCGCCTTATTGCTAATTTCTTTTGGAGTAGTTCTGATGGGGGGAATTAGGCCTTCGAAAATTTGAGGAGATGGCTATTGCTTTTTCTATGAAGCTTTGGTGGAGATTTCACACGTCCGACTCTCTTTGGGCTCAGTTTCTTGCAGCCAAATATTGTCGTGATACTCATCCTATGGATGCCATATCTAGATTGGGTTGCTCCCATATTTGGAAGCGTATGGTTGCTGCTAAGGATTTGGTGGAGAGTCGTATTGCTTGGGGTGTGGGCTGTGGTGATATTTCTGTTCAAGAAAAATGGCTTCCTCGTGATATTCCTCTTCTTGATAATCGGCATGATTAGATTTTTTCGTTGTTTGAGGATGGTGTTTTAAGGGAAGATTATATTCGCAATACTTTTGGGCAGCAATGTTTGATGGAGATTCAATCCTATGGTATTCGGCTTGATGGAGATCGTGATCAGCCTTTTTGGTCCCCTTCTTCTTCGGGCAGATTTTCTATATCTTCGGCTTGGAGGGAATGTAGGATGTCCCGTTCTCGGAGTAGGGTCTTTGCTTTGTGCTGGCATAAGTATATTCCTCTTAAGGTGTCCATATTCATGTGGAAATGCCTTAAGGCTGCTCTCCCTACTGATGACAACATATCTCGTAAGGGTATCTCTATTGTCTCTCGTTGTCATTGTTGTTCTAGCCCTTCTCTTGAATCCTTACAGCACATTCTTCTTCATGGTGATATTGCCTTTCAAGTGTGGAATTTCTTTGGGAACTTGATTGGTTTCCAAATCTCGGGTTCTACTATTATGCAAAGGATGATTGCTTGGCATGCCTGTAAAAATTCCAAACTTAGTAGGGTTGTGTTATGGCTGGGAGATATTCTTCCGAGTTTCATTTGTTGGGAGCTTTGGAAGCACAGGAATAAATGCAGGTTTGATGATGGGATTCCTAGTTGGGAAAAGGTTCGTAATAATATTCAATTCCAAATTAGTGATATCCTTCGTGCTCACAGCTTAGTCTTTCATGTTCTTCCGTCGGAGGTAAATATTGCTTTATTTTTTAATATTATTATGGCCACCCCATCTATTGTTCGTGTCAAGCTTGTGTATTGGTCCCCTCCTTCAGAGGGACAAGTGAAAGTTAATACAGATGGAGCGTCTCGTGGTAACCCGGGCATTGCCTCGGGTGGAGGTATTTTACGTCATCATGATGGGTCTTTTATTTTTCTTTTTCTCATTTTTATGGTAATGCTTCTAACATGGTTGCTGAAGCTAGGGCTGCTCTTGATGGAATTACTCAAGCTAGGCTTATGGGGTTTGATTCTCTTTGGCTCGAGGTCGATTCTGAAGTTTTGTCTCTCATATTACTTCGCAAATGCAATATTCCTTGGGAGATCTGGTATTACAATCAAGCCATTTTCAGATTCATGGAGGAAGTGTCTATTCAGGTAACTCATGTCTACAGGGAAGGTAATAAAGTGGCAAATTTTCTTGCTAATATTTCGGCTGCTGCGCAAACGGATTTCCAGTTTACTTCATTGGAGTTTTGTCCCAAGCCGTGCCAGAGCCTTCTCTATTTTGATCAGATCGCGTATCCTAATTAGGTAGTAGGTTTTCTCTTTATTTTATTGATGTATTTTCTTTTGTTTTTAGATCCCCCCTTTATTGTAGAGGATCTTACAGGTTGTGTAAGAACTCCCCCTAGGTGTTTTTTCTGGTGGTTAAGGTTTCATGTCCCCCACCATGTTTGTAATTTTATTTTTCGTTATTAATAAAATCTAGGGAGTACCGTCTCCTTTTGCCAAAAAAAAAAAAAACACTTTGGCAAATAACGGTTTCATCCCAGACCTAGTTTTTAAAAGACACCTTGTCGAGCCAAAGGTTTGAAGCTCATACACAAAAGCTACTTCTCTCAAACCTATGTTCAAACCGAACTCTTGGTTTACCCTTAGAACACAAGAAAAGATCCTCCAGATCATAGGCATTACTTGGACAAAAGCTAAATTTGTTTTTCTGAAGAACTCAGTTACCAACAGGGGAAATGGATAAGAGAAACCTAGGGCGAAAGGGTATTCGTAAAAGAAAATCCAATGAGGAGACACGAAATCGGCCTTGATAAAAACATCAAAAGGCCTAAAGATAGCGGAATCTAGAAAGCATTTGCAATCCTTGACGGATTCGATTTGCTCATTGTTAAAGATGCAAACCTCTTCGTCAGGTTTGATTAACAGGCCTTCACAAGAGAAATCCCCGTCCTTGCTCAAGCTCAAGGGATTTCTTGGCGCCGTATTTTTTCTTGACTTAGACTTGACCATGTTTGAAAAAGAGAGAAAAAGGGAAGAAATTTACCTTAGAAAGCTTTCACCATCGTGGAGCAGGGTAGAAGATGGAGAAAGCGTTGAGAAATTGTGATAAAGAAAGCAAAAATGCCTCAGTTAAAAATCTTAGATCCTCGTAAATTATGCTAATTAAGGAGATTAAACTCTCCAACTTGCCACGTCCAGTCAGGTTAATTAACCGCCAAGCTTCTGGAAGGTTGTAGAAAAACCGTCTCTTTAAATTCATTTAAAAGACAATTTTTGGGGACAATTGTTGTGGGTAAAAATTCAGGATTGCAATGTCTTGAAAAGTATTCAGCATGTCACCATCTTCGTACCAGCAGTCGAGGTAAAATTACTTAGATAATTAAATCATTATTTAATTATTATTATTGTATCCCTAATACAGGAAAATAGAACGTGGGAATATATTTCGTGGACTCACTTCTACGGTTAGAAGACCAAGTCAAGGATCAAGATGATCATGCCGAGATTTTAGGATAATTTGTTAGGTCTTGTTATCTTCAGTTATCTTGTTTCTATTTAAAGAGTTCAAGGCCGGAACACAACACACACATTGTTCACACATACATTCTTGTAATCCGCCATAGCTCCACCGTTTGTAATCCTCTCAATATCAATATAAACGTTTGGGAAGGCAGGTGCTCGTAATTACCTCCCGAGGTTTTGTGCCGGCGAGATCTTCATCTCAAGGGTTTTTCCTCATTACATAACTGTGCAATCTTTTATTTTCATGCTTACACCGATTTACTCCATTGTGCCCTCCTAATCTCACATTTTGATCTTTAAAATTGATCCATTATTTGACATTTGATCTATCAAGGAATCAAGCTTTGATGTTATATTAATTGGGTCACACACATAAATATAATTCCTAAAGGGTCATACACAAAGAACGAATTGGAAAAAGCTAAAAATTGGAATTTTGGGACTTCTCACGACTCGTGACCAGGAGCATGACTCGTGCCCTGGGTCACGACTTGTGCCAAGGGTCACGACTCGTGCCCTATTATCAGTACGACTGCGTTTTAGGCATGACTCGTGAAACTGTACAAATTAAGGCTGGGAACGACTCGTGCCCTCAGACACGACTCGTGCCCTTGATCAACACGAATGAAATTTTCAGCATGACTTGTGGTACAACTGAAATTGGCAATGGCACGACTCGTGCCCTCAGGCACGACTCGTGCCCGCTGTCAAAATTGGTCCGTACGCGTCAGTCCTCTGTTGAATAGGTTTTTAGTTTGGACAAGGATTCTCCCTAAGTGTTAGGGATTTATAATAAGTATAAATAAATACAATGCTTCTGCTCAGCCAAAAACACATGTTATTTTAGAGTTTTAGAAACACTAAAATATTGATCTTGATTGAGAATCAAAGATCAAAACCATTCCAAATCTGTTTCATAATTCAGCCATTGATTGTTGAATACTGATTCAACAATCGGGAATCATCTAGCAATCCTACAAGATTAGGTCTTGGTTCGTTCGCGTGTGGATTACCAATAGAGGGTAATTCCGTTATCACCTAAATCTTGGAGATTATTCATCACAAGGAAGACCAAGGAGAAAATTAAGGTTCAACATCGATTCAAAAAGGTTTGAATCTAAGATCCGTTTTGAGCGACAAATCGCTATTAAGGTATGTAAAATCTCTTTCATGGTTTTATCTATTCATGTTAGACGGATTTAAAGGCTAGGGTTTTGTTGTTTTATAAAGTTCTTCCCCTGCATTTGTAACCCCAAAACCCAACAGTGGTATCAGAGCCACATTTTTTCATGATTAGGTTAAAATTGGCATGTTAGATTTAATTTGATTAAATACTTTACATGCTATATGAAATAGATCTATGATTTTATGTGTGTTGTTTTGAGAAAACAATTATATGCTCTATAACATGGTTATGATTAATAGTTGATTGATATGATTAATCTTCTACATAGGTTGTTGATCTGTTTGATTAAATTAGATTAGTAAATTCTCAAAATTAAAACAAATTGTTTGTTTATGATATTTTGTGAAGTCCTATGTTCATGATTATGTACACATAAGTTTCATATTACAACCATGCGATGTTTGTTATTATGTGTAAAATCTTCTAAAAGTTTTTTTTTTTTTTTTAAACGAAAGGAGACATAGCTCCCTAGAATTTATAAATAAAAATAAAAATTACAAAGCACGGTGGGGGACATAAAACCTAACCACCGGAAACGAAAAGAATCTAAAATGTGGGGCTTAAAGCCAACAATAAAATCAAGGAAGCTAAAAACACACACACGCACTAAAAATTTTTCTCTCTACGTCTTTTTGAAGAAACCCTAATTAGGGCGGCGTTTTCTTCCTTTGCTGCCGCTTTGCAGCCTTCTCATTGGCGGAACCCTAATTTGGGCCGCCCATATGTCTGCTTCCGGCGGCCTCTTGGCTGGTTTTAACGCTGGTCCCTCCTCCAATTCACCTCACCATGCTGTTGGCTCTATTGCGGCTGTTCTCAATGACAATGGTAATGTAACTTCTAACCCTATGCAGCAGCCGCATCCTAATGTTTTTATGATTCCTACTCCTAATTCTAATGGTATTGTGCTTCCTAGTCCTAATGGTAATGGGTTTTGTGGCATTAATAATGTTGAAAATCAGTTTCCTAAACCTAATGTACAGCAGCCGCAACCTAATTCCCCTTCAAAAGTTAAATCCTTTTCCTCTTTGTTTAAGGATTCTCCTCATGTTAACCCGGTTCCAGCCATGAATCTTGTGCCCATGTCCATACATAAAGGTGAACCAGTCCTTAAATTTTCAAAAGAGATGATTAATACATTGGCTCAACCATTTAAATTCACTCTTGTTGGTAAATTTTCTCATGGTAGACCAAACATGGAAATCACTAGACAATATTTTTTAAAGTTTGGATTGAAAGCATATTTTTCTTTGGGTCATGTTGACTCTAAGCATATTCTTATTCGTGTTATGCATGAGGGAGATTTTAATAGGCTGTGGGCTAAAGAACAATGGTATTTAGGCAGATTTCCAATGCGTGTTTTTCGTTGGTCTCCTTCGTGGCATCCGGAAAAGGAATCGTCATTGGTTCCTGTATGGGTTGGTCTTCCGGGATTGCCAATCCACATGTTTAATAAAGTTTGTTTGTACTCCATTGCTAAAATTTTTGGGGAGCCACTTTCTATTGACAAGGCCACGGCTGAGTTATCTCGGCCTAGTGTGGCTAAGGTACTTGTTCAAGTTGATTTACTTAAGAAACTTCCGTCTAGGGTTTTCATAGATTGTGGTGATGAGTTTTCAAGTTTTTTTTCAAAATTTAGAATTTGATAATCTTCCCCAATATTGTAAGCATTGTTATAAACTTGGCCATGATGTCTCAAAGTGTTTTTATCTCCATCCTAATGATAAAGTTCAGAATAATATGGCTGATGATAATAATAATAATTCGAACCATATTATTTTGGAAAAAAACAAAGATGTATTTGTGGAAACTACTACTAACGTTGGCAATGAAGGTAATAGCAAACTTGATAAGAACACGGGGCTGGCCAAAAAAGATCAAATATATGTCGCAAAGCACAAGGTTCTCGAAGGTGTTAATGGAAAATCTGCTCAACAACAAGCCAATGGTGATACTCAAAAAGAGAATGCCTCGCTTGATAAACGTCAATCTACAACTATGGCTGGAAATGGAAATGCGCATGGTAAGAATGCAACTATTGCTGGAAATGAAAATGCGCATGTTACTAATAAAATTCAGAATAATGGTAAGCAAAAAGAGATCGTTTTGGGCAATTCTGCTCACGTGATTGCTGGTCGCCAAGGTACGTCTTCTAATTTTTCTATAAATGTTGTTGGTTCTTTTTCTATGGCTCAAAAACCCCCATCTCCCCTTGGATCAAAATTTTTTGGTTCCAACCTTGCTACTCATGGATTTAGCTTTCTTCCTAAGTGGGGAGCCCCTTTTGTTTCCCCTAATTCGTTAAAATCTGCTATTAATATGGAAAAATCTGCTCCTAACGTTAATCTTGGTGGTAATCATATAATTATTGAAGATGGGTCTATCGAGCTTGAAGAAGAGCTTGAACATAATAATAATGATTTCATTGAGGTTAATAATGTTATTCCCTCTTCCGGCCCATCTTTGGCTGGGGAAGATAGGTTCATGCATTTAGAGGATGGTAAGTGTGATTCTGACTCGGAATTGGAGGTGATAGATAATACTATTCGTAAATGGCCTGGGGAGGAGTCAATTGTTAATCTTCATTTATCTCCCCGTGGCCCTCGTGTCACTTCTCAGTTTGATCTTCAAGAGGTCTTCAATGAAGGTAGGGATCCTTTATTTGATGGGAATGTCCAAACTTTGGGAAATCCAATGATTCTTTGGCTTAAAAGCCATCTCTCTTTCTTTTATATTAAAATTGTTTTAATGGTTGGGGCTCTAAGTTGGAATATCCGGAGTATTGGTAATGCCGCCTCGGTTCGTAGAGTTAAGAGGTTATTAAGGATTCATGATGTCTTTAGATGTGGTATTTATGAGCCTAAGGTGGATCCCATCTTACTTCCTTCTTATGTTCGTAAAATTCGTTGTCTTGAAGGTGTTGTTAATGATAAGGGAAATATTTGGGTTGTGTGGAGGCATGGCATCACTTGTGATGTTATTTTTCATGACGATCAAGTGATCACTGTCCGGGTGTCTCATTCTCTTTGGCCCAATCTCGTCCTTATGTCCTTTGTTCATGCTAGTTGTAGCAAATACACTAGAAGGGCTTTATGGGATTATATTATTGATGTGAGCAATATTGATGATCCCTGGTTAATTGTGGGGACTTTAATTTCGTTGTTGATCAATCTGAGAAGCTTGGGGTAGGCCCGTGGTGGGTTCTCGGGTTTCTGAGTTTGTTGATATGATTCAGGTTTCTAATCTTATTGATGGTGGGTTTCGGGGTCATATCTTCACCTGGTGGAACAAGAGATCGAAGCGTGCCACTATTCTTCAAAGGCTTGATCGTGCCCTGTATAATGATAAATGGCTGCGTTGTTTCGCTCAAACTTCTATCGATCATCTTAGTAGGACTTGTTCTGATCATGCTCCGTTGGCTATCAATATTCGGTTTAGTTGATGAGGTTCGTAAGGGTGTTTTCAGATTTCTCAATGTTTGGACTCGTCATAATTCTTTCATTCCTTTGGTTCGGTCTTCATGGGAAGGTAGAATCTTCGGTAGGCCGTTGGTCAAGTTTAGTAAGAAGCTTACTCGCCTCAAACATGATATTCAGCTTTGGAATCGTACTACGTTTGGGAGAGTTGATCGGCTTGTGAAGCATGCCGAAGATGAAGTTTATGCTAAAGAGCTTCTTTTTGAAAATGATCCTAGTGATGATAATAGGGCTGCCCTTCATCTTGCCCAAGCTAACCTCTCCTATCGGCTTAAGATTGAAGAGGAGTTCTGGATGCAAAAAGCTAACTTAGCTTGGGTCAAAGATGGAGATAATAATACTCGTTTCTTCCATGCTTACGTGAAAAAGGAGACGTAAATTATACATTCACAAAATTCGGGATAGTGATGGAAATTGGATTGTTGATCGTAATCCGATTCAGAGGAGGTCATTAGATTCTATTCCGATCGCCTTAATGAAAATCCTAATGTTAATGTTGATCCCCCGATGAGTTGCCGAATGTGATTCCTCGTTTGATCTCCAATGAGGAAAATAGGATGCTTATTATTCCCCTACGCTTAAAGAGATTCATGATATCGTCTTCGCATGAGTGGGACTAGTGCCGCCGGGTCCTGATGGTTTTACTGGGAGATTTCTATCATAAATGCCGGGATATTATATGCATGGATCTTTATAATGCTGTCCTTGAATTCTTCTCGTGGTTTCTTCTCCCTCGTAGCCGGACCAAGACACTTATTGTTACTATTCCTAAGGTGGCAGCCCCTACCTCTTTCTCGCACTGCGGCCTATTAGCTTGTGTAATTTTTCTAATAAAATCATTACCAAGCTTTTGTGCTCTCGCCTTCAAGCCGTGCTCCTCGTATCATATCTCCTCAAAGAAAGTGGTTTTGTGAAAGGTCGAATTATTCATGAAAATGTTTTGCTTGCTCAGGAGCTATTTCAGTCGCTTAAGAAGAAGGTGTATGGGTCTAACGTAGCTCTTAAGCTTGATATGGCTAAGGCGTATGATAGGCTTTCTTGGTTTGCCTTGATAAAGGTGATGAGGAGATTTGGCTTTGCTGAAGAATGGTTGGACATGATCTTTAGATGCATTAATTTCTGTTGGTTCTCGGTCCTGATTAATGGTTCTGCTAATGGTTACTTTGTTTCTACTCGTGGTCTTCGGCAAGGGGATCCTATATCTCCTTGTCTCTTTATTATTGCTGCTGAGGTTTTAATCCGGGGTCTTAATAACCTCCATCTTCTTTACCCTCATGTCGCCTTTCATACGGGTAACCTTAATGTTCCTGTTATCTCTCATTTGTCCTATGCTAATGACATTATTATCTTTTGTAATGGAAGCATTCCTTCTCTTGAGCGTCATATGGAGTTTTTGGAGTCTTATCAACGCTTCTCTGGACAGCTTGTTAGCATTTCTAAATCTTGTTTTCTAACGGGGCGGAATGTGGCTGAGCATGATAATGCTATTTCTCTTATTACGGGGTTTCAAAAGAAGAACTTGCCTATTGTTTATTTGGGATGTCCTCTCTATATCGGTAGGAAAGTGCAATCTTTGTTTGATCCTGTCATGCAGAAGCTTCGGGATAAGCTCGATTCGTGGCAAGGTAAATTACTCTACCGGTGCTAAGCTTGTTCTGATTAAGTCCTGCCTCCAAGCTATCCCCATTTACTATATTTCTTTACTTGATCCTCCGAAGTGTGTTGTTAATGCCATGAATCGCCTTATTGCCAATTTCTTTTGGAGTAGTTCCGATGGGGGAAATAAGTGTCATTGGGTCTCTCGGAATGAATTTTTCTGGCCTGTTGAGGAAGGGGGCCTTGGCCTCCAAAAATTTGAGGAGATGGCTATTGCGTTTTCTATGAAGCTTTGGTGGCGTTTTCGCACGTCCGACTCTCTTTGGGCCCAGTTTCTTGCGGCCAAATATTGTCGTGATACTCATCCTATTCGGAGTATAAGAAAAACAATGTGTCGAAGGCGGATGATGGGAAGGTTGTGGCTGGTACCAAGGAAATTAAGACCAATAAAGGTGGGGATAAAAAGGATGAACAAACTGAATGCTATTTGGAAAAAGAAAGAAGATGGCAAGGAAAAGAGTGGTCACATTGGCTGTAGCAAGGAGGCCCAATCTGATGTTTTTGATCTAACAAATAAAGAAACAAACAATAATGGAACCAAGAGTGTTATGATAGCTAGACGAGGTGTTGCTTTACCTCAATCTGTCAATGATGCGCTATCAAAAACCTTAAAGGCTATAAAGACTAAAGCTTTTCAAAATGGGAAAGAGGATGTTTCGATCCCAGAAGTCCAAGACCCTCACAAGCTTTGCACTCCTTTGAGAGATGATTCAGCTATGAGATCTAAGCCTTCATCTCAAGCAAAAATGAGTGCCCTAAGTTCGCTTAATCTCTCCCCTCGAGCACCTCAAGTTACTTCGCTGAACCATGTGATGAATTTGCAAATGGACTTTAAAGAAAAACTTTCCGCATTGCAGCCCCAAGATGATGATGGATTCATTACAGTTACTCATAAAAGGAAAAAGAGTAGGGAGAAATCCCCCTCACTGTGAGCACCTCCTTTCTTTTATTTCCTCATTTACTTTCATTTTTAACGGTTTTAATGGTTAGTTTTATTAGTTGGAATGCTCGTGGTATTGTTAACAATGCCACTGTTCGTAGAATCAAGCGTTTATTTCGTACTCATGGTCTTCAAGCTACAATTATTCATGATTCTTCTCAAGCTCTTACGCTGCAAATTTCGCATCCTTTGTGGGCTGAATCTGTTTGGGTTTCCTTTGTTCATGCAAGCTGCAATAGATTGTCTCGGATTTCTCTTTGGGATGATTTGATGGCAATTAGTGATGTGGAATTTCCTTGGATGGTTATTGGTGATTTTAACTGTGTTTTGGATCAATCGGAAAAAATAGGTGGTAAACCTATCAATAACATGGTCATACGGAATTCTCGAGATATGATCCAATATTCTAACCTAATGGATGCTGGTTTTGAGGGTAATGTTGCTACTTGGTACAATAAACAAAGGGGGAGAAGAGCCATTTATCAACGGCTGGACAGAGCAATGTATAACGACAAATGGCAGAATATGTTTGCTATTTCTCGGGTTACTCATTTATCCAGAATTTGCTCGGATCATGCCCCTATCCTTGTTAATGTCATTATTGAAGGAGATGTGAAGAAAAGCTCATTTCGGTTTCTCAATATATGGCTGAAGCACCCTTCATTTCCAAAGCTTATCCAAGATTCTTGGGCTGCTCCTATGGATGGGAGGCCTATGGTTTCTTTTGCTAAAAAGTTGGGTCGGCTTAGGAAGTGTATTGCTGAATGGAATAAACAGGTGTATGGGCGAGTTGATCAACAAATTAAAAATGCGGAAGATGAAGTGTTATATAGAGAAATTCAGCATCAACAAGTTGATAATGAGGAGTCTAGGGCTGCTTTGAGTTTGGCTCAGGCGAAGCTTCTTCAAATGCAGAAAGTGGAGGAGGAATTATGGGCTCAAAAAGCGAATCTGCATTGGTTGGCGGGAGATCGAAATACGAAATTTTTTCATGCCATGGTTAAGAAGAAAAGACAAAGGCTTTTTATTCACCGTATTAAAAATCGTCAAGGTGTTTGGCTTACTGACCAAAATGCCATTAAAGAAGAGGCTGTTAATTTCTATTCCGAGCAACTTCAAGGTCCGCATCAAAACCCTTCGGATGACTTTTCTTTCCTTATTCCTCGGCTGATTAATGATGAAGATAACCTTTTGCTTACTGCTGTCTCTACCGTGGCTGAGCTTAGGGAAGTGGTTTTTAGGATGAATGGGCAAAGTGCAGCCGGTCCTGATGGTTTCACGGGGGAATTCTATAAAGGTTGTTGGGAAATTATCAAAGGTGATTTTCATAGAGCTGTTGGAGATTTCTTTTCTGGTTTTCAAATGCCTAGAAGCTGGACTAGCACCTTGATTGTTACTATTCTGAAGGTTGATGCTCCTTCTTCTTTTTCGGAGCTTAGACCTATCAGCCTTTGTAACTTTTGCAATAAAGTTATCACCAAGCTTCTTACTTGTCGTCTTGCTCCTATTCTCCCTCGTATTATATCTCCCCAACAAAGTGGTTTTGTCAAAGGTAGAATCATTCATGAAAATGTTCTTCTAGCTCAAGAAATTATGCAATCTATTAACAAGAAGGTCTGGGGTTCTAATGTTGCGCTTAAGCTTGATATGGCTAAAGCTTATGATCGTCTCTCTTGGTTTGGTCTTGTGAAAGTTATGAGATTATTTGGTTTCAGTGAAATATGGATTGATATGATATTTCGATGTATCTCTAATAGTTGGTTCTCAGTTCTTGTTAATGGGGAGAGTTGTGGTTTCTTTCCTTCATCAAGGGGCTTAAGGCAAGGGGATCCTCTTTCTCCCTATTTATTCATTATTGCTGCAGAAATGATGAGCCGGGGCTTAAATCACCTCCACACGGTTTTCCCCCATTATAGGTATCGTATTCATATTAATACTCCTATGGTTTCGCATTTGGCTTATGCGGATGATGTGATTATTTTTTGCAATGGGTCTAAAAACTCTCTTGAGAGTCATATGAAGTATTTGGATTGGTACCAACAATTTTCGGGCCAGCTGGTTAACATTCAAAAATCGGGTTTTATTACGGGAAGAAATGGTGATCGTGATGATTTAGTTGCTGCCATCACGGGGTTTGTTAAACAAGACCTCCCTTTAACTTATCTTGGCTGCCCTTTGTATACGGGACGGAAGAACATCAGCATTTTTTCTCCTTTGATTCGGAAATTGGAGAATAGGCTTTCTTCTTGGAAAGGTAAATTGTTGTCTTACGGAGCAAAACTAACCCTTATTCAGTCTTGCCTTTCTGCTATCCCTTTATATTATTTGGCTCTTATTGACCCTCCTAAGGGTGTTATTCATGCTATGGAAAAGATCATTGTGAGGTTCTTTTGGAGTAGTATTGATGGGAGCAAGAAATGTCATTGGATTGCTTGGGACAAAATGAGTTGGCCTATTGATGAAGGTGGTTTGGGCATCCGAAAATTTGAAGATATTGCTTTGGCTTTTGCTATGAAGCTTTGGTGGCGATTGAGAACTGTTGATTCTTTATGGAGTAAGGTTTTGCTTGCAAAATATTGTTGGGATATTCACCCTATGGATGCTACCATTGTTTCCTATTCTTCTCATGTTTGGAAACGGATGCTTGTTGCTAAGCCTTGGGTAGAGGAGCGTATTGCTTGGCGTGTGGGGAGAGGACAGCTCTCTTTACATGAAAATTGGATTGAGGGTTCTATGGGTAATATTCCTTATGATCATGTTGAAATTTCTTCATTGTTTGAGAATGGCACGCCCCGTGATGATTATATTCGAAATGTTTTTGGGCCTCATCTTCTTTCTCTTATTCATTCTCATTCTATACATATTTCTGATGCTCCGGATATTCCTATATGGCGGCCATCCACTTCTGGCAAATTCTCTGTCAATTCGGCTTGGAAAGAATGTAGATCAAGCAAGGTTCGATCTCCTATTTTTGCTTCTTGCTGGAATAAATATATTCCGAAGAAAATTGCTGGAATAAATATATTCCGAAGAAAATTCTCTGTCAATTCGGCTACGGATGATTTGGTTCAGCGGAGAGGTATTAGTTTGGTGTCTAAATGTGATTGTTGTGTCGCTCCTTGCCAAGAATCTATTTCTCATATTCTTGTTGGAGGAGAAACCGCTTGGGCTGTTTGGGTTTATTTCAGCTCTCTATGTGGCGTTCGGATGTGCTATGGTAGCTTTCGCCAAGTTCTTATGGGTTGGTGGATTGGTGCTGCTACGCCTGTTGCTTATGCTTCCCATTGGCTGATTTGTATTCTTCCAGCCATTATTTCATGGGAGCTTTGGGTTGCTCGGAATAAAAGTAGATTTGATGGAGTTCGTATGAATTCTAATTGCATTATTTTCAAAGTTATTGAGCAGGTCAGCCATATTGCTTCCGCCTTCTCTCTCTCTTTCCCTTTCTCTTATGATGAAGAGCATCTTCTCTCTATTTTCCGATTGCACATGAAGGCCTATGAAGCCCCAAAGATCAGATTGGTGCCTTGGGATTTTCCTAATGATGGTTATATAAAGATTAATACGGATGGGGTCTCTTGGGGAAATCCAGGCACTGCTGCGGGTGGAGGTATTTTTCGAGACTCTAACGGAGATTTTATTTATGCTTTTGCTTCTTTTTATGGAGTTGAATCTAATATGATGGCTGAAGCATTGGCTGTTCGGGATGCTCTTCAAAAAGCCTATCATAGAGGGTTTCATCATATTTGGCTTGAGGTTGATTCTCAACCCCTTTTGCGCATTATCATCCGAGAGTATCATATTCTTTTCTTTTTTTTTAACGAAAGGAGACGTTGCTCCCTAGATTTTATAAATAAAATAAAAGAAAAAAACAAGGTGGGGGACATAAAACCTAACCACCGGAAAAAGAAAGAAAAATACAAGGTGGGGCTTAAAGCCTACAATAAAATCAAGAAAGCTAAGGGGAGGGGTGCAAGTCCATATGGACCGCCCCAAAACAAAAGGGAGGGGGAAACTAAGCCCTAAACTATCAAAGGGTAAAGGGGAGAACCAAAACCCATCAAGCAGAATTATTAGGAGGAGAAGCCGACCTTCCACGCCATTTTCTAGGAGCGACCATTGTAAAGCCATCATCATTTTTATTCTTTTTGTGAGAAGGAATAAATGGAGTATAACCGGCCATATCAGTGACAAATGAATAAGGGGCCCTTGCAGCCGAAAAACGCTCAGGAGAGATAGATTCCACAGCCACATAAGGTTGGGGAGGATGGGACTCTCTATATCGAGCAATGTTGCGCATTATAGCCTCTTCATCATTCGGAGGAGCATTGACATTACCCATTTGAACCGCCAAACCGAGCCCACACCCAAAGAATCCTCGGAAATAGGGACAAGATCGCCGAAAATAAGGCAAAGAAGAAGACCATTATTTTCATCGCCCACAACGTAGCCATTACTAGGCTCAGCATCAACATTAACCTCTGAAGTAACCCCACAATCAGTTCCAATCACGGAGCCCCTAACTGGAAGCCTAGAAGGAGCATTTGGCACCTTAAGAGCAGCCTTAGCCACCTCATCAACAACAATTTTGGAGAGAATTGAAGAAATAGACTTCGGCTTTGAAGCCTCATTTGTAACAGAGGAAGAACCCTTCAAAAAAGACACACTCTTTTTAAGATTCGGCTTCAAAACTTTAGAAGCTTCCTCTTCCACATCCAATTGAGTAGCACCAAAACCAAAGGCTGCTCATTATGACTAACATTTCCATCAAGAACATTAACCTTGGTGCCACAAATAGCACCATCCACCACAAAGCAACCTCCATTGGTATTTCACCATTTTTGTTTGGGTCTAAACTTTTGCTAGAACCCACGCTTGGAGCGGTAGAAAACATAATTTGTTGGGGTTACATGAGCAACAATCTTATCACCTTGAGCCATTTTTTCCTTGGCAGAAGGCGCATCACCATTGATTTTCTCTTTTGAGACAGTTTTCTGCAACTGAGGAACACGCTTGCAACTAGAAATATCATGTCCCAGGGCAAAGCAATGTTTACAATATTTAGGCAAGTTATCATATACAATCTTTTGATAAAAACTTGGCAAGAAATCTTCACAAATAATAAAGATTTCGGAGGGTAGTTTTTTGGTGACATCCACTTGAACTAGGACCTTAGCAACACTTGGACGGGAAAGATCGAGGTAGCCTTGTCCAAAGATAAAGGCGTACCAATAGCACGGGCCAAAGAAAATTAATCGATTTATTGAAAAGATGTATTGGAATACCTGGAAGGCCAATCCAAACCGGCACAATAGGGGATTCTTGCGAAGGACGCCAAGACGGGGACCAAGCCAAAGTCCGCATAGGGAATTTCATGACGTACCATACATCCTTCATCCATAAACGTTGATAGTCAGCCTCATTAGACAAACAATCAAGAGGTGTTTGGAATCAAGGTGTCCCAATTTATAAGAACCTTTCAACTGAAATCTAGCAAACGCAATACGAGTGTCTTCCATAGAAGGGCGCCCATGAGAAAATTTGCCAATCAACGTCCAGGAGAAAGGCTTTGTAAGTCTTTCAATTGCATCTTTTGAGAGTTTTAGGGAAGGAGTCCCTTTATGAGACGTCAAAGGCACAACGGGGAAGGAATTATCTTGCCGGGGAGATAACAGGTCTGCAAATGATTTTTTCCGAACATCATCAGGAATATCATGGCGGGATGAGAACAGATCTGCAAATGATTTTTGTCGAGCAGCATCAGGAATAGGATTAGTGTTGCTGGACGGCGCAAAGGTGGAAGCAAGATTCGAGGTAGGGTTCTGTGATAGCGGCACATTCAAAGAAACAGCCGAATTAGGGTTTGCATGGGGCGGAGTAGATCCATTAGGGATAATAGCAGCAAAGGGTTGTTGAGAGATCGGAGAGTAGTATGGATTGTGTGGGCTGGAGTTCAAAGACGGGAAGAACGGAGAAACCATGGAAGCCGGCGAACGGCCCCTAGGGCAAAGCCCTAGAGACGGGAACAACGGCAAAAATTAGAGAGAGCGTAATTTTACTGCGTGTGTGTGTTTTTATGTTAATCGCCCGTAAAGTTTTATAAATTCCGAGAGTATCATATTCCTTGGTCGATATGGTATATTATAGCCCATATTCATCGTCTTATGTCTCTTATGAATGTTCGGGTTACTCATATTCTTCGTGAAGGAAATGGTGCGCGATGGTTTGGCTAATAAGGCGGCTGATGATAGACACAATCTCGAGTATCTTCATTTCAATGACCTTCCTCGCCGTTGTAAAGGTTTCTTTGTCTTGGATAAGGATAGGATCCCTTACTTTAGACTCTATTAGTTGTTATGGCTAGATTCCTTTTTTATTTATTTTCTATGTACTCTAGTCTTCCCTCCCTTTATTGTAGAGGACCTTACGTCTTGTGTAAGGACTCCCCCTTTAGGTTTGTTTTATGGTGGTTGAGGTTGTCATGTCCCCCACCTTGCTTTGTAATTTTCTTTTTAATTAATAAAATCTAGGGAGTACCGTCTCCTTTCGCCAAAAAAAAAATAAAAAAATACTCATCCTATGGATGCCGTAGCTAGGTTAGGTTGCTCTCACATTTGGAAGCGTGTGGTTGCTGCTAAGGATTTGGTGGAGAGTCGTATTGCTTGGGGTGTGGGTTGTGGTGATATTTCTATTCAAGAAAAATGGCTTCCCCATGATCTTCCTCTTCTTGATAATCGGCATGATCAGATTTCTTCTCTATTTGAGGATGGTGTTTTAAGGGAAGATTATATTCATAATACTTTTGGGCAGCAATGTTTGATGGAGATTCAATCCTATGGTATTCGGCTTGGTGGGGATCGAGATCAGCCATTTTGGTCCCCTTCCTCTTCGGCATTTACTATTTCTTCACTTGGAGGGAATGTAGAATGTCCCGTACTCTGAGTAGGGTCTTTGCTTGGTGCCTGGCATAAGTATATTCCTCTTAAGATGTCCATTTTCATGTGGAAATGCCTTAAGGTCGCTCTCCTACTGATGACAACATTTCTCGTAAAGGTATTTCTATTGTCTCTCGTTGTCATTGTTGTTCTAGCCCTTCTCTTGAATCCATTCATCACATTCTTCTTCATGGTGATATTGCCTTTCTTTTCATATTATTCCTTCGGAGGTTAATATTGCTATATTTTTTAATATTATTCTGGCCACCCCGTCTATTGCTCGTGTCAAGCTAGTTTATTGGTCCCCTCCTTTCCGAGGGACAAGTGAAAGTTAATACAGATGGAGCTTCTCGTGGTAACCCGGGCATTGCCTCGGGTGGAGGTATTTTACGTCATCATGATGGGTCTTTTATTTTTGCTTTTTCTCATTTTTATGGTAATGCTTCTAACATGGTTGCTGAAGCTAGGGCTGCTCTTGATGGAATTACTCAAGCTAGGCTTATGGGTTTTGATTCTCTTTGGCTCGAGGTCGATTCTGAAGTTTTGTCTCTCATATTACTTCGCAAATGCAATATTCCTTGGGAGATTTGGTATTACATTCAAGCCATTTTCAGATTCATGGAGGAAGTATCTATTCAGGTAATTCATGTCTACAGGGAAGGTAATAAAGTGGCAGATTTTCTTGCTAATATTTCGGCTGCTGCGCAAACGGACTTTCAGTTTACTTCATTGGAGTTTTGCCCCAAGCCGTGCCAGAGCCTTCTCTATTTTGATCGGATTGCATATCCTAATATTAGGCATTAGTTTTCTCTTTATTTTATTGATGTATTTTCCTTTTGTTTTTAGATTCCCCCCCCCCCTTTATTGTAGAGGATCTTACAGGTTGTGTAAGAACTCCCCCTAGGTGTTCTTTCTGGTGGTTAAGGTTTTATGTCCCCCACCATGTTTGTATTTTTATTTTTCGTTATTAATAAAATCTAGGGAGTACCGTCTCCTTTTGCCAAAAAAAAAAAATCAAGGAAGCTAAGGGGAGGGGTGCAAGTCCATCTGGACCGCCCCAAAACAAGAGGAGGGGGGGGGGGAACAAAGCCCTAAACTATCAAAGGGAAAAGGACAGAACCAAGGCTTGCAAAAACACGGCCGAGCATAAAGGAAGACACGGCCGTGCAGCAAGGCGAGGAAAACCAAAAACCCATCAAACAAATTTATCAGGAGGAGAAGCCGACCTTCCTCGCCATTTTCTAGAAGAGACCATTGTGAAACCATCAGCATTTGTATTCTTTTTGTGAGATGGAGTTTTTTTTTTTTTTTTAAACGAAAGGAGACGAAGCTCCCTAGAAGACGAAAACAACTCTGGAGAGTTTGATTCCTAAGCCACGACAGTTTGGGGAGGATGGGTCTCCCTATAACGAGCAATGTTGCGCATAATAGCCTCCATATCATTCGTTGGAGCATTGTCACCATCATGAACAGCCACGTTATTTTCCATAGGAGCAGCAGATACATCATTTTTATTTATTATGCCATCAACCATGTCTTCTTGATCAGCCACAATGTTACTATCCCTAGCCGAGCCATCACCCAAATGCTCATCTTTATTTGCATTTATCATTGATTGAGTGGTAGCAGCAACCAAATGAGAGCCATCATTCCCCTTGACAACATCTTTTGACACCTTCTGCAGAATTTGATTAACAGCATTGGAAAGAGGCACACCTCTTCGAGCGAGATATGGGACAGCCCCCTCCTTCGTTTTTTCCCGCCTTGACCCACGCTTAATCGAGCGGTAGCTACCTCTTGATTTGTTGGTGTTTCATGAGCTTCGAGTCTCATTACCTTGATCTTTCTTTTCTTGGTACACAACCTTATTAACAGTAGGTGCTTCCCCATTAGATTTCTCTTTAGGGACATGAGTTTTCTGCAAGTTAGCACGCTTGCAAATAGATATATCATGGCCTAAAACATAGCAATGTTTACAATATTTAGGCAAGTTATCATATACAATCTTTTGATAAAAACTTGGCAGGAAGTCATCACAATCAATAAAAACCTCTGAGGGAAGTTTTTTGGTGACATCAACTTGAACTAGAACCTTAGCAATGCTTGGATGGGAGAGATCAGAAGTAGCTTTGTGCAACGACAAAGGCGTTCCAATAGCTCGAGCCAAAGAAAATAGAATCGACTTGTGGAAAAGATGAATTGGAATACCTAGGAGGCCAACCCAAACCGGCACAATAGGGGATTCTTGCTCAGGATGCCAAGATGGAGACCACGCCAAGGTCCGCATAGGGAATTTCATGACGTACCACACATCTTTCATCCGTAGACGTTGGTAATCTGCCTCATTAGTTAACTGAATCAATAGGTGTTTGGAATCAAGGTGCCCCAACTTATATGTTCCTTTCAACAGGAATCTAGCAAAAGCAATACACGTATCTTCCATTGAAGGGCGCCCATGAGAAAATTTGCCAATCAACGTCCAGGAAAATGGCTTTGTGAGTCTTTCGATCGCCTCTTTTGTGAGTTTTAGAGAAGGGGTTCCTTTATGGGATGCCTTGATGGCACAACGGGGATTGCATTAGATTGCTGGGAAGAGAATAGATCTGCAAAGGATTTAGATTGTGGAGCAGCATCAGTTTTAGGGTTATTGTTGTTTGGCGGCGTGATAGTAGAAACCGGATCCGGAGAAGGATTATGGGAAAGCGCGATACCAAGGAAACAGCCGTAATAGGGTTTGCATGGCATTGCGAAGATTCATTAGGGTTGACGGAAGCTTTGGGTTGTTTTATCGAACGGGAATAGTAGGGATTATGGGAGCTGGAGTTCAAAGAAGGGAAGAAGGAAACCTAAGACCATGGCGCTGTGGCGAGCGGCCCTAGGGCAAAACCCTAGAGACGAACGGGAGAGAATTTTCTAGAGAGAGAATTTTGTTGAGTCTTCTAAATGTTTAAAATTTATGCCACCCCTTGATTAGAACACTTGTGAAATTTTAGGGTATTTTGATGTAGTTTCGACTCAGTTGGGTACATCATTATATATTAATTTGTGATCAAGATGAGATAACGGTTGATGTCTAGAAATCTCATAAAAGATCTAAGAGTCATATATGATATGATTGATGCTATCTTCCTAAATAGCTTAATTTCAGGCATTGACTCAGTTAAACCAAAATTAAGTGACATATGGATCTTAGCCCATTATGATTATATGATACATGCTTGTATTTGAAGGTGTATAATTTAGTGGGAGTATTTATGAAATACATTATTGCACATGGGGATTTGGCATGCTGGCTTGAGCTCATGGCTTCCAACCTGGAGGTCATGGGTTCGATCCCCCCAGAAGGGAAGGCTTTCTCTCCCTAGGATTTATCTCCTAGGCGCTTCTGTGCGTGCATGTGTGTGTGTGAGTAGTGGGAAAAAAAAAGTAATTTTGACATTTTAGACACGTTTTGCCACATTCTATCCCTAACAGGAAGCTTCCCCCCTAAAGTTTGCATTTTTTCTCTCTCTAGATTTCTCTCTCTAGAATTCTCTCTAGGGTTTTCCTTGGCTCTGTCCGCTGGCAGCCCTCCATGGCTGATCCGGTCATGTTTCCGCCTCTTCCCTCTAATGCAAACCATAATATCAATCACAATGCTAACCCTAATTCGATGCAAAACCCTAATGTTGAACCCAATATTGCTCCAGCCGTAATCCCATCTCATGCAAACCCTAATGCGCTGCCTCCTCCTAACCCTAGTAAATCTTTTGCTTCAATATTCAGCCCCTCTCAATCGACTCCAATCCATGATATCCCATTGATACCAGCCGTTATTCACAAAGGTATTCCATCATTGAAACTTTCGAAGGAAGCTTTAGAGGCATTTGCTCGGCCTTTTGCTTGGACCTTGGTGGGAAAATTTTCTAATGGCCGACCTATAATGGAGGCTGCAAGAATTGCTTTTGCTACGTTTCATTTGAAGGGAGCTTATAAATTGGGCCATATTGATTCTCGTCATATGTTGATTCAACTAACCAATGAAGAAGATTTCCAACGCATTTGGACAAGAGAGGTCTGGTATGTGAATAGATTTCCAATACGTACTTCAGTTTGGACTCCATCGTGGAAGCCATAAACGGATTCTTCTATTGTTCCTGTGTGGGTAAGTTTACCTGGATTGCCGGTTCATTTGTTCAACAAAATATTTCTATTCTCATTGGCTCGGATATTTTGAAAGCGTATGTCGCTTGATAAAGCTACTGCTGAATTGACTAGACCAAGTGTTGCTAAGATTTTCGTGCAAGTTGATTTGGTTTGCCTTGATTAAGGTGATGAGGAGATTTGGCTTTGCAGAAGAATGGCTGGACATGATCTTTAGATGCGTAAATTATTGTTGGTTCTTGGTTCTTATTAATGGTACTGCTAATGGCCATTTTGTTTCTACTCGTGGTCTTCGTCAAGGGGATCCTATATCTCCTAGACTTTTTATTATTGCTGCTGAAGTTTTAAGCTGGGGTGTCCTCTTTATATCGGTAGGAAAGTGCAATCCTTTTTCGATCCTGTTATGCAAAAGCTTCGAGATAAGCTTGATTCGTGGCAAGGTAAATTACTATCGGCTGGTGCTAGGCTTGTTTTGATTAAGTCCTGCCTCCAAGCTATTCCCATTTATTATATCTCTTTACTTGATCCTCAAGAAATGTGGCTTCCTCATGATATTCCTCTCCTTGATAATCGTCATGATCAGATCTTTTCGTTATTTGAGGGTGGTGTCTTAAGGGAAGATTATATTCGTGATACTTTTGGGCAGCAATGTTTGTTGGAGCTTCATTCCTATGGTATTCGGCTGAATGAAGGTGGGCGGAAAAAAAGGAGACAGAAACAGGGAATCTTCGCTAAAAACACACACACGCACTAAATATTTTTCTCTCTACGTTTTTGCGGCAGAACCCTAATTAGGGTTGATTGCAGCCGCCGTTTTGCATTCTTCTCCGGCCAAATGGCCTCATCTTCGTCTGGTCCTGCTCCAACAGCCGTCAATGGTCCTAGCCCGATTGGTATTGTGCCTCCTGCTAACCCTAATCTGCCTCCATTAAACCCTAATCCTTCAACGCATGCAAACCCTAGCACTACTCCTGTTCCGCCTTCTTCCCCTACTGCTGTAAAATCATTTGCCTCGGTTGTGAAGGGTTTCGCTCCTCAAGGTATGCATACTACAGCAATTAACACCATTCCTTGTTCTACCCATAAAGGTGAGCCTTGTTTAAAGTTTTCAAAAGAAATTATTAATGTTTTAGCCCAGCCATTTAAATACACCTTGGTTGGAAAATTTTCTCATGGTCGCCCATCCATGGATGCTACAAGACAACATTTTTTGAAATTTGGCCTTAAAGCTGATTTTAAATTGGGTCATATTGACCCTAAACATGTTCTAATTCAGATTATTCATGAGGGTGATTTTAATAGACTTTGGACTAAAGAACAATGGCATCTTGGGCGATTTCCAATGCGAGTTTTCCGTTGGTCTCCCTCTTGGAGGCCGGATAAAGAGTCATCTCTTTTTCCTATTTGGGTTGGGTTACCTAGCCTTCCAATCCATATGTTTAACAAAGTGTGTCTATTTTCTATTGCAAAGATTTTTGGTGAGCCTTTAGCTATTGACCAAGCTACTAGTAATTTGTCAAGACCATGTGTTGCTAAAGTCCTTGTTCAAATATCTTTTGAAAAAACTTCCTTCTAGGGTGTTCATTGATTGCGGAGATGATTTCTCTAGCTTTTGGCAGCCATTAGAATTTGACAACCTCCCAAGTTATTGCAAACATTGTTTTAAATTAGGACATAATGTTAATGAATGTTTTTACCTCCATCCTAAAAAGCAAAATACTAAGCATGAGGCTGATGTGAATGGCGGTGCTAAGGGTGTGATGGGAGAGGGTAACACGGCTGAACAAGGGTTTTTGGCTCAAAACTTGGCAAGTGGTGAACAGGTCTCGGCTGGTGGAGATATAAAGGGTGTTAATGTGGGTAAGAAATTGGTTTATGTTGAAAAACCTAAAGTAAATGTGCCTTCTTCTTCCATGGAAAATGATGTGAATTCAAAGGGGATGGATCATGCAAGGAAATCGATTACTCAAAGCACAAATTCTGGTCAAGGAAAATCTGCTCAAGACAAAAATTCTGGTCTTAACAATGGTAAGCAAAAAGAAATTGTATCAAATAACAATGTTAATGCTCCCGTAAAAACTAGTGGCCAAGGTAAGTCCTCTAACTTTTCTATGAATGTTGTTGGTACATCTTCTACATTTTCTATGGTTCATAAACCCCCATCTCCCCTTGGCTCTAAAGTTTTTGGGTCTAACCTTGTTACTCATGGTTTTAGCTTTCTTCCAAAGCGAGGAGCCCCTTTTGTTTCTCCTAATACTTTAAAAACTGCTATTCATATAGAAAAATCTGCTCCTAATTTTATTTCCGGTGATAACCATATTATTGTTGAAGATGGGTCTATTGAGCTTTAAGATGAGCTTGATCATAATGAAAATGCTTTCAAAGAAGTTACCAATGTTATTCCCTCTTCCGGTCCATCTATGGTTGGGGCGGATTGTCCTATTCTTTTGGATGAAGGTAAATGGGAATCGGATTACGGGTGGAGATGATAGACAATTCTATTCGTAAATGGCCTGGTGAGGAGGTTATTGAAAATCTTCAGTTATCTCCTCGTGGCCCTCGTGTCACTTCTCAGTCTGATATTCAAGAGGTCTTCAATGAGGGTAGGGATTTTTTATTTGATGGGAATGTCCCAAATCTTAGGAAATCCAATGATTCTTTGGCTTAAAAGCCATCTCTCCGTTTGCTCTTTAAAAATTGTTTTAATGGTAGGGGTTCTAAGTTGGAATATCCGGGGTATTGGTAATGCCGCCTCGGTTCGTATTTTTTTTTTTTTTTAAAAACGAAAGGAGACGTAGCTCCCTAGATTTTATAAAAAAATAAAAAGAACAAAAACACGGTGGGGGACATAAAAACCTAAACCACCGGGGAAGGAAAGAAATCTACAATGTGGGGCTTAAAGCCAACAATAAAATCAAGAAAGCTAAGGGGAGGGGTGCAAGTCCATTTGGACCGCCCCAAAACAAGAGGAAGGGGGGAGCTAAGCCCTAAGCTATCAAAGAGGAAAGGATAGAACCAAATCCCATCAAACAAAATTATCAGGAGGAGAAGCCGACCTTCCACGCCATTTTCTAGAAGAGACCATTGTGAAACCATCAGCATTTGTATTCTTTTTGTGAGACGGAGTAAATGGAGTGTATCCAGCCATATCAGTAACAAAAGAATATGGGGCCCTTGAAGCCGAAAAATGCTCTGGAGATATTGGTTCCACTGCCACGTAAGGTTGGGGAGGATGAGACTCCCTATATCGAGCAATGTTGCGCATTATAGCCTCCTCATCGTTTGGAGGAGCATTGACATTACCTAAAACAGCCATAGCAGCCGAACCAACACCCGAATGGGCAGCCATATCCGAGCCAAAACCATCATTAGCCAAAGTTTCAACACCCACAGGGACATTAACAGACATATTAATTTCCGAAGGAGCATCAACAACATCGTTTTTGTTTATAGATTCAACAATCTTGTCTTCTTGAACAGCCATTAGACCAGCAGCACCAACAACCGCAACCACTTTATTTGCAGCAGACACATCATTAGCATTGCCATCTACCAAGATTTCTTGAACAGCCACATTGTTATCCTTAATTTCGTTTGAAGCAGCAACCAAAACATCAGTAGCCACCACACCCGCATTCTCTTCAATATTTTGAGAACCATTGTTCCCAATCACCACCTCTTTAGGATCTTTTTTCAAAAACTGATTTACAACAGAGGAAAGGGGCGCACCTCTTCGAGCTGTAAATGGGACAGCAACCTCCATAGGTTTTTCACCATTTTTGTTTGGGTCTAAACTTTTGCTAGAACCCACAGTTGGAGCGGTAGCAGAAACATAATTTGTTGGTGTTACATGAGCAACAATCTTATCACCTTGAGCCATTTTTTCCTTGGCAGAAGGCGCATCACCATTGATTTTCTCTTTTGAGACAGGTTTTACGCAGGCGAGGAACACGCTTGCAACTAGAAATATCATGTCCCAGGGCAAAGCAATGTTTACAATATTTAGGCAAGTTATCATATACAATCTTTTGATAAAAACTTGGCAAGAAATCTTCACAGTCAATAAAGATTTCGGAGGGTAGTTTTTTGGTGACATCCACTTGAACTAGGACCTTAGCAACACTTGGACGGGAAAGATCAGAGGTAGCCTTGTCCAAAGATAAAGGCGTACCAATAGCACGGGCCAAAGAAAAGCGAATCGATTTATTGAAAAAGATGAATTGGAATACCCGGAAGGCCAATCCAAAGCACAATAGGGGATTCTTGCGAAGGACGCCAAGACGGGGACCAAGCCGATGTCCGCATAGGGAATTTCATGACGTACCATACATCCTTCATCCATAAACGTTGATAGTCGGCCTCATTAGGCAGTGAATCAAGAGGTGTTTGGAATCAAGGTGTCCCGATTTATAAGAACCTTTCAATCGAAATCTAGCAAACGCCTTACGAGTGTCTTCCATAGAAGGGCGCCCATGAGAAAATTTGCCAATCAACGTCCAGGAGAAAGGCTTTGTAAGTCTTTCAATTGCATCTTTTGAGAGTTTTAGGGAAGGAGTCCCTTTATGAGACGTCAAAGGCACAACGGGGAAGGAATTATCTTGCCGGGGAGATAACAGGTCTGCAAACGAACCAGAACTTGTAGGTGCTGGGGAGAATAAATCAGCGAAGGATTTGGATGGGGCTGAATTAGGAGTGTTTGTGTTAGGAGGATTAGGATTTTGCGGCTGAAGATTATTGCCAATAGCCGTATGAAACTCGGCATTAGCAGAATTAGGGTTGTGGTGTGCGGCATTAGGGTTTTCATGGGTGGGAGGCGGTGCAACATAAGAATTAGGGTTAGGGATCGGATTCAAAGATGGTGATTGTGGAGAGTAGTATGGATTTCTTGTGCTTGAGTTCAAAGAGGGGAAGAAAGTAGCCGGAGCAGCCATGGCTGCCGGCCAAGAGATCTAGAAAAACCCTAGAGAGATCGTGTTGTGGTATTTATGAGCCTAAGGTGGATCCCATGTTACTTCCTTCTTATGTTCGTAAAATTCGTTGTCTTGGAGGTGTTGTTAATGATAAGGGAAATATCTGGGTTGTGTGGAGGCATGGTATCACTTGTGATGTTATTTTTCGTGATGATCAAGTGATTACTGTCCGGGTGTCTCATTCTCTTTGGCCCAATCCCGTCCTTATGTCCTTTGTTCATGCTAGCTGTAGCAAATACACTAGAAGGGCTTTATGGGATTATATTATTGATGTGAGCAATACTGATGATCCCTGGTTAATTGTGGGGGACTTTAATTCTGTTGTTGATCAATCTGAGAAGCTTGGGGGTAGGCATGTGGTAGATTCTAGGGTTTCTGAGTTTGTTGATATGATTCAGGTTTCTAATCTTATTGATGGTGGGTATAGGGGTCATATCTTCACCTGGTGAAACAAGAGATCAAAGCGTGCCACTATTCTTCAAAGGCTTGATCGTGCCCTGTATAATGATAATTGGCTGCGTTGTTTCGCCCAAACTTCTATTGATCACCTTAATAGGACTTGTTCTGATCATGCTCCGTTGGCTATCAATATTCGTTTAATTGATGAGGTTCGTAAGGGTGTTTTCAGATTTCTCAATGTCTGGACTCGTCATAACTCTTTCATTCCTTTGGTTCGGTCTTCGTGGGAGGGTAGAATCTTTGGTAGGCCGTTGGTCAAGTTTAGTAAGAAGCTTACTCGCCTCAAACATGACATTCAACTTTGGAATCGTTCTACGTTTGGGAGAGTCGATCAACTTGTGAAGCATGCTGAAGATGAAGTTTATGCTAAAGAGCTTCTTTTTGATCAAGATCCTAGTGATGAGAATAGGGCTGCCCTTCATCTCGCGCAAGCTAACCTCTCCTATCGTCTTAAGATTGAAGAGGAGTTTTGGATGCAAAAAGCTAACTTAGCTTGGGTTAAAGATGGGGATAATAATACTCGGTTCTTTCATGCTTACGTGAAAAAAAGGAGGCAGAAATTATACATTCACAAAATTCGGGATAGTAATGGGAATTGGATTGTTGATCGAGAATCGGATCCGGGGAAGAGGCGTTATATTCTACTCGGACCGGCTTAATGATAATCCTAATTTTAATGTCGATCCCCACGATGAGCCTGCTTGGATGTGATTCCTCGGTTGATCTCCAATGAGGAAAATAGGATGCTTATTTCTCCCCTACGCTTAAAGAGGTTCATGATATCGTCCTCGGTATGAGTGGGACTAGCGGCTGGCTGGTCCTGGACGGTTTTACGGGAGAATTCTATCATAAATGCTTTGGGATATTATTGGCATGGATCTTTATAATGCTGTCCGTGAGTTCTTCTCAGGGTTTCTTCTCCCTCGAAGCTGGACCAGTACGCTTATTGTTACTATTCCTAAGGTGGCAGCCCCTACTTCTTTCTCCCAGCTTCGGCCTATTAGCTTGTGTAATTTTTCTAACAAAATTATTACCAAGCTTTTGTGCTCTCGCCTTCAAGCTGTGCTTCCTCGTATCATTTCTCCTCAGCAAAGTGGTTTTGTGAAAGGTCGTATTATCCATGAAAATGTTTTGCTTGCTCAGGAGCTTTTTCAGTCTCTTAAGAAGAAGTTTATGGGTCCAATGTTGCTCTTAAGCTTGATATTGCTAGGCGTATGATAGACTTTCTTGGTTTGCCTTGATTAAGGTGATGAGGAGATTTGGCTTTGCTGAAGAATGGTTGGACATGATCTTTAGATGCATAAATTACTGTTGGTTCTCGGTTCTGATAAATGGCACTGCTAATGGTTACTTTGTCTCTTCTCGTGGTCTTCGACAAGGGGATCCTATATCTCCTAGTCTCTTTATTATCGCTGCTGAGGTTTTAAGCCGGGGTCTTAATAACCTTCATTCTATTCACCCTCATATCGCCTTCCATATGGGTAACCTTAATGTTCCAATCATCTCTCATTTGTCTTATGCTGATGACATTATTATCTTACGTAATGGAAGTATTCCTTCTCTTGAGCGACATATGGAGTTTTTGGAGGCTTATCAACGCTTCTTCCGGGCAAATTGTTAGCATTTCTAAATCTTGTTTTTCGACGGGCGGAATGCGGCTGAGCATGATAATGCTATCTCTCTTACTACGGGGTTCCAAAAGAAAAATCTCCCTATTGTGTATTTGGGGTGTCCTCTTTATATCGGTAGGAAAGTGCAATCCTTGTTTGATCCTGTCATGCAAAAGCTTCGGGATAAGCTTGAATCTTGGCAAGGTAAATTACTTTCGGCTGGCGCTAAGCTTGTTTTGATTAAGTCCTGCCTCCAAGCTATTCCCATTTATTATATCTCTTTACTTGATCCCCCGAAGTGTGTTATTAATGCCATGAATCGCCTAATTGCCAATTTCTTTTGGAGCAGTGCTGATGGGGGAAATAAGTGTCATTGGGTCTCTCGAAATTTTTCTGGCCTATTGAAGAAGGGGGTTTAGGCCTCCAAAAATTTGAGGAAATGGCTATTGCTTTTTCTATGAAGCTTTGGTGGAGATTTCGCACGTCTGACTCTCTTTGGGCTCAGTTTCTTGCGGCAAAATATTGTCGGGATACTCATCCTATGGATGCTATATCTAGATTGGGTTGCTCCCACATTTGGAAGCGTATGATTGCTGCTAAGGATTTGGTGGAGAGTCGTATTGCTTGGGGTATTGGATGTGGGGATATTTCTATCCAAGAAAATTGGCTTCCTCGTGATCTTCATCTTCTTGATATTCGGCATGATCAGATTTTTTTCTTTATTTGAGGATGGGGTTTTAAGGGATGATTATGTCCGTAATACTTTTGGGCAGCAATGTTTGATGGAAATTCAATCTTATGGTATTCGGCTTGATGGGGATTGTGATCAGCCTTTTTGGTCCCCTTCCCCTTCGGGCAGATTTTCTATATCTTCGGCTTGGAGGGCACTCCGTACTCGTAGTAGTGCCTTTGCTTGGTGCTGGCATAAGTATATTCCTCTTAAGGTTTCCATATTCATGTGGAAATGCCTTAAGGCTGCTCTCCCTACTGATGACAACATATCTCGAAAAGGTATTTTTATTGTCTCTCATTGTCATTGTTGTTCTAGCCCTTCTATTGAATCCTTACAACACATTCTGCTTCATGGTGATATTGCCTTTCATGTGTGGAATTTCTTTGGAAATTTAATTGGATTCCAAATCTCGGGCTCTACTATTATGCAAAGGATGATTGCTTGGCATGCTTGTAAAAATTCCAAGCTTAGTAGGGTTGTCTGTTGGTTGGGAGAAATCCTTCCCAATTTCATTTGTTGGGAGCTTTGGAAGCACAGGAATAAATGCAGGTTTAATGATGGGATTCCAAGTTGGGAAAAGGTTCGTAATAATATTCAATTCCATATTAGTGATATCCTTCGTGCTCACAAATTAACATTTCATGTTCTTCCTTCGGAGGTAAATATTGCTCTATTTTTTAATATTAGTATGGCCACCCCTTCTATTAATCATATCAAGCTTGTGCATTGGTCCCCTCCTTCTAGGGGACAAATAAAAGTTAACACAGATGGAGCGTCTCGTGGAAACCCGGGCATTGCCTCGGGTGGAGGTATTTTACGCCAGCATGATGGGTCTTTTATTTTTGCTTTTTCTCATTTTTATGGTAATGCTTCTAACATGGTTGCTGAAGCTAGGGCTGCTCTTGATGGTATCTCTCAAGCTAGGATTATGGGGTTTGATTCTCTTTGGCTTGAGGTGGACTCCGAAGTTTTATCTCATATCTTACTTCGCAAATGCAATATTCCTTGGGAGATATGGTACTACATACAAGCCATTTTCAGATTCATGGAGGAAGTGTCTATTCAGGTAACTCATGTTTACAGGGAAGGTAATAAAGTGGCAGATTTTCTTGCTAATATCTCATTTCTTTGCTCAAGCGGATTTTCAGTTTACTTCTTTGGGGTCTTGTCCCAAGCCGTGCCAGAGCCTTCTCTACTTTGATCGGATCTCATATCCTAATGTTAGGCGGTAGGTTTTATCTTTTATTGATGTATTTTCTTTTGTTTTTAGAATCCCCCCCCCCTTTTTGTTGAGGATCTTACAGGATGTGTAAGAACTCCCCCTAGGTGTTTGTTTTCTGGTGGTAAAGGCTGTCATGTCCCCCACCATGTTTGTAATTTTAATTTTCGTTATTAATAAAATCTAGGGAGTATTGTCTCCTTTTGCCTTAAAAAAAATGGTATTCGGCTTGATGGAGATCGTGATCAGCCGTTTTGGTCTCCTTCTTCTTCGGGCAGATTTTCTATCTCTTCAGCTTGGAGGGAATGTAGAATGACTCGTACTCGGAGTAGGGTCTTTGCTTGGTGCTGGCATAAGTATATCCCTCTTAAGGTGTCCATCTTCATGTGGAAATGCCTAAAGGCTGCTCTCCCTACTGATGACAACATATCTCGTAAAGGTATCTCTATTGTTTCTCGTTGTCATTGTTGTGCTAACCTTTCTCTTGAATCCTTGCAGCACAATCTTCTTCATGGTGATATTGCCTTTCATGTGTGGAATTTCTTTGGGAATTTGATTGGTTTCCAAATCTCGGGTGCTACTATCATGCAAAGGATGATTGCTTGGCATGCTTGTAAAAATTCTAAGCTTAGTCGGGCTGTGTTATGGTTGGGAGATATTCTTTTGAGTTTCATTTGTTGGGAACTTTGGAAGCACAAAAATAAATGCAGGTTTGATGATGGGACTCCTAGTTGGGAAAAGGTTCGTAATAATATTCAGTTCCAAATCAGTGAAATTCTTCGAGCTCACAGCTTATCCTTTTATGTTCTTCCTTCGGAGGTAAAATTGCTCTATTTTTTAATATTATTATGGCGACCCTGTCTATTGCTCGTGTCAAGCTTGTGTCTTGGTCCCCTCCGTCTGTGGGACAAGTGAAAGTGAATACGGATGGTGCTTCTCGTGGAAATCCGGGCATTGCTTCAGGTGGTGGTATTTTGCGCTAGCATGATGGGTCTTTTATTTTTGCTTTTTGTCATTTTTATGGTAAAGCTACTAACACGGTTGCTGAAGCTAGGGCTGCTCTTGATGGAATTACTCAAGCTAGGTTAATGGGTTTTAATTCTCTTTGGCTTGAGGTGGATTTTGAAGTTTTGTCTCTCATCTTACTTCGCAAATGCAATATTCCTTGGGAGATTTGGTACTTCATTCAAGCCTTTTTTTTTTTTTCAAACGAAAGGAGACGTAGCTCCCTAGATTTTATAAATAAAATGAAAGAACAAAGCACGGTGGGGGACAATAAAACCTAACCACCGGAAAAGGAAAGAAATCTACAATGTGGGGCTTAAAGCCAACAATAAAAACAAGAAAGCTAAGGGGAGGGGTGCAAGTCCATATGGACCGCCCCAAAACAAGAGGAAGGGGGGAACTAAACCCTAAGCTATCAAAGGGGAAAGGGGAAAACCAAAACCCATCAAACAAAATTATCAGGAGGAGAAGCCGACCTTCCACGCCATTTTCTAGAAGAGACCATTGTAAAACCATCAGCATTTGTACTTCATTCAAGCCATTTTCAGATTCATGGAGGAAGTGTCTATTCAGGTAACTCATGTCTACAGGGAAGGTTAAGTGGCAGATTTTCTTGCAAATACCTAGGCTGAAGACGAAATGAAGAACAAGAAAGTTGTTTCAAACGTGAGTCTACCACTGGAGATTTTTTCTATTATATAGAACCAAAATACAAGAGTCCTAAGCTATCAACTATACATGGAATATTATCCCTTTATTTAAGGTAAGGGGGGATAATCACTAGAGAATACTATATTTATCCTATCAATTTGTACACAAAATATTATTTACACAATCAGGACTCTTTTACTGTGGGTCCTTCATTTGGAATGTTCACACCTCCCCTCAAGCTAAGCGGTACGGAGGCGAGCTGCAGCTTGGACGATAACAGTTGAAGATGAGGACTAGACAAACCCTTGGTGAAGACGTCCGCGAGTTGATCATTAGCTGCGAAGGAACCCACGAGAATGTAGTTCACGCACAAAATGATAGTCAATCTCTATATGACGAGTGCGAGTGTGAAAGACGGGATTTCGCGACATGTGAAGGGCTGAGATGTTGTTGCAAAATAATTGTGGAGGCGAGAGAAATTCTCCAAGTTCACGATACAAGAAAGAAAACCAACGAAGCTCGGCAGCAGTGGTAGCTAAGGCCCGATACTAGGCTTCGCTGCTCGACCGTGCAACGGTGGATTGTTTCTTAGCTGTCCATGACACAAGGTTAGGACCAATAAACACACATGCCCCTGTAGTTGAGCGCCGATCATCAGGTGAGCCGGCCCAATCAGAATCAGAGAATGTACGAATGGTAGTGTCTGGAGACTTAGAAAACCGGAGGCCAAGGAATATTGTACCCTTAATAAATCGGAGGATTCGTTTGGCAGCAATAAGATGAGATGTTCTTGGACTATGCATAAATTGACAAACTTGATTAACTGCGAAGGCAATATCGGGTCTAGTCAATGTCAGATACTGAAGTCCGCCAACCATGCTTCGGTAAGTGGTAACATCAGGAAGTGGATCCCCATCAAGTGCTAAGAGGTGAGAGCCCGGGACAATGGGAGTGGAGCATGGCTTGCAATCTTCCATATGAAATTTGCGTAAAATATCTGAGGCATACTTTGTCTGGCTAAGGATGAGAGAATCAGGCGAGCGGTGAGTCTCGATGCCAAGAAAGTATCCAAGAGGGCCAAGTCTACGACTTTCGAACTTAGCACAAATATGATCGATGACCTGAGAAACCTCACTAGGAGAGGAGCCCGTGATGATAAAGTCATCAACATAGACTAATATAGCAATAGTGGAGGAACCGGAGTGGCGAATGAAGAGAGAGAGCTGTCTGACTTGCTGTTAAAAAACCCAAGTGTAAGCAGAAAGTCATGGAGTCTCTGAAACCATGCCCAAGGGGACTGCTTCAAGCCATAAATGGAACGATGAAGACGACATACATGATCAGGAAAGTCGGGGTGAGAAAACCCATGAGGCTGAGCCATGTAAACTTCTTCATGAAGAATGCCATTTAAGAAGGCATTTCGAACGTCCAACTGTTGAAGTGGCCAGGAGCGGGAGTGAGCAATGGCCAGAAGAGAATGAATGGTGGGAGGTTTAACCACTGGGCTAAACGTCTCATCATAATCTACGCCCTCTCGTTGAGTGAATCCTTGTGCTACCAGTCGGGCTTTATGTCATTCCACTGTTCCATCAGACCTGCATTTAATTTTGAAAATCCATTTACTGCCCACCACATTCATGGAGTTTTGTCTGGGAATGAGGGACCATGTGCCATTCTTATACATTGCATCCAACTCATCTTTCATGGCCAGTTACCAATGTAAGTGTGGTGCAGCCTGTTTGAGTATTCGAGGCTCATAATCTAACGAGTCTGGAAGGGCAGCCGCAAGAGCCACGGGCATTGGATGTCGAGGCAGACCGGTATGTGATGAACTCGCCAAAGGAGATGGCAGGTGGGAAACATCAGCAATATGGCATGGTTTAAAAATACCAGATTTTGCACGGGTGACCATATGATGTTGTACTGGGGCACACGGCTCAGACACAGTCGAAGAAGGCTCACTATGAATGGTGGGCTGCTGATCTTCAGTTGGAGAATGATCTTCAAGAGCACAAGGAAGTGGGCTCGTGTGGCATGCAGCTGGTCCAGGCGAAGTAGTACCAGCAACCTGAACAGGGGAAGGTAGGCCTGAACTGGCGGGGCTGGATGCTGAATTTTGTTGTTGTCTCTGCCCGGTAGTAGGGGCGCTGGAATGTAGAGGTGCAGCCAAGGGGGCCTGATCTGTAGCAATAGAGGAATCCGTGTGTGGCTGGCAGTGACCAGATGAATCCGGACTGAAGCTAGGGCCTGTAGAAGAAGACTTGGCCATAGGAAAAGTATTCTCGTCAAACAAAACGTGTCTAGTAACATAAACACGACCTGTAGAGTAATCAAGACATCTATACCCTTTTCTGAAATTATTGTACCCAAGGAAAACACACGGAGTGGACTTAGGCATGAGTTTGTGGTTGTTTATAAGGCACTAGATGTGGAAAACACAAGCATCCAAATGTCTTTAAGAACAGATAATCTGGGGTTCTTTTGAGTAATTTTTGATGAGGCGAAATGTATCCTAACAAACACATTGGAAGCTTATTAATTAGAAAGACAGCTGTGCTAAATGCCTCAAGCCAATATTTCTGAGGAACCCCAGACTGAGCTAACAAACATAAGCCCATTTCTACTATATGTCGGTGTTTCCGTTCAGCAGTGCCATTTTGTTCCGGTGTATATGCGCACGTGGATTGGTGTTTGATTCCGTGTTGTTTAAGAAAAACTGAGAATTGTCTATTCATAAACTCACCCCCCCATCAGTTTGAATGGTTTTAATGGTATGTATGGCTGCGATTTTTCGACTTAGCTGATTTTCAATTTGAGTTTTGAATGTGGTAAATACATCCAATACATCAGATTTTCTAAACAATGGATAAAACCAAACATAATGAGAAAAATCATCAATAATACTCAAATAGTATCTAAAACCAGTTTGAGAAGCAACGGGGGAGGGACCCCATACATCCAAATGTAATAATGATAAGGGTTCTACGGAATGAAATGTACGGGAATAAAAAGGTAAACTACATGACTTGCCTAAAGGGCAAACATGGCAACTAGCTTTATTTGAAACAGACCCACTAAGAGGGATCTTGACTCAATTGACGAGAGATTTGAAAACCTGAGATGACGGATGTCCAAGACGGGCATGCCATGTAGATGAAGAAGTGCGTTCCCCAATGAGGGCTAAAGAATTGACTCGAGATGATGGATCAAAAGAGTGTAAAGTCCATCTGAGCTACTGCCAGAAAGAATGGTCTGCTTCGTTGTGTTGTCCTTCACACGAAAACCAAAACCATCAAATTCGAAAAAACAATTATTATCAATTGAGAAACGACGAATAGAAATCAAGGATTTATGCATATTTGGTACACACAAAATATTTCGAAGAATAAAATTTCTATTTTACTGGAGTAAGAAGTCTGTCCTATAGATGAGATGGGAATACGGGTGCCATTTGCAATGGTAACTGAGTCCATACCTGAGTACGGGGTAACATGGGAAAAACCTTCGGTGGATGCAGTCATGTGATTTGTAGCCCCAGAGTCAAGAACGTAGGAAGGTAATGTCTGACTTGGTGAAAACTCGGGTGATGGTGGCTGATGAGTCGAAGAACAACTGTAGAGAGCATAGTTTACAAGATCCGGGCACCGTGGAGCAGTAGGCTTATTGCAAAACTAACATGATGAGTGAGACACATGCTGGAAAGGATTCTTTGGTTGATATGGGATAGGGTTTCTGCCAGATGAGTTGTGGGCACGGTTTTGAGGAGGCTGATGGGAATAATGGTGGGGTTTATTGTTGGGTGTGGAAAATTTTCTCTCTCTAAAACTCTCTCTAGGGCTTCACGTTTCTAGGGTTTCTGCCCTAGGGGAGGGCTGTTCTTGGCCGGATTTCATGGCTTTTCCAGCTGGTTATGATGTAATGATGATGGAAAACGAATTATGCTTCAATCCAATACCACAATCTCTTCCTATCCCTAACCCTAATCCGACAATTACCTTCCCTAATGGATCTATAGTGGCGGCGGATCCTTTGAAGGGTGGCATGCTTTCAGCCGCAAACCCTAATGAGGTTTGCAATCCTAGTATGGTAACCTCTAACCCGTCTCTACTGCTGCAAATACAAACCCTACTTCAGCCGCACAAACAAACCCTAATCCTGCTGCAGCCAAATCATTTGCTGCTCTATTCTCCCAACCCACAACCAAAGCTAATGCAGCCGAGGTTTTTCATCCTATCCCTATTGGAAACGACAAAGGTACCCCCAACAATTAAGCTTTCAAATGAAATGATTGCTGCTTTTGCAAAACCGTTTAAATTTACTCTTGTGGGAAAATTCTTGCATGGGCGGCCTACAATGGATGAGGCTCGGATGGCTTTTGCAAAATTCCAACTGAAAGGTCACTTTAAACTAGGTCACCTTGATTCTAAACACATGCTCATTCAATTATCGACGGAAGCTAATTATCAAAGGTTGTTTATGAAGGAAGTTTGGTATGTCACTAAGTTTCCTATGAGAACTCTTGCTTGGACTCCCGCTTGGAAGTCGGAGCAAGAATCTTCTATTGTTGCTGTGTGGGTAGGTTTTCCTGGACTCCCTATTCATCTCATCAATAAGACTTTCCTCTTTTCTATGGCTAAAACTATTGGTACCCCTCTTTCCCTTGATAAAACCACGGCTGAGTTATCTAGGCCGAGTATTGCAAAAGTGTTAATCCAAATTGATGTACTCAAGAAGCTGCCCAATGAAGTTTTTATTGAGTGTGGTGATGCTTGGCCTAGTTTTTACCAAAAAGATGAATATGACAATGTCCCCAAATATTGTAAGCATTGCTTGATGTTTGGCCACGAGATTAATCAATGCAAAAGGGCTAATCCCAACTTGAATAAACCAAAGGAGCCAAAGGTGGTGAAGGATGCTGATGGTGAAAAGGCTGATATCCCATCAATTGATAAAGGGAAGGATAAGCAAAAGGAGTATATTGTTAAAGAAAGAGATCGCGTGGAGACTTCTAACTCAAATAAAGGAGCTGAAAATGATTCTAAGACTTTTGTTCCTAAGATGGCCAAAAGGGGCCAGCCACTTCCTGATGCCGTTAATAAAGCCTTACTTAAGGTATGTTCGGAGATTATTCAAGAGGTGAATGATGGAGGTCATAAAGGTTGAAATTCCCAATTGCAATGATATGGATGCTAATAAGGATGTCCTTTCAAATGGAAGCAACTCCACAGCACATAATGGGGATACTTTTTTGAATATGGATGCTGTGACACACAATATTGCCTCTCATAAAGTAAAAGCTGATAGTTTCAGGATGACTGTGCAGATTGTGAACTCGGGTGAGATGGATCCTCTTGTTATTCCTAGCTTGAGGACTGAGGGGCTGAATCTCTCCCCTCGAGCTCCTCCCACAACTTCATTTGTTACTGAAATGGCTGGCTCTACTCCTTTTGCTCATATAGCTGATGGTAAGGCTGATGATGATGGTTTTACTAAGGTGTTATCGAAGAGAAATCGCAGCAGGTCTACTTCTCCCCCTTCTTAATTGCCTCGGGTATCAATTACTCTTAATATTACTGTTTTTAATGGCTGCTTTGATATATTGGAATGTTAGAGGTATTGGTAATGGTGCTACTTTCAGGCATGTTAAAAGGTTGCTCCGTCTTCATGGTGCTTCTTTTTTGCTATGTCTGAAACAAAAGTTAGTAATTTGCAGCGTATTACTACGCAAAAGAAGTTAGGTTGTGGTGGCAGTGTTGCAAATTGTAATGGTAAGATTTGGTTCTTTTGGAAGAATGATTTTGATTGCCATGTTGTTGTTGATTCCTGTAAAGCGATTACGCTCCAAATTTCTCATGCTCTTTGGGAATCTCCTACTCATATAACTGTGGTATATGCAAGCTGTAATAGATTTGATCGTCGGGAATTATGGGACTCTCTTATGGATTTCAGCTCTTGCACTACTCCTTGGATGGTTATTGGTGATTTTAATTGTGTTTTGTCTCAAGCTGAAAAAGTTGGTGGCAAGCAGATTAATAGAGGGGCAGTTCGAGAATTCTCTGATATGATTCAATTCTCTGGGCTCATTGATGCTGGCTTCTTAGGTAATGCTTTTACTTGGGTGGATAAACCTAGAGGAAAGCCTAATATTTTCCAGCGATTAGATAGGGCGCTTTATAACTCTATATGGATGGATCACTTCCATATAACCTCTGTAACTCATCTTAATCGAACGTGTTCTGATCATTTGCCTCTTCTGGTTCAAGTTAAAGTAAATAATGAAGTTTCTAAAGGATCCTTTCATTTTCTTAATGTTTGGATTAAGCATAGTTCTTTTCTTTCTGTGGTTGAAAATTCTTGGAAGGATTATATGGATGGTAGGCCTATGGTTCGTTTTGCTAAAAAGCTTGCTCATCTTCGTAAAGCTATTTCAGCATGGAATAAAGAGGTTTTTGGGCGTGTAGATCAACAGGTTCGGAAGGCTGAAGATGAGGTTTGTCATAAGGAGTTGATTTTTCAGAATGACAATTCGGATGTTAATAGGGCTGCCCTTAATTTGGCTCAAGCTAATCTTCTTGCGCGGCTGAAGGTTGAGGAGGATTTATGGCATCAAAAGGCAAATATTAAATGGATTAAGGAGGGTGATCGTAATACAAAGTTTTTTCACTCTTACGTGAAGAAAAAAAGGCAGAAACTTCATATTCATCGCATCCAAGATCGTAATGGTAATTGGCTTCATGATAAGGAAGATATTCAAGAGGAGGCTGTTTCTTTCTTCTTGGAGCAGCTCCAATCCTCTCATGATATTCCGTCCGATGACATTTTGGATGTGATCCCAATGTTGATTAATGATGATGATAATGAGATGCTCACGGCTGTTCCGTCGTTGGATGATTTGAAGGGCATTATTTGGTCAATGAATGAGCTTAGCGCTGCTGGTCCGGATGGTTTTAATGGGGCTTTTTATAGGAGTTGCTGGGATATTATTAAGGATGATCTTTACAGAGCTATTAAGGAATTCTTTTCTGGTTTTCCTTTGCCAAGAAGCTGGACTTCAACTCTTATTGTTTTAATTCCAAAGGTTAGTGCTCCTACTTCTTTTACGGAGATGCGTCCGATTAGCCTTTTCAAGTTTTCTAACAAAATTGTCACTAAGCTTCTCAACTCTCGTCTGGCTACAATTCTCCCTCGTATAATTTCTCCTAATCAAAGTGGGTTTGTGAAGGTTCGGTTAATTCATGAAAATGTCCTTTTAGCGCAAGAGCTTATGCAATCTATTCGGAAAAAAGTGAGAGGGTCTAATGTCAGCCTTAAATTGGATATGGCCAAAGCTTATGACCGGATATCCTGGTTTGCCCTGATTAAAGTGATGAGAAAGTTTGGATTTTCTGAAATTTGGAATGATCTAATTTTCCGATGTATATCTTCTTGCTGGTTCTCGGTGCTTGTGAATGGGGAATGTTCTGGTTTTTTTCATTCTTCTCGTGGCCTTCATCAAGGAGACCCTATTTCCCCGACTCTTTTTATTATTGCAGCTGAGGTTTTGAGTCGAGGGTTAAATCTTCTTCATTCTGAGTTTCCTCACTATCGATACCGTGCCCACATTCATACTCCTATGATTTCCCATCTTTCTTATGCTGATGATATCATTATTTTTTGTAACGGGTCTAAAGATTCGTTGGAGGCTCATATGAGGTGTTTAAATTGGTATCAAAATTTCTCGGGTCAGCTCGTCAATATAGATGCTTAGGACTGCTACTTCTTTTGAAAAGAAAACATTGCCTATCAATTACCTTGGCTGCCCTCTTTATGTCGGGAGGAAAACGATTTCCTTATTTGATTCGGTCCTCCAGAAAGTGGATGCTCGTCTCGCTTCTTGGCAAGGGAAGATTCTCTCGTTTGGAGCCAAGTTAACTCTTATTCAGTCATGTCTTCAAGCTATTCCTATATACTATATTTCTTTGATGGAACCCCCTAAAGGGGTGATTAAAGCTATGTATCGCATCATTGCTAACTTCTTTTGGTCTAATGAAGATGGGCAAAAGAAATGTCATTGGGTTAATAGGGATCTTATGTTTCGGCCAACGGATGAGGGTGGCCTTGGTCGTCGCCGTTTCGAGGATATTTCTATGGCTTTCGCCATGAAGCTTTGGTGGCGCTTTAGAATCTCTTCTTCCTTATGGGTTGATTTTTTGAATGATAAATACTGTTTTGGTATCCACCCTATGGATGCGGGTAAGCCTTCCTTTGCTTCTCATATTTGGTGTCGTATGCTTCAAGCAAAGGATATTGTTGAACGTCTTATCATTTGGCGTATTGGGCGGGGATCTATATCGATTCATGAGCAATGGATGGAGGGGATTCGGCCGATTATTTCTGGGAATCACATTGAATTTTTCTCCTTATTTGAGAATGGTCTTCTCAGGACTGAGTTCATTCAGAATAATTATGGCATGCATGTTCTTCAATTAATTCAGCAGCAAAATATTGTTCTGTCTGATGTCCCGGATTGCCCTTTCTGGACTCCGTCTCCAAAGGTCAATTTTCTATATCTTCGGCTTGGAATGTTTGTCGAAAGAAGTATCATTACAGCCCTATTTTTGAGTATTGTTGGAACAAGGTGGTTCCAACTAAGATTTCCATTTTTCTTTGGAGAATGTTACATAATGGTCTCCCTACGGACTTGGCTATCCAATCTAAGGGAATTCTTCTTGCATCTTGTTGTGTTTGTTGTAGTCACCATTCCAATGAAGATATAGATCATCTTTTTGTTCATAGCCAAGTGGCGACTGAATCTTGGGAGTTTTTTGCTAAAATGTTTGGTGTCCCAGTTATGCTCTACAATGTGAAGTCTATTCTTGTTTTCTGGTGGTTTTCTTCAAATTCGGGTGATAGTAAGGGGGTTCTTTGGCTTTTTAGAGTCCTTCCTTGTTTTGTTTTTTGGAGTTTATGGAAGTGTCGAAATAAAGCTAAGTTTGAAGCTTTGCGGATGACTTCGTGTATGGTTATTCAAAGTGTTATTGATCAGATTTCAAAGGTTGTTTCGGCTTATAATGTGAGCTTTAGCTACTCAAGCTTAGATGATTATGTTTTTCGAACTTTTAAGATCCCTATGGCTGGTCCATCTTTTCGGCGCTAAGGCTAGTTCATTGGCGGTCTCCTAATCCGGGCTTTATCAAGCTTAACACTGATTGGGCTTCAAAAGGTAATCAGGGGCCTATCTCTGGTGGGGGTATTTTCAGAGATAGTCATGGGAAATTTTTATTTGCTTTCTCCAAGTTTTATGGCCATGGTTCTAATATGGTTGCTGAAGCAAAGGCTGTCCTTGATGGGCTGCTTTATGCATCCCATTTTGGTATTTCTTCTCTATGGATTGAGATTGACTTTGAAGTCCTTTTGAATATCCTTATTCATCAATATCAGATTCCATGGTGTATTTGGAATGAGGTTTTGCATATTAAAAGGCTGCTATCCCATGTTAGATTTCGTGCTACTCATATCCTTCGTGAAGGAAATCAAGTTGCTGATGGTCTTGCTAATACTGCTGCGGTTTCAAGAACAAATTCGGAATATTTTTCCATTAGTGATCTCCCTCTCTCTTGCAAAGGTGCTTACAACCTGGATAGAGCTTCCATTCCCTATGTTAGATTCTAATTGGTTGCTGTTGGTTTTGTTGCTGATGGTTAATTTTGGTCTGTGGATTGTTCTTTTAATTATTGGTGTATCTTTTATTTTTAGCTCCCTCCCCTTTTTTGTAGAGGATCTTACAGGTTGTGTAAGAACTCCCCCCTGTTTGTTTCTGGTGGTTGAGGTTGTCATGTCCCCCACCATGTTTGTAATTTTATTTTTCGTTATTAATAAAATCTAGGGAGTACCGTCTCCTTTCGCCAAAAAAAAAAACTGAGCAAGTGGACTTTCAGTTTCCTTTGTTGGAGTCTTGCCCCAAGCCGTGCTAGAGCCTTATCTACTTTGATCGGATTTCGTATCCTAACATTAGGCAATAATTTCATTTATTTTCAGATTAGTTGCTTTCCCCCTCCTCTTGTATTGGGGCTGTCCATTTGGATTTGCACCCCTCCCCTTAGTTTTCTTTATTTCTCTGTTGGCTTTAAGCCCTGTATTTCCTTTCCGGTGGTTGAGGTTGTCATGTCCCCCACCATGTTTTGTAATTTTTGCTTATATCAATAAAATCTAGGGAGTACCGTCTCCTTTCGCCAAAAAAAATTAAAAAAAATTAGGCAGTAAGTTAATTTTTTAAAAATTTTTTTTTTTAATTTATTTTCTCTTGTTTTTTAGATTCCCCCCCCCCTTTCTTGTTGAGGATCTTATAGGTTGTGTAAGAACTCCCCCTAGGTTTTTGTTTCTGGTGGTTAAGGTTGTCATATCCCCCACCATGTTTGTAATTTTATTTTTCGTTATTAATAAAATCTAGGGAGTACCGTCTCCTTTTGCCAAAAAAAATTAAAATAAATAAAAATGAGCAAGCTGATTTTGAGTTTCGTTCTGTGGAGTCTTGCCCCAAGCGGTGCCAGAGTCTTCTTTACTTTGATAGAATTTTGTACCCTAATATTAGGCCGTAGGTTTTTATTATTTATTGATGTATCTTTTAATTTTTAGATCACCCCTTATTGTAGAGGATCTTAAAGGTTGTATAAGAACTTCCCCTAAAACAGTGCTAGGTAAGTTCTCTCTCTAGAAATTTCTCTCCTTCCCGTCACTAGGGTTTGCCCTAGGGGCTGATTGCCGGCAGCCATGGCTGTTCTGGTGTCCTTTTTTCCGTCCTTGAATTCTAGTTCACATAATCCTTACTATTCTCCTACAATTCAACAATCCAAAGTAGCCATCAATCCTAATGTGGTGGCTATCAATAACCCTAATTCTGATGCAGCGCCGCTGCATACAAACCCTAATTCTACTACCAAGATCGCTTCCTCTAACCAAAACCCTAACCCCCCGATCTCAAAATCCTTTGCGGATTTGTTTAACCCAGCCGCCACAAAATGTGTAACTCCTGTCGTGATTCCTACGGGTACTCATAAAGGAACTCCTTCAGTTAAACTATCCAAAGACATTATTGAGGCTTTTTCTAAGCCGTTCAAATACACATTGGTTGGTAAGTTTATGCATGGTAAGCCGAGTATGGAGGATGCCCGTATTCCCTTTGCCAAATTCCAGCTTAAAGGTAATTACAAGCTTGGTCACCTAGATTCTCGTCATATTCTTATTCAATTAACTATTGAAGAAGATTATCAACGTTTGTTTATGAAAGATAGACTTATCAAGTGTAGTTGCTAGCTTTCTCTCTCTAGAATTCTCTCTAGGGTTTTCTTTGATTCTAGCCGCCGGCAGCCCTCCATGGCTGATCCGGTCTTGTTCCCGCCTCTTCCCTCTCATGCAAACCAGAATATTACTCTCAATTCTAACCCCACTCCAACGCAAAACCCTAATATTGATTCCAATATTGCTTCAGCCGTAATTCCTTCCCATGCAAACCCTAATGCGCCGCCTCCTCCTAACCCTAGCAAATCTTTTGCCTCGATTTTCAGCCCCTCTCAATTGACTTCGATACAAGATATCCCTTTGATACCAGCCGTTATTCACAAAGGTATTCCATCATTGAAACTTTCGAAGGAAGCTTTAGAGGCTTTTGCTAGGTCTTTTGCTTGGACTTTGGTTGGAAAATTCTCTAATGGCCGACCTACTATGGAGGCTGCAAGAATTGCATTTGCCACGTTTCATTTGAAGGGAGCTTATAAATTAGGCCATATTGACTCTCGTCATATGTTGATCCAATTAACTAATGAAGAAGATTTCCAACGCATTTGGACTAGAGAGGTCTGGTATGTGAATAGATTTCCTATGCGTACTTCAGTTTGGACACCTTCGTGGAAGCCACAAATGGATTCTTCTATTGTTCCTGTGTGGGTAAGTCTTCCAACAACCTTCTCATCCTTCTTCTCTCTCTAGGGCGGCACCCTCTAGGGTTTCGTCTTCCACCTAGGGTTTCCTAGGCTTGTTTTTCCGGCAGCCTTCATGGCTGCTCCGGTTGATTTCCCACCATTGCCTTCGTCATTTCATGGTCCGCATACCTCTAATTCTGGTAACCCTAATCCGCCAAACCCTAGTAACCATGCGCCGCCTTTGCATGGATTGAACCCTAATCCTTCTTCTAACCAAAATCTGGAACGTCCAAACCCTATTCAGCCGAACTCTTCCCCTATCAAATCCTTTGCTTCATTGGTTTCTCAACCAAATACCATACCTATCCTAGAAATTCCTCTCATTCCTGCTGCTACGCATAAGGGTTTACCTTCACTAAAACTTTCTAAAGAGGCTATTGATGCTTTTGCGCGCCCCTTTGCTTGGACCCTTGTAGGAAAATTCACTAATGGCAGACCTACTATGGAGGCTGCAAGGATTGCATTCACTCAATTCTGTTTGAAGGGTGATTACAAACTTGGTCATCTCGATTCTCGTCACATGCTGATACAATTGACCAACGAGGAGGATTTCCAACGACTTTGGACTAAAGAAACTGCATGGTATGTGCATCGATTCCCAATGCGAACTTCGTTTGGACACCTTCTTGGTCGCCTCAAACGGACTCTCCTATTGTTCTGTATGGGTTAGTTTACCCGGGCTTCGTGCATTTATTCAATAAGGTTTTCCTTTTTTCTTTGGCTAGAATTTTTGGCAAACCCATGTCTATTGATAAACCTACTGCAGAATTATCTTGTCCAAGTGTTGCTAAAGTTCTAGTGCAGGTGGATCTCCGTAAAAGATTACCAGAGAAGATCCATATTGATTGCAGTGACTGCATGCCTAGTTTCTTTCAAGCCGTAGAATATGATAATTTACCTTTTTTCTGTAATCATTGTTCTCTTCTGGGTCATGATGAATTCCATTGCGAAGCCTAAATTCGAGTATAAGAAAAACCATGTGTCGAAGGCGGATGATGGGAAGGATGTGGCTGGTACCAAGGAAATTAAGACCACTAAAGGTGGGGATAAAAAGGATGAGCAAATTTGAATGCTGTTTGGAAAAAGAAAGATGATGGCAAGGAAAAGAGTGGTCACATTGGCTGTAGCAAGGATGCTCAATCTGATGTTATTGATCTAACAAATACAGAATCAAACAATAATGGGACCAAGAGTATTATGATAGCTAGAAGAGGTGTTGCTTTACCTAAATCTGTTAATGATGCGTTATCAAAAACTTTGAAGGCTATAAAGACTAAAGCTTATCAAAATGGGGTAGAGGATGTTTCGATCCCGAAGTCCAAGACCCTCAAAAGCTTTGCACGCCTTTGAGAGATGATTCAGCTATGAGATCTAAGCCTTCATCTCACGCAAAATGAGTGCCCTAAGCTCGCTTAATCTCTCCCCTCGAGCACCTCAAGTTACTTCGCTGAACCATGTGATGAACTTGCAAATGGACTTTAAAGAAAAACTTTCAGCATTGCAGCCCCAAGATGATGATGGATTCATTACAGTTACTCATAAAAGGAAAAAGAGTAGGGAGAAATCCCCCTCACTGTGAGCTCCTCCTTTATTTGTATTTCCTCATTTACTTTCATCTTTTCACGGTTTTAATGGTTAGTTTTATTAGTTGGAATGCTCGTGGTATTGCTAACAATGCCAATATTTCGTAGAATCAAGCGTTTATTTCGTAATTATGGGATTTCCTTGGTTGCTCTTTATGAACCGAAAGTTGCTAATTCTTCTTTGGATCAGTTTATTCGGAAGGTTGGGTGTGAAAGTGGCATGGCTAATGCTAGTAATAGAATTTGGGTGGTTTGGAAACATGGTCTTCAAGCTACAATTATTCATGATTCCTCTCAAGCTCTTACGCTGCAAATTTCGCATCCTTTATGGGCTGAATCTGTTTGGGTTTCCTTTGTTCATATAAGCTGTAATAGATTCTCTCGGATAGCTCTCTGGGATGATTTGATGGCAATTAGTGATGTGGATTTTCCTTGGATGGTTATTGGTGATTTTAACTGTGTCTTGGATCAATCGGAAAAAATAGGTGGTAAACCTATCAATAATATGGCTGTTACGGAATTCTTGGATATGATCCAATATTCTAACTTAATGGATGCTGGTTTTGAGGGTAATGTTACTACTTGGTATAATAAACCAAGGGGAGAAGAGCCATTTATCAGCAATTTGGATAGAGCAATGTATAATGACAAATGGTTGAATATGTTTGCTATTTCTCGGGTTACTCATTTATCTAGAATTTGCTCGGATCATGCCCCTATCCTTGTTAATGTCATTATTGAAGGAGATGCAAAGAAAAGCTCATTTCGGTTTCTTAATATATGGCTGAAGCACCCTTCCTTTCCCAAGCTTATCCAAGATTCTTGGGCTGCTCCTATGGATGGGAGGCCTATGGTTTCTTTTGCTAAAAAGTTGGGTAGGCTTCGGAAGTGTATAGCTGAATGGAATAAACAGGTGTATGACCGAGTTGATCAACAAATTAAAAATGCTGAAGATGAAGTGTTATATAGAGAAATTCAGCATCAACAAGTTGATAATGAGGAGTCTAGGGCTGCTTTGAGTTTGGCTCAGGCGAAGCTTCTTCAAATGCTGAAAGTTGAAGAGGAGTTATGGGCCCAAAAAGCGAATCTGCATTGGTTAAAGGCGGGAGATCGAAATACGAAATTCTTTCATGCCACGGTTAAGAAGAAAAGACAAAGTCTTTTTATTCATCGTATTAAAAATCGTCAAGGTGTATGGCTTACTGACCAAAATGCCTTTTTTTTTTTTTTTTTTTTTTTTTTTGGCGAAAGGAGGCGGTAATCCCTAGATTTTATTAATAAAAAGAAAAGTACAAAACAAGGTGGGGGACATGACAACCTCAACCACCTGGAAAAGCAACGGGGGAGTCCTTACACAAGCTGTAAGGTACTCTACAAGGAGGGAAGGGGAACAACCTATCAAAAAATTAAAATTGACATACATAAATAAAGGACGTGTACGGACAACAGCTGGTGGAAGAAGCCCAAGACACCAGACAAGGGCGGCCGCGCAAGCCCAACCGAAGAACTTGGGCGACCGCCCAAGACCAGCGGACGCCAAACCACAGCAACATCGAGCAGCCACCAGCAGCAAGGGAATTGGCCAACAGACATCAGCACCACGAAGAGAAATGGAACTTAGCACCACCCAAAAACACACAATAAACCCAACCATAAAATCATTTATGACGAAAAGATGGGAAGCCCGCTCTATCCATAAGAATATAGCCACGGCACAAAGGAGGGAGTTGAGAAGACGAGACCCAAATATGATCAACGATAGATTCCACAGCGATGTTCGCCAAGGAGTCAGCAACCTTGTTCCCTTCACGAAATATATGACTCACATGAATATTCATATGCTCCATGATAATGAAAATTTGTTGGATAATATAGAATACCTCCCATGGAATGTGATAAACTTTGGTGATTACTTTCATTAGGACTTCAGAATCGATCTCCAACCAAACATGATTAATACCAAGAGTGTGAGCAAATGTTAACCCATCGAGAGCGGCTTTAGCCTCCGACCACATATTTGAGCGATGCCCATAATAATTCCCGAACGCAAAGACCAACTCTCCCTTAGCATTTCTAATTACTCCTCCACCAGCAACAACGCCAGGATTACCCCTAGAAGCACCATCAGTGTTGATCTTATAACATCCTTGCCTTGGCTTAATCCACTTAACCATTTTAGCCACACGAGGAGACGGAGCAGTCACTGAAATTTTAAAGACTTGCAACACGGAACTGTCGAAGATTGAGGGCTTAACAGGAGGGTTGAACGCAATAGCTATATTTGTTATTTGCTGAATAACATAAGCAATGATATCCACATCTTGCATCCTAATGCCTTCAAAAAACCATTTATTTCTATGATGCCAAATAGACCAAGCAATGACCCCCGGAAGAATGAGAGATATCCATTTGTTAAGTTGGGATATATTCTTGGGACGATTAAACCACCAAGAGGATAGAGCTGCCTGGAATGAACCCAAATTAATATCCACACCACAAACTTGGCTGAAATACTTCCAAGTAACCTTAGCAATGTCACCATTCACAAAAAGATGATCCATAGACTCCGTAGAAGGCAAATAGCAGCATCCACACCTTGAGACAGTCTGAATACCCCGCTTCTGCAAAGAGTCATCAGTGGGAAGACCTCTGTGAAGAATTCGCCATAACAGAATAGAGTATTTGGGGGGAATATGCTTATGCCAAAGCATCGAAAAAACAGGTCTCGAGAATTGAGATTGACGACACTCCCGCCAAGCCGATGATATAGAAAATATGCCTGAGGTTGAAGGTTTCCAAATGAGAATATCATCATTCCCATTAAGCTTTATATTTTGGTCCTTAATTAAATTTAAAAGAGGATCTCCCAAGCTATTGCTGATATATTCAACCCGAGGCAGGCTGTTTTCGAATAAATTAGAGACCTCAATGTGCTGGTGTGGAAGAATAGGCTTAACCCCTTCAAACCAATTTTCATGTATAGAGATTTGCCCTTTACCAAGCCTCCATGCAATACGCTGCTCCATAAAATCTTTTACCCCTATCATGCGTTTCCATATGTGAGAAGCAAAGCTCGTGACAACAGCATCCATAGGGTGAATCTCATAACAATATTTTGCCAACATGAACTCAGTCCAAAGGGACGAGGAGCCACGCAATCTCCACCATAATTTCATAGCAAAGGCAGTGCTTAAATCCTCAAACTTCCTGATACCAAGACCCCCTTCATCCAGCGGCCGGCTGATCCTTCTCCATCCAATCCAGTGACACTTTTTCGAGCCATCCGAGCCACTCCAAAAGAAATTCATTATCAAACGTTGCATGGATGTAATCACATTTTTTGGGGGCTCAATGACAGACATGTAATATATAGGAATTGCTTGGAGACAAGATTTTATAAGGGTTACCTTAGCACCGTAGGAGAGAAGCTTACCTTGCCAAGATTCAAGTCTCTTTTCCATCTTCTGAATTAAAGGGTTAAATAAAGCTTGAGTCTTTCGGCCCACATATAAAGGACACCCCAAATATATAATAGGAGAAGCTTTTTTAACAAAGCCCGTGACTTCAGAAATAGCAACATCACGCGAAGCATCATTCCTCCCCGTGATGAAGCAAGATTTACCGATGCTAACAAGCTGACCCGAAAATTCTTGATATTTTTCCAAACACTTCATATGCATCCTAAGTGAGTCTTTCGCCCCATTACAAAAAATAATGATATCATCCGCATATGATAAATGGGAAATCACCGGCGTGTGGATGTGGGCCCGAAATCTGATATTAGAGTTGTGGAGATGAAGATAGTTCAGCCCTCTGCTTAGAATTTCAGCGGCAATGATAAAAAGACTAGGCGAAAGAGGGTCTCCCTGGCGAAGGCCCCTAGACGAGTGAAAGAAACCACAGCTTTCTCCATTCACGATAACAGAAAACCAACAGTTAGAGATACACCTATAAATCATGTCCACCCATTCAATAGCAAAACCGAACTTTTTCAACACCTTGATAAGAGCAACCCAAGAAATCCTATCATAAGCCTTGGCCATGTCTAGCTTGATGGCAATATTCGAACCCCGGACTTTCTTTTTAACAGACGACATCATTTCTTGCGCTAACAGGATGTTATCATGAATAACCCGCCCTTGAACAAACCCACTTTGATTAGGAGAGATAATGCGAGGAAGAATCTGCCCTAATCTCTCTGTGAAGATTTTTGTGATAATCTTGTTTGAAAAATTACAGAGACTAATAGGACGCAAATCAGAGAAATATATCGGATTATCAATTTTTGGAATAGTAACAATGAGGGTGCTAGTCCACGATCTGGGCAGCTCAAAGCCAGCAAAGAACTCCCTAATAGCACGATAAAGGTCTTCCTTAATAATCTCCCAGCAAGCAACATAGAAAACACCAGTAAATCCATCAGGGCCAGCTGCTCCTTGACCATTCATGCCTTTTATAATCTCAAACACTTCTTCCATACTTGGAACAGCTTTAAGAATGTCATTTTCTTCTTCAGAAATTAAAGAAGGAATAAGATTCAAGAGGTCATCATGCACATTAGACACCTCCCTATCCGCCGTCAACTGGTTCTGATAGAAATCCACAGCCTCATTACGAATGTCCTCCTTATTCGTGATCAGAACTCCCTCACGATTTCGAATTTTATGTAAGAATAACCTTTGCCTCTTTTTTTTCACATAGGACTGAAAGAATTTAGTGTTTCTGTCTCCCTCTTTGATCCACTTTATATTCGCTTTTTGACGCCAAAATTCATCTTCCGTAGCTAAAGCATATTTTAACTGAGCCTGGGCCAAATTTAAAGCGGCCCTTGAATCAACAGAAGGGTTACTTTCAAGAGCCAACTCTTTGCGGAGAACTTCATCTTCAGCAATAGCCACTTGCTGATCAATCCGCCCAAACGTACATTTGTTCCAATTCGATAACTCCCTTCTAAGCCGAGCAAGCTTCTTACCAAAACGAACCATGGGGCGCCCATCAATCCAAGCAGCCCAAGAATTTTTAACAGTATCAAAAAACGAAGGATGCTTTATCCAAGCATTGATGAAACGAAAAGAACATTTATGCACTTCAGCTTCCACTCGAATGTTGATCACCAATGGGGAATGATCTGAGCAAGTTTTATTAAGATGCTTTACAGAAGTATTATCAAAGGAGTTAAGCCACTTCTCATTATAAAACACCCTGTCAAGACGCTGTCGGATAGACTTCCTCCCAAGCTGCATGTTCCACCACGAAAATTTGGAACCCTCATATCCAGCATCAATAAGAGAAGACACTTGAATAGTATCAGAAAATTCAGCAATTTTCCGAGAAGAAATAGGGCGGCCACCTAGCTTTTCCTCCTGATTAAGCACTACATTGAAGTCTCCACAAACCAACCACGCAAGAGTAGTATCACTTAGACCAATTAAATCATCCCAAAGGATTCTTCTATCAAACTTGTTACAACTAGCATGAACACATGTCAAAAGAATAGGATTAGGCCAAAGACAATGCTTCACTTGAATTGACAAGGCTTGAATACTATCTTGGACAACTTCACAAGAGAAACCATGCTTCCAAATAAACCAAATCCTTCCACTATCATTAGAAATACCCCCAGAGCAATTTAGCTTGCGAACCAAGCAATCTAAATTAGACTTATTAATTTTCGGCTCATAGATAGCCACAGCCGAAGCATTATGCAGAAAAAGAAGCTTTTTAATTCTCCTAACAGTGACCTTGTTTCCAATGCCACGGAGATTCCAACTAATTATTGCTACCATTGAGAAACTATAAAAAGAAATAAATGGAATGCTAACCAGACTTAAGATTGAGGAGAGGCGGATTTGCTCTGTTTTTCCGATATGAGACTTTGGTGAAGCCCTCGGCATCTACCGATGTTTGTGATGAGAAACAAAAGGAGTAGAGCCGGCCATGGCTGTAATAAAAGAGGATGAAGGCGGTGTTGCCACTGGGGGAAAGATTTAGGTTCTTGTGACAGGATCATCAATCGGGGACAACTCCAATTCAAGATCCACTAATTCATCATTTATCACTTTTCCATGGTATATATTAGCAACATTCTGAAGAATTTTTCTTCACAAGCAGAGGCATTCTCCTGCTCAGTAGTGCACAAATCATTGTCCTCTTGAACAATATTATTGTCATGAACAACCTTTTCACATGCCTTTTTTAAACTTTCTTCCACAGCCTCTGGGATTGGTTGACCATGCTTTACCACATACACCTTCTTCTGTATAGGGTTTTGCTGATTAATATTCAAGACTGGTTCTTGACCCTTATCATTGGTATTGGAGGAGCCTCCAACCTGATGTTTCTCTAAATCCTCCCTATTACCATCATCATTAACCACCTTTTTACCAACCACATCTTTTTCTTTATTACTTCGAAACTGAGGATTCGCTCTCTTACACCGAGAAATATCATGCCCCAGTTTGAAGCAATGCTTGCAATATCTCGGGATGTTATCATACTCAATTTTTTGATAGAAACTTGGAAGGACATCACCACAATCAATGAACACTTCCGTAGGTAACTTTTTAAGAACATCAACTTGGATTAAAATCTTAGCAATACTGGGGCGAGAAAGCTCCAATGTAGCTTTGTCAAGCGCTAAAGGAGATCCAATAGCTTTTGCGAGAGAGAATAGGAATGATTTATTGAATAGGTGAACCGGGAGTCCGGGCAATCCAACCCAAATAGGAACGATAGATGATTCCTGTTCAGGCCTCCATGCCGGAGACCAAGCCAACGTACGCATGGGGAATTTAAAAACATACCAAACCTCCTTCATCCAAAGACGTTGATAATCTGCCTCCGTTGTTAATTGTATCAGGATATGCTTTGAATCTAAATGACCCAGTTTGTACGCCCCTTTAAGATTAAACTTTGCAAAAGCAATTCTAGTGTCTTCCATAGAGGGTCGACCGTGTGAGAACTTACCAACGAGAGTCCATTTAAATGGCTTAGAAAATTGATCAATAACTTCACGCGAAAGTTTAATAGCTGGTGTTCCTTTATGCGTTATAGCAGGTTGTGAATTAGGGTTAGAAAAAGATGCTGGAGATTGAAGATTCTGGTTAGGGTTAGGGTTTGCAGCCGCCACACAGGGAGCTCTGAGCAACTTCAAGGTCCGCATCAAAACCCTTCGGATGATTTTTCTTTCCTTATTCCTCGGCTGATTAATGATGAAGATAACCTTATGCTTACTGCTGTCCCTACCGTGGCTGAGCTTAGGGAAGTGGTTTTTAGGATGAATGGGCAAAGTGCAGCAGGTCCTGATGGTTTCACCGGGGAATTCTATAAAGGTTGTTGGGAAATTATCAAGGGTGATTTTCATAGAGCTGTTGGAGATTTCTTTTCTGGTTTTCAAATGCCTAGGAGGTGGACAAGCACCTTGATTGTTACTATTCCGAAGGTTGATGCTCCTTCTTCTTTCTCGGAGCTTAGACCTATCAGCCTTTGTAACTTTTGCAATAAAGTTATCACCAAGCTTCTTACTTGTCGTCTTGCTCCTATTCTCCCTCGTATTATATCTCCCCAACAAAGTGGTTTTATCAAAGGTAGACTCATTCATGAAAATGTTCTTCTAGCTCAAGAAATGATGCAATCTATTAACAAGAAGGTCCGGGGTTCTAATGTTGCGCTTAAGCTTGATATGGCTAAAGCTTATGATCGTCTCTCTTGGTTTGGTCTTGTGAAAGTTATGAGATTATTTGGTTTCAGTGAAATATGGATTGATATGATATTTCGATGTATCTCCAATAGTTGGTTCTCAGTTCTTATTAATGGGGAGAGCTGTGGTTTCTTCTCTTCTTCAAGGGGCCTAAGGCAAGGGGATCCTCTTTCTCCCTATTTATTCATTATTGCTGCAGAAATGATGAGCCGGGGCTTAAATCACCTTCATACGGTTTTCCCACATTATAGGTATCGTATTCATATTAATACTCCTATGGTTTCTCATTTGGCTTATGCGGATGATGTGATTATTTTTTGCAATGGGTCCAAACACTCTCTTGAGAGTCATATGAAGTATTTGGAATGGTACCAACAATTTTCGGGCCAGCTGGTTAACATTCAAAAATCGGGTTTCATTACGGGAAGAAACGGGGATCGTGATGATTTAGTTGCTGCCATCACGGGGTTTGTTAAACAAGACCTCCCTTTTACTTATCTTGGCTGCCCTTTGTATACGGGACGGAAGAAAATCAGCATTTTTGCTCCTTTGATTCGGAAATTGGAGAATAGACTTTCTTCTTGGAAAGGTAAATTGTTGTCTTACGGAGCAAAATTAACCCTTGTTCAGTCTTGCCTTTCTGCTATTCCTCTATATTATTTGTCTCTTATTGATCCTCCTAAGGGTGTTATTCATGCTATGGAAAAGATCATTGTGAGGTTCTTTTGGAGTAGTATTGATGGAAGCAAGAAATGTCATTGGATCGCTTGGGACAAAATGAGTTGGCCTATTGATGAAGGTGGTTTGGGCATCCGAAAATTTGAAGATATTGCTTTGGCTTTTGCTATGAAGCTTTGGTGGCGATTGAGAACTGTTGATTCTTTGTGGAGTAAGGTTTTGCTTGCTAAATATTGTTGGGAAATTCATCCCATGGATGCTACCATTGTTTCCTACTCTTCTCATGTTTGGAAACGGATGCTTGTTGCTAAGCCTTGGGTGGAGGAGCGTATTGCTTGGCGTGTGGGGAGAGGACAACTCTCTTTACATGAAAATTGGCTTGAGGGTTCTATGGGTAATATTCCTTATGATCATGTTGAAATTTCTTCTTTGTTTGAAAATGGCACGCCCCGTGATGATTACATCCAAAATGTTTTTGGGCCTCATCTTCTTTCTCTTATTCATTCTCATTCTATTCATATTTCTGATGCTCCGGATATTCCTATATGGCGGCCATCCACTTCTGGCAATTTCTCTGTCAACTCGGCTTGGAAAGAATGCAGATCAAGCAAGGTTCGATCTCCTATTTTTGCTTCTTGCTGGAACAAATATATTCCGAAGAAAATTTCTGTTTTTCTATGGAGAGTTTTACATGATGGTTTACCTACGGATGATTTGGTTCAGCGGAGAGGTATTAGTTTGGTGTCTAAATGTGTTGTTGTGTTGCTCCTTGCCAAGAATCTATTTCTCATATTCTTGTTGGAGGAGAAACCGCTTTGGCTGTTTGGGTTTATTTCAGCTCTTTATGTGACGTTCGGATGTGCTATGGTAGCTTTCGCCAAGTTCTTATGGGTTGGTGGTTTGGTGCTGCTACGCCTTGTGGTTATGCTTCCCATTGGCTGAATTGTATTCTTCCAGCCATTAATTCTTGGGAGCTTTGGGTCGCTCGGAATAAAAGTAGATTTGATGGAGTTCGCATGAATTCTAGATGCATTATTTTCAAAGTTATTGAGCAGGTCAGCCATATTGCTTCCGCCTTTTCTCTTTCTTTCCCATTCTCTTATGATGAAGAGCATCTTATTTTTATTTTCCGATTGGCTATGAGGCCTATGAGGCCCCAAAGATCAGATTGGTGTCTTGGGATTTTCCTAATGATGGTTATATAAAGGTTAATACGGATGGGGTTTCTAGGGGAAATCCGGGCACTGCTGCGGGTGGAGGTATTTTTCGAGATTCTAACGGAGATTTTATTTATGCTTTTGCTTCTTTTTATGGAGTTGAATCTAATATGATGGCTGAAGCTTTGGCTGTTCGGGGTGCTCTTCAAAAAGCTTATCATAGAGGGTTTCATCATATTTGGCTTGAGGTTGACTCTCAACCCCTTTTGCGCATTATCATCCGAGAGTATCATATTCCTTGGTCGATATGGTATATTATAGCTCATATTCATCGTCTTATGTCTCTTATGAATGTTCGGGTTACTCATATTCTTCGTGAAGGAAATGGCGTTGCTGATGGTTTGGCTAATAAGGCGGCTGATGATAGACACAATCTCGAGTTTCTTCATTTCAATGACCTTCCTCGCCGTTGCAAAGGTTTCTTTGCCTTGGATAAGGATAGGATCCCTTACTTTAGACTCTATTAGTTGTTATGGCTAGATTCCTTTTTTATTTATTTTCTATGTACTCTAGTATTCCCTCCCTTTATTGTAGAGGACCTTACATCTTGTGTAAGGACTCCCCCCTTAGGTTTGTTTTATGGTGGTTGAGGTTGTCATGTCCCCCACCTTGCTTTGTAATTTTATTTTTATTTAATAAAATCTAGGGAGTACCGTCTCCTTTCGCCAAAAAAAAAAAAAGTGTGGGTAAGTCTTCCCGGATTGCCGGTTCACTTATTCAACAAAATTTTTCTATTTTCTTTGGCTCGAATCTTTGGAAAGCCTATGTCGCTTGATAAAGCTACTGCTGAATTGGCTAGGCCAAGTGGGGCTAAGATATTGGTGCAAGTTGATTTACTAAAATGGCTACCTGATAAAATTCATATAGATTGTGGTGTTATGCCAAGTTTTGTGCAGCCTGTTGAGTATGATAACTTGCCTATGTATTGCAGCCATTGTTCTCTATTAGGCCATGATAATTTTAATTGTCGTATTCTAAATTCTGAATACAAGAAGAATAGTGATGGGGATGGAAAGAAGATGGCTGATCAAGGAATGAAACGGGAGGATCATAAGGCTCAGGGAACTTTTAAGGAGGATCAGAAGAAGGGGGATTCTAAAAATGAAGCATGGATACGGAAAGACAAGAACAATGTTCAGCAAGAAGGTACAAGCAAGAGTGCTGAATTTAAGGAATTTGATTTGACCAAAAAAAATGAGATAAAATCTGCTATTGATCTTACAAAGATGGATGGTAACTCTAAGGTTTATACGGCTCCTTTGATGGCTAGAAGGGGTATTGCTTTGCCACAATCCGTTAATGATGCACTTTCAAAAAGCTTAAAGGCTGTTGAATTATGCACACCTTTGAGGGATGATTCTGCCATGCGAGCCAAACCCATGTCAAGATGAATGCTTTTAGGGCCCTTAATCTTTCTCCAAGAGCCCCTCATGTTACTTCACTGAATCAAGTGATAAATGATCAATTGGATTACAAAGAAAGAACTGCCATGACTGATGTGCAAGATGATGATGATGGCTTCACAACGGTATCCTATAAGAGAAAGAAAAGTAAGGAAAAAAATTCCCTCATTGTAAGCCTTTTCTCTCCTTTTTCTTTCCCCATTGACTTTATTTCCTTCAAGTTTTAATGGTGTGCTTTATAAGTTGGAATGCTCGTGATATAGCTAATAATGCCACAATTCGTAGAATTAATCGTTTGTTCCGTTCTCTTTTTTTTTTTTTTTTTTTTTTTTTTTGGCAAAAGGAGACGGTACTCCCTAGATTTTATTAAATAAAGAAAATAAGTACAAACATGGTGGGGGACATTACAACCTCAACCACCAGGAAAATGAAATCTAGGGGGGAGGCCATACACACGTCGTATGGTCCTCTACAATATAAGGAGGGGTGACTACAAAAAATAGAAAACAACCTATATAAAAATCTGGCCATAGAGCTAATGAAAACGAGCATGAGGGATTCTAGCCTTGTCTGAATCAACACGGCCTTTGCAAGGCCTAGGAATATCACTAAAAGAGGTGAATGTGAAATTTTGGACCTCGTCGGCAAAGAAATTAGCTAAACCATCTCGCTACTCCATTCCCTTCGTGAAGAATATGAGTAATTCGAACTTCCATTTGAGTCAATAATCTATGAATATGAGAAATAACATACCAAACAGCCCATGGGATATGGTACTCTCGAATAAGAATCCGCAACAAAACTTGAGAATCAACCTCTAACCAAACACGATGGAATCCATGCGCTTGAGCCAAAATAAGCCCATCCCTTGCAGCCATAGCCTCCGCCATCATATTGGAATGGCAGCCATAAAAATGGGAGAAAACCAAGAACAAAATCCCCTTTATGATTCCTAAAAACACCTCCCCTGAAGCAATACCCGGATTACCCTAGAAACTCCATCCGTGTTAAGCTTAATCTCATCAACATTAGGGGGAACCCATAAAACCATTCGGATTTTAGGAATCAAAAAGGGTTTAGAGGCCAAATGAAAAATATCCATCAAATAATGATTATCTTGACTTCTCGTGAAAGAAAGGGAAAAAGAGATAGCGATATTAGAAGCTTGAGACCGACCCTTATGGATAATAGCATTGGAACTCATCGAACATCTTCAAATCTGCTCTTATTTCGAGCGCACCAAATTTCCCATAAAATAAGAGCAGGGAAGGAGATGAGAAAGCCATGAACAAACATTGGAATCAGAATTGGAATGACTTTGCCACCAACTAATGAGGACTGATTCAAATGACCCATGAAACAACGAATGCCACACAAACCACTGAAGAAATCCCAAACTTTCTTAGCAATATCTCCATAAACCAAAATATGCGCCATAGATTCTTCACTTGCTACATTACAACAATTACATTTAGAAGCAAGGGAGATACCTTTAGAGCGAATTCTCTCATCCGTAGGCAATCCATTATGCAAAGCACGCCAAAGGAACACCGAAATCTTTTTGGGAATATATTTGCTCCAGCAATAAGAGTAAATAATAGAGTGAGGACGGCTAGAACGACATTCTCTCCAAGCTGAATTAACAGAGAACTTACCAGAAGAAGAAGGCATCCAAATAGGGACGTCCTCCTTGTCAGATAAAGAAATAGAATGAGAATTTATGAGAGAGGCAAGCTGCTGGCCAAAAGACTCTCGGATGTGATCAATATTAGGAGCGGCATTATGGAAAAGAGAAGTGACCTCAATGTGATCAAAAGGAAATTGACCCATATCCCCTTCTAACCATTTTTCATGAATGGAAATGTCTCCTCTCCCAACCCTCCAAGCTAATCTATCCTCCACTAAAGGCTTTGCTTCAATTAATCTTTTCCAAATATGAGAAGAGTATGATGTGATACATGCATCCATAGGGTGAATTTCCCAGCAATATTTAGCCAACATAAGCTCACTCCATAAAGAATTAGAGGTACGTAAACGCCACCAAAGTTTCATGGAAAAAGCCATAGCCATATCTTCGAATTTTCGAATCCCCAAACCTCCCTCTTCAATCGGCCAGCTCATTTTGTCCCAAGAAAGCCAATGACATTTCTTCTCCCCATCATTAGAACTCCAAAAAAATCTCATAATAATCCTCTCCAAAGCATGAAATACCCCTTTTGGAGGATCAATAAGGGATAAATAATAGAGAGGCATAGCAGATAAGCAAGATTGAATAAGAGTGAGTTTGGCTCCAAAAGAGAGTAATTTACCCTTCCAAGAAGCAAGTCTCGATTCCATTTTTCTAATGAGAGGAGTAAAGAGGCTGATCTTCTTTTTACCCGTGTATAACGGGCATCCCAAATATAGCAATGGGAGATCTTGTTTTACAAAACCCGTAGTGGCTGCTACAATCTCATCTCTATTACCATTATTACCCGTAATGAAGCAAGACTTGTTGATATTCACTAACTGGCCCGAAAAATTCTGGTACCAATCCAAGTATTTCATATGCGCTTCTAAAGAAGATTTCGACCCATTACAAAAGATAATCACATCATCCGTATAGGCAAGGTGAGAAATTAACGGAGAATTGATATGAATACGGTACCGGTACTGAGGGAACATAGTATGCAGCAAATTTAAACCCCTACTCATCATTTCCGCCGCAATAATAAAAAGATAAGGAGATAAGGGGTCGCCTTGCCTAAGGCCCCTAGTAGAGTGAAAAAAGCCACAACTTTCACCATTAACAAGGACTGAAAACCAGCTATTGGAAATACACCGGAAAATGAGATCAATCCAAACCTCATTAAAACCAAATTGCCGCATCATCTTTATAAGAGCAAACCAAGATAGCCGATCATAAGCTTTCGCCATATCAAGCTTGAGAGCCACATTAGAACCCCGAACTTTCTTGTTTATAGATTGCATAATTTCCTGAGCCAATAAGACATTCTCATGAATAACCCTACCTTGAACAAACCCACTCTGCTCCGGGGAAATAATGCGAGGAAGAATGGGAGCCAAACGACACGTTAATAATTTTGTAACCACCTTATTACAGAAATTGCAGAGGCTAATCGGTCTCAGGTCCGAAAAAGAAGAGGGAGAATCCACCTTAGGAATTGTGACAATTAAAGTACTAGTCCAGCTTCTTGGCATTTGAAACCCAGAAAAGAAATCACCAATAGCACGCACCAAATCAGCCTTAATTATATCCCAACAGCCCTTATAAAATTCACCCGTGAAACCATCCGGGCCAGCTGCACTTTGGCCATTCATAGAAAAAATGACCTCTCGAACTTCATCCTCATTAGGAACAGCCGTAAGCGAGGTGTTATCCTCTTGATCAGCCGAGGAATAAGAAACATAAAATCATCGGAAGGAATCTCACAATGACCTTGAAGCTGCTCCGAATAAAACCTTATAGCCTCCTCTTTAATTTCACTTTTCTCTTTCAGCCACACGCCATCTCTATTCTTTATTTTGTGAATACATAATTTCTGCCTCTTTTTCTTTACAACAGAATGAAAGAACTTTGTGTTTCTATCTCCCTCCTTTAACCACTTTAAATTAGCTTTTTGGGCCCATAATTCTTCATCTAATTTCAACTTTGAAAGTAATTGCGCCTGGGCTAAATTTAGAGCAGCCCTAGAATCATCATCACCAAGAAGTTTTTACAAGCTCCTGAAATGAATGATGCTTCAGCCACACATTAAGAAAGCGAAATGAGCCATGACGCACTTCAGCTTCAAGTTGCAAAGTGATAAGAATAGGAGCATGATCTGAGCAAGTTCTAGCTAAATGAGTAACACGGGTAGAGTGAAACAAATGCAACCATTGCTCATTATACAAAGCTCTGTCTAATCTTTGATAAATAGCCCTTATTCCCATACGATTATTAGACCATGTGATAACATTACCTTCATATCCAGCATCCATAAGGTTAGAGTATTGAATCATATCCGAGAATTCTGTGACAGCCATACCATTATGAGGTTTTCCTCCAATCTTCTCACTCTGATCAATAACTCAGTTAAAATCACCCACAACCAACCAAGGGAATTCCACCTCACTAATAGTCATTAGCTCTTCCCATAGAGAAATACGAGAAAATCTGTCACAGCTAGCGTGAACAAAAGAAACCCAAACAGCTGTCTCCCAAAGCGGATGAGAAATTTGCAAAGTTAATGCTTGATCCGAATCTTGAATAACCATGCACTTCAGCCCATGCTTCCATAAAACCCAAACTCTATTATTTCTATTATTCACCCCATCTTCACAACCCAACTTCCGAATAAGAGGACCCATAGCAGCAAAATCAGATTTTGGCTCATAAATAGCCATAAGCGAAACACCATGAGAACGGAATAAACGTTTGATTCTACGGATTGTGGCCCCATTAGCTATGCCACGAGCATTCCAACTTATAAAACACACCATTAAAAACAGCTCTAAAGAAAGTAAATGAGGAATAGAACGAAAAGGAAAAACTCACAGTGAAGGGGATTTCTCCCTACTCTTTTTCCTTTTATGAGTAACAGTAATGAAACCGTCATCAACTTGGGCCTGCAATGCGGTTAGAGATTCTTTGAAATACATTTGCATGTTCATGACTTGATTCAGCGAGGTAACTTGAGGAGCTCTAGGCGACATTAAGTGAACCAAAAGCATTCATCTTTGCATGGGAAGAGGACTTTACACGCATAGCAGAATCATCTCGCAAAGGCGTACATAATTTAAGAGGATCTTGAACTTCGAATAGATATTTGAATATCCTCCCCTCCGTCCATTTGTGAGATACCGGCCTTAGTCTTTATAGCCTTTAGGCTTTTAGACAGAGCATCATTAACAGACTTTGGCAAAGCAATACCCCTTCTAGCCATCAAAGGAGCCGTGAATTCCTTAGAGCCACCATCTTTCTTTGTAAGATCAATAACATCTTTTTTGGCTTCATTAAAATCAGCACTCTTGCTTGTACCTTCTTGATTACCCTTATTTTTGTCTTTCCGAATCCAAGCTTCATTTTTTGTTTCCCCCTTCTTATGATCCTCCTTTTCATCCCTTTTCAATCCTTGATCAGCCTTCTTCTTCCCATCCCCATCACCATTTTTCTTGAATTCAGAATTTAGAATACGACAATTAAAAGTGTCATGACCTAATAGAGAACAATGGCTGCAAAGACATAGGCATGTTATCATACTCAACAGGTTGCACAAAACTCGGCATACAATCACCACAATCTATATGAATTTTTCAGTAAATGCGTTTTAATAAATCCACTTGCACTAAAATTTTAGCCACACTTGGCCTAGACGGTTCAGATTAGCTTTATCAATCGACATAGGCTTTCCAAAGATTCGAGCCAAAGAGAATAAAAAGATTTTATTGAATAGATGCACAGGCAATCCAGGAAGACTTACCCATACAGGAACAATAGAAGAATCCGTTTGAGGCTTCCATGAAGGTGTCCAAACTGAAGTACGCATAGGAAATCTGTTCACATACCATACCTCCCTAGTCCAAATGCGTTGGAAATCTTCTTCATTAGTGAGTTGAATCAACATATGACGAGAATCAATATGGCCCAATTTATACGCTCCCTTCAAATGAAACGTAGCAAAGGCAATTCTTGCAGCCTCCATAGTAGGTCTGCCATTAGTGAATTTTCCAACCAAAGTCCAAGCAAAAGGCTTAGCAAAGCCTCTAAAGCTTCCTTAGAAAGTTTCAAAGAAGGCATACCTTTGTGAGTAGCGGCTGGAATCAATGGAATATCTTGGATTGGAGTCGATTGAGAGGGTTGTCTTGTGCGGCCGCCCAAGTCTCTTGGCCATGTGATGCCTGGTGTGTCCGGCTGGTTGTGTTTCCTGGTGGGCTATTTCCCCTAGTTTATCTGCTTTATTTTAGGTCTTGGTTTGGGTTAGTTCTTTTGAAGTTTCATTTTATTATTGATGTATCTTTTAATTTTATCCCTTCCCTTTATTGTAGAGGTTCTTACAGGTTGTGTAAGAACTCCCCCCTGTCTTTTCTGGTGGTTGAGGTTGTCATGTCCCCCACCATGTTTGTAATTTTATTTTTCGCTTTTAATAAAATCTAGGGAGTACCGTCTCCTTTCGCCAAAAAAAAAAAAAATGAAGCAAAAGATTTATTAGGGTTTGGGGGAGGCGGCGCCTGCATTGTAGGGTTTGCATGGGGTAATACGGCTGAAACAATAATAGGATCAGCAATAGGGTTTTGCGGATTAGGGTTAACATTATGCTTGGAATTAAGATTTGCAATAGAAGGAAGAGGAGGAAACATGGCCGGATCAGCCATGGAAGGCCAAACCCTAATTAGGGTTCAACCAAAAACGGCAATTCTAGAGAGAATTTGAATTTAGTGCGTGTGTGTGAGAGAGAAAGTTTAATTGCCTCAGCTCGTTTTCCTTTTTCACATTGGGTAGTGGTGTGGAATTACCTTTTTGTTCCGTTCTCATGGTGTATCTCTTATGGCTATTTATAAGCCAAAATCTAATATCTCCTCTATGGATTCTCTCATCCGAAAGTTCAGTTGTGATAATGGGGTGGCTAATAGAAATAATTGTGTTTGGGTGTTATGGAAACAAGGGCTGAATTGTGTGGTTATTCATGATTCGGATCAAGCGTTGGCGTTGCAAATTTCTCATCCGCTTTGGGAGGTAGCAGTTTGGGTTTCTTTTGTTCATGCTAGTTGCAACAGATCTTCTCGTATGTCGAAATGGGAAGAGTTAATGTTATTAGTGAGGTAGAATTCCCTTGGATGGTTGTGGGTGATTTCAATTGTGTTATTGAGCAAGGCGAGAAGGTTGGGGGGAATTAATGGGATGGCTGTTACGGAATTTTCAGATATGATTCAAGCTTCGAATCTTATGGATGCTGGGTATGAAGGTAACATTATGACATGGTCTAATAACCGCATGGGGAGAAGGGCTATTTATCTTTGTATAATGATCAATGGTTACATTTGTTCCATTCTACCCGTGTTACTCACTTAGCTAGAGTTTGTTCTGATCATGCTCCTCTTCTTATCACGTTAAATCTTGAGGCTGAAGTGAATCATGGCTCTTGGTAATGAGGATTCGAGAGCTGCTCTAAGTTTAGCACATGCTAATTTACTTTTGAAGCTGAAGTTAGATGAAGATTTATGGGCCCAAAAAGCTAATTTAAAGTGGTTAAAGGAGGGAGATAGAAATACAAAATTCTTTCATTCTGTTGTTAAGAAAAAGAGGTAGAAATTACATATTCATAAAATCAAGAATAGAGATGGAGTTTGGCTTAAAGAGAAAGATGAAATTAAAGTGGAGGCTAAAAGGTTCTATTCGGAGCAGCTTCAAGGATATTGCGAGGTCCCTTCTGATGATTTCCTATTTCTTATTCCTAGATTGATAACAGAAGAGGATAATTCTATGCTTACGGCTGTTCCTAATGAAGATGAAGTTCGACAGGTGGTTTTTTCTATGAATGGGCAAAGTGCCGCTGGTCCGAATGGCTTTTCGGGGGAATATTATAAGGGCTGCTGGGACATTATTAAGGCTGATCTGGTGCGTGCTATTGGTGATTTCTTTTCTGGATTTCCAATGCGAAGGAGCTGGACTAGTACGTTAATTGTCACAATTCCAAAAGTGGAGTCTCCTTCTTCCTTTTCAGACTTGCGTCCGATCAGCCTTTGTAATTTCTGCAATAAGGTTGTTACAAAGCTTTTAACATGTCGGCTATCTCCCATTCTCCCTCGCATTATTTCCCCAGAGCAAAGTGGGTTTGTTCAGGGTAGAGTCATTCATGAGAATGTTTTATTGGCTCAGGAGATTATGCAATCTATAAACAAAAAGGTCTGTGGTTCTAATATTGCTCTCAAGCTTGATATGGCTAAAGCTTATGATCGGCTATCTTGGTTCGGTCTTATCAAGGTGATGCGTCAATTTGGTTTTAATGAGGTTTGGATCGATCTGATATTTCGATGTATTTCTAATAGCTGGTTCTCGGTTCTTGTTAATGGAGAAAGTTGTGGCTTCTTCCCTTCTACAAGGGGTCTTAGGCAAGGGGACCCCCTATCGCCATATCTTTTTATTATTGCAGCTGAAATGATGAGTAGGGGCCTTCATCAGCTTCATTCTTTGTTCCCTCAATACCGGTACCGCATTCACATTAATTCCCCTTTAATTTCCCACCTTGCTTATGCGGATGATGTGATCATTTTCTGCAATGGTTCGAAACCTTCTTTGGAGGCTCATATGAAGTATTTGGATTGGTATCAAAAGTTCTCGGGGCAACTTGTTAATATTCATAAGTCATGTTTCATTACGGGGAATAATGGTAATAGAGATAATATAGTGGCAGCAACTACGGGTTTTGTGAAACAAGATCTCCCTTTGTTGTACTTGGGTTGTCCGTTATATACGGGCAAAAAGAAGATCAGCCTCTTTTCTCCCCTTATTAGAAAAATGGAATCAAAGCTTGCTTCTTGGAAAGGTAAATTACTTTCTTTTGGAGCTAAACTCACCCTTATTCAATCTTGCCTTGCTGCTATGCCTCTTTATTATTTATCTCTCATTGATCCTCCTAAAGGGGTATTTTGTGCGTTGGAAAGGATTATTATGAGATTTTTCTGGAGTTCTAATGATTGGGAGAAGAAATGTCATTGGCTTTCTTGGGATAAAATGAGTTGGCCCATTGAAGAGGGCGGTTTGGGGATTCGGAAATTTGAAGATATGGCTATGGATTTCTCCATGAAACTTTGGTGGCGGTTGCGTACGTCAAAAACCTTATGGGGTGATCTTATGTTAGCTAAATATTATTGGGGTATACATCCTATGGATGCCTTCACCCCTTCTTTCTCTTCTCATATTTGGAAAAGATTAATTGCAGCAAAGCCTTTTGTGGAAGACATATTAGCTTGGAGGGTTGGGAGAGGTGACATTACCATTCATGAAAAATGGTTGGAAGGAGATATGGGTATTATTCCTTTTGATCACGCTGAAGTTTCTTCTCTTTTCCATAATGGTTCTCCTCGTATTGATCATATCCGAGAGAACTGTGGCCAGCAACTTGTGTCGCTTATAAACTCTTAAGATATTTCTCTCTCGGATAAGGAGGATGTCCCTATATGGAAGCCTTCTTCTAATGGCAAATTTTCGGTTACTTCTGCTTGGAAAGAATGCCGGTTAAGTCGTGGCCACTCTATTATCTCTTCTTATTGCTGGAGCAAATATATCCCAAAAAAGATTTCGGTTTTCCTTTGGCGTGCTTTGCATAATGGTTTGCCTACGGATGAGAGAATTCGGTCTAAAGGGATCCTCATTGCTTCTAAATGCAATTGTTGTTTTGCTGCGTCGGAAGAATCCATTTTACATATTCTGGTTCAAGGGGATATTGCCAAGAAAGTTTGGGATTTCTTTAGTAGCATTTGTGGTATTCGATGTTTCACGGGGAGTTTGAAGCAGATCATTATTTGTTGGTGGCAAGGTCATTCTAAGGCTGATTCGAATGCCTTTTCTTGGCTGACCCGTCTTCTTCCAGCCATTATCTTATGGGAAATTTGTTTTTTTTTTTTTTTGGCAAAAGGAGACGGTAGTCCCTAGATTTTATTAACAACGAAAATTAAAATACAAACATGGTGGGGGACATGACAACCTTAACCACCAGATGAAAAAAACCTAGGGGGAGTTCTTACACAACCTGTAAGATCTTCTAAAAAAAAGGGGGGCTTTCGGGCATATAGAGAAAAACACACACACGCAGTAAAAAAAAACGCTCTCTCTAAGTTTCTCGCCGTTTGTTCCCGTCTCTAGGGTTCCGCCCTAGGGACTTTCGTTTGCTGCCATGGTGTCTCCGGCGGCGTGGTTCTCTTCTTTGAATTCCAGTAGTTACAACCCTTATTACTCCCCCGCTTTGCAACAATCTTCTCCGATCCAAAACCCAAACCCTAATTCCCTTGGTGTTGCGCAGCCTACACATGCAAACCCTAATGTTCTGACGCATTCTATTGATAATCATCCAGTTAATCAACAGCAGATTCACAGATCTGATTCTTCTCTAAATACAAACACCAACCCTTCTAATAATCAAAAACCGCAAGCCCAGATCTCTAAGTCATTTGCTGATTTGTTTGCGCAAGAAGGTTCTCCATCGGTTCATGGGTCTGCTGCTCCTTCACATGGTGCACACCTTTCGGCCATTCAAACTGGCCTGCACAAAGGGACTCCAGCCGTCAAATTATCCAGGGAAGTTCTTTATTCTTTTGCTAAACCTTTTAAATTTACTCTTATTGGAAAATTTATGCATGGGAGACCATCCATGGAAGATGCTAGAATTGCCTTTGTTAAATTTAAATTGAAAGGAGATTATCAACGTTTATTTATGAAAGAAGTGTGGTATGTTGATCGATTTCCTATGCGTACTTTGGCGTGGTCTCCGGCTTGGCGGCCTGAACAGGAGTCTCCCTTTGTTCCTGTTTGGGTTGGCTTTTCGGGGCTTCCAATCCATTTAATGAATAAATCCTTCTTACATGTGGCTGCATCCATGATTGGATCCCCCCTCTCGTTGGATAAGGCTACGGCTGAACTCTCTAGGCCTAGCATTGCTAAAATCCTAATTCAAGTTGATGCAACAAAAAAATTACCTAATGAAATCTTCATTGATTGTGGTGATGTTTACCCAAGTTTCTATCAAAAGGTTGAGTATGATAATATTTCTAAATATTGCAAGCATTGTTTTATTCTTGGCCATGACATCTCTATGTGCAGGAAGGCCAACCCTCACCTTAATGCCACCAAACTGCACTCGGACAAGCAGTCCAAGGACAAGGTTACAGCCCCGGAAAATAATGTCAATGCTGGTGGTATGGCTGCTAATGGGAACCCTTCTAGTAGTGGTACTTAGGCTGTTGATAATGGTACAGAAAATGATATAAATGCTGGTAATGCCAAGCTGATGCATCCTTCGGCTGTGGCTCCTAAAATGGCTATTCGTGGCCAAAAACTTCCTTTGGCTGTTGAATTGGCTCTCAATAAAGCTTGCTCTGAAGCTATATTGTTGGGTGCTGGCCTGGGTTCAGCTTCACAACCTGTTAATGTAGACAATGGCACTAGCTTGGAGGATGATTTATCGCCTATTATCCAAAAAGTCCAGCTGCACAAAGAGCAACACGTCTCCTCTATAGTTGAAGATAAAAACTCTAATGTTTTTATCCCTACGAATGAAGAATTCAATGATAATACGGTTTATATTGAGGGGCTGAATCTCTCTCCCCGTGGTCCCCCTTCATCTTCGTTTGTCACGGAGAAGGCTGGCTCCACCCCTTTTGCAAATACTTCCAACAAGGTTGTTGATGCTGATGGCTTTACCAAAGTGTTATCTAAGAGGAACCGTGGTAGATCTTCCTCTCCTCCCTCCTAATTTTCCGTGTAAGTCACTTTTTTTTTAAACGAAAGGAGACGTAGCTCCCTAGATTTTATAAATAAAATAAAAGAAACAAAGCACGGTGGGGGACATAAAACCAAACCCCCGGAAACGAAAAGAAATCTACAATGTGGGGCTTAAAGCCAATAATAAAATCAAGAAAGCTAAGGGGAGGGGTGCAAGTCCATCTGGACCGCCCCAAAACAAGAGGAAGGGGGGAACTAAGCCCTAAGCTATCAAGAGGGAAAGAACAAATCCCATCAAACAAAATTATCAGGAGGAGAAGCCGATCTTCCACGCCATTTTCGAGAAGAGACCATTGTGAAACCATCCGCATTTGTATTCTTTTTGTGAGACGGAGTAAAAGGAGTATAGCCAGCCATATCAGTAACAAAGGAATATGGTGCGTCTTTTAGACTGGCTAAAAAGCTTTTCCATCTCCATGGTGCTTCTTTTTTTGCTATGTCGGAACCTAAGGTGTCTCAGTTTCAGCGTGTGACCACGCAAAGGAAGTTGGGCTATGTGGGTAGTTTCTCTAACTGTAACGAAAAAATTTGGTTTTTTTGGAAACATGGTTTTGTTTGCCGCGTGGTTCAGGATACTTGTCAAGCTCTTACTATGCAGATTTCTCATGGCCAATGGGAATCTAGCTTTCATTTGACTGTGGTGTATGCTAGTTGTAGTAGCTTTGATCGTAGAGAGCTTTGGGATAATCTTATGGATTTCAGTTCTTGTACTACTCCGTGGATGGTTATTGGTGATTTCAACTGTGTCCTGATGCAATCAGAAAAGATAGGAGGTAATCCTATTTGTAGAAAGGCTGTTACGGAATTCTCTGATACTCCCTCCGTCCCACTATACTTGACACTTCTTTCCATTTTGGGTCGTCCCACTATACTTGACACCTTCCAAAAATAACCTAGTTTTTATATTTTTATATTAGATGGACCCCACCACTAATTCTCTCTCTTCATTTTCCACCACTCAATTTATTCAACCAACACCACTATTTACCCCACTCATTCTCTCTCTTCATTTTCTACCACACATTTTCTTTATTTAATTGTTTCTTCTTAGTTCCCGTGCCCACCTCAAGGGTGTCAAGTATAGTGGGACGGAGGGAGTATGTTGCAATTTTCTGGTCTGATTGACGCTGGGTATTTAGGAAATAAATTCACGTGGGTGAATAAACCTAGAGGGAAGCCTACTATCCTTCAACGTCTTGATCGCGCTCTCTATAATTCTCAATGGATGGATACTTTTAATGTTACTTCTGTTACCCATCTTAATTGCACTTGTTCTGACCACAATCCTCTCTTGGTTCAAATTAAAATCTCGGCGGATGCTACTAAGGGTTCTTTCCGTTTTCTTAATATTTGGCTGAAGCACCACTCTTTTTTGCCGATGATTGAAAACTCTTGGAATGAGTATATGGATGGGGCCCCTATGGTTCGGTTTGCTAAGAAGCTAGCTCATCTTCGGAAATGTATTTCCTCTTGGAATAAAGAGGTGTTTGGTAGGGTAGACCAACATGTTCGTGTGGCTGAAGATGAGGTTTGTCAAAAAGAATTGCTTTTCGAAAGTGATAATTTGGGAGTTACTTAAAAAAAATTGATTTTTCTATTGTGGCTATTCAAGAAGACTTGTTTGCTGGCATAGTTTCTGCTTCAAATAACGTGGCTGCGGTTGTTGGTGTTGTTGGTGACAATGCTACAACTAATGATAACATGGCTGTTCATGTTGGTGTTGTTGGTAATATCAATGCTCCAACGAATGATATGGAGGCTATTATGCGCAACATTGCTCGTTATAGGGAATCCCATCCTCCCCAACCTTTTGTGGAAGTAGAACCAAAATCTCCAGAGCGTTTTTCGGCTTCAAGGGCACCATATTCCTTTGTTACTGATATGGCTGGCTATACTCCTTTTACTCCGTCTCACAAAAAGAATACAAATGCTGATGGTTTCACAATGGTCTCTTCTCGGAAATGGCGTGGAAGTCGGCTTCTCCTCCTGATAATTTTGTTTGATGGGATTTGTTCTTTCCCTCTTGATAGCTTAGGGCTTAGTTCCCCCCTTCCTCTTGTTTTGGGGCGGTCCAGATGGACTTGCACCCCTCCCCTTAGCTTTCTTGATTTTATTGTTGGCTTTAAGCCCCACATTGTAGATTTCTTTTCGTTTCCGGTGGTTTGGTTTTATGTCCCCCACCGTGCTTTGTTTCTTTTAGTTTATTTATAAAATCTAGGGAGCTACGTCTCCTTTCGTTTAAAAAAAAAAAAAAAGTGATAATTTGGATGATAACAGGGCTGCTCTTAGCTTGGCTCAAGCTAACCTTCTTGCTAAGTTGAAGGTTGAGGAAGATCTATGGCGTCAAAAGGCTAACATCAAATGGCTAAAGGAGGGAGATCATAATACAAAATTTTTTCATTCCTACGTTAAGAAGAAAAGGCAGCAACTTTTCATTCACAGAATTAGAGATGGTAACGGGAATTGGGTTCATGAGAAAGAAGAGATTCAGGACGCAGCTGTTGCCTTCTTTTCGGATCAGCTTCAATCTCCCCTTAATATCCCTAGTGATGACATTCTTGATGTCATTCCTAGGCTGATCAATGACGGTGATAATGAGATGCTCACGGCTGTTCCGTCTTTAGATGATATTAAAGAGATTATTTGGTCTATGAATGATCAAAGTGCTGCTGGCCCCGATGGTTTTAATGGTGCTTTTTACAAGGGTTGTTGGGATATCATCAAAGATGATTTACATAGAGCTGTCAAGGAATTTTTTGCTGGTTTCCCTATGCCGCGGAGATGGACTTCAACTCTTATTGTCCCCATTCCCAAAGTCAGCGCTCCTACTTCCTTCTCGGAGATGAGACCCATTAGCTTATGCAATTTCACAAATAAAATCATTACGAAGCTGCTTAATTCCCGCCTTGCTCCTATCCTTCCTAGAATTATTTCTCCTCAGCAGAGTGGGTTTGTAAAAGGGCGATTGATTCATGAAAATGTCTTGTTGGCTCAAGAGCTTATGCATTCTATTCGGAAAAAGGTTAGGGGTTCTAATATTGGGCTTAAATTAGATATGGCTAAAGCCTATGATCGTATCTCTTGGTTTGCTGTGATTAAAGTAATGAGAAGGTTTGGCTTTTCTGAAACGTGGAATGATCTGATCTTTCGAAGTATCTCCTCTTGTTGGTTCTCGGTTCTTGTCAATGGGGAAAGTTCTGGGTTTTTTCACTCTACTCGTGGTCTTCGTCAAGGAGACCCTATATCTCCCACTCTTTTCATCATTGCAGCAGAAGTTTTGAGTCGGGGTCTCAACCGGCTGCACTCTGATTTTCCTCAATATCGTTTCAAGGCTCACATTCATACGCCTATGATATCTCATCTTTCTTATGCTGATGATATTCTTACTTGCTGTAATGGTTCTAAGGACTCTCTAGAGGCCCACATGAGATGTCTTAACTGGTATCAAGATTTTTCGGGTCAGCTTGTGAATACAAGGAAGTCTTGCTTCATTACTGGTAAAAATGATGAGGTTCGAGATTCTATTATTGAGAATGCTACCTCCTTCGAAAAGAAAGATCTCCCTATTATCTATCTTGGCTGCCCTCTTTATGCTGGGAGGAAAAATATCGCTCTTTTTGACAATGTGCTTCAAAAGATGGCTGATAGGCTTGCTTCTTGGCAAGGAAAGATCCTCTCCTTTGGAGCTAAGCTCACTCTCATCCAATCTTGTCTGCAAGCATTCCTCTTTACTACATTTCGTTGGTGGATCCTCCCAAGGGGGTTTTCCAAGCTATGTATCGTCTGGTCACAAATTTCTTTTGGTGTAATGAAGAGGGCCAATCCAAATGTCATTGGGTGAGAAAGGATCTGATGTTCAGGCCGTGTAACGAAGGTGGCTTGGGCCTTCGTAGATTTGAAGATATTTCTATGGCTTTTGCTATGAAACTTTGGTGGCGTCTTAGAAGCTCCCATTCTCTATGGTCCGAATTCATGCTTGATAAATACTGTTTTGGCTCTCATCCCATGGATGCGGGAAAGCCTACTTTCGCTTCTCATATTTGGAGTCGCATGATTCAAGCTAAAGACATCGTTGAAAATCATATTGCTTGGCGGATTGGTAGGGGGGATGTTTCAATTCATGAAAAGTGGTTGGAAGGTCCTCGGCTTAATCTTCCTGGAAATCATATTGAAATCTCCTCCTTGTTTCATGAGGGTCATCCGAGATCTAATCATATCTGCGATACCTATGGCCAGGAGTTTCTTAACACTATTCAACGTCAGAATATTTCTCTCTCGGATACACCTGATTGTCTTTATTGGACTCCCTCGCTTAAAGGTAAGTTCTCTATTTCTTCGGCTTGGCAAGTGTGTAGAGTGGCTAACGCTCGGAATTTAATTTTTGAGTATTGCTGGAACAAATATATTCCGTTGAAAATTTCTATTTTCCTTTGGAGATTGTTACATAATGGCCTCCCTACCGATGTAGCTATTCAATCTAGGGGCATATCTTTTTTTTTTTTTTTTTTTTTTTTTGGCGAAAGGAGACGGTACTCCCTAGATTTTATTAAATAAACAAAATAATTACAAACATGGTGGGGGACATTACAACCTCAACCACCAAGAAAAGGAAATCTAGGGAGGAGGCCATACACACGTCGTATGGTCCTCTACAATATAAGGAGGGGTGACTACAATAAATAGAAAACAACCTATATAAAAATCTGGCCATAGAGCTAATGAAAATGAGCATGAGGGATCCTAGCCTTATCCAGAACAACACAGCCTTTGCAAGGCCTAGGAATATCACTAAAAGAGGTGAATGTGAAATTTTGGACCTAAATCTGCAGCAAAATTAGCTAAACCATCCGCAACTCCATTCCCTTCGCGAAGAATATGAGTAATTCGAACTTCCATTTGAGCCAATAATCTATGAATATGAGAAATAACATACCAAACAGCCCATGGAATATGATACTCCCGAATAAGAATCCGCAACAAAACCTGAGAATCAACCTCTAACCAAACACGATGGAATCCATGCTCTTGAGCTAAAATAAGCCCATCCCTAGCAGCCATTGCCTCCGCCATCATATTGGAATGGCAGCCATAAAAATGGGAGAAACCAAGAACAAAATCCCCTTTATGATTCCTAAAAACACCTCCCCCAGAAGCAATACCCGGATTACCCTAGAAACACCATCCGTGTTAAGCTTAATCTCATCAACATTAGGGGGAACCCATAAAACCATTCGGATTTTAGGAATCAAAAAGGGTTTAGGGGCCAAATGAAATATATCCATCAAATAAGAGTTGGTCTTATAAAAAACTAGTTTTTTCTTAAGATAAGAAAAAACGTGTTTTCAAAATAAACGGTGGCAATTTTGTAATTACTGGCAACCATGTTCAAAATAAACGGTGGCATTTTTGTAATTACTGGTTTCCCCGTTTATGCCAGTGTCTGTTTAACAGACTGCCAGTGTGATAAAGTGCCAGTCCATGTATCACAAAATGCCAGTGAAAAAAGTGCCAGTACCAATTTAACAAAGTGCCAGTGTAACTGGCACTGACACTTTGTTAAACTGGCACTGGCACTTTTATACGGGCACTTTTATATACATGAACGGACACTCTTCACACTGGCACTCTGTTACACTAACACTGGCACTTTGTTACACTAATATTTTTGCTGGCTCTCAAAAACACAAGCACTGGCATTCAAAAGACATGGTGGCATTCAAAATCACGTACACTGGGCACTCAAATACACATACACCGGCACTCAAAAACAACGATAATCATTTTCTTTGGCATTCAAAAACATGAACTGGCATTCCAAAAACATGTGCTGGCATTCATAAAAATGTGAACCGGCATTCAAAATCAGTAATCATTATTGGTGCATTCAAAAAACATCACTGGCATTCATGAAAATGTGTGCGGCATTCGAGAATCACTTAGACCGGCATTTCAAAATCAAACTATCCTCAAATTCCCAAACAAAAAAACCAAATCATCTCAATTGAATTGGAATTGGAATTGATCTCTCGACCTTCGGCCTGTTCCCGAACACGAACAAATGCAATTCCAATCGCAATTCCAATCGCAAACACGGTGAGGGGCGATTTGCGTATAGAGAGAGAGACCCTCTCTCTCTAAAACCGTTTAGTGAGAGAGAGGGCTGTAGAGAGAGAGGCCAGGTGAAGGCAAGGGAGACCGCCGGCGAAATAGGTTTAGCGAGGGAGGGGCGGTGAAGACGCCATTGTTGTCGTTGGAGCCCTAAGACGATTCAGGGAGAGCTCCCTGTTATTGCGGTTGTTGTTGTTTCGGTTTAGGAGGGAGAGATCTTGGTGGTCGCCGGTGTGTAGGTTGAGGGTAGGCTTCGCCGGAGAAGAAGACTGAGGTTGGAAGGAGATGATTTGGGGCAGCAACAATGGTGAAGAAACTTGGAGTTCTTGTTCCTGCGTATATGCGTATAGAGAGAGGAGAATGAGCCGTTTGTAAAAACACGTTTTTTGTTAAGTTAACAAAAAACGCATTTTTTATAAGTTTTTGGCATCAAATAAATATTATCTTGACTTCTCGTGAAAGAAAGGGAAAAAGAGGAAGCGATATTAGAAGCTTGAGAACGAACCTTATGAATAATAGCATTGGAACTCATATGAACATCATCAAATCTGCTCTTATTTCTAGCGCACCAAATTTCCCATAAAATAAGAGCTGGAAGGAGACGAGAAAGCCATGAACAAACATTGGAATCAGAATTGGAATGACTTTGCCACCAACTAATGAGGACCTGATTCAAATGCCCCATGAAACAACGAATGCCACACAAACCACTGAAGAAATCCCAAACTTTCTTAGCAATATCTCCATAAACCAAAATATGGGCCATGGATTCTTCACTTGCTGCATTACAACAATTACATTTAGAAGCAAGGGAGATACCTTTAGAGCGAATTCTCTCATCCGTAGGCAATTCATTATGCAAAGCACGCCAAAGAAACACCGTTATGAAACCAGATTTTTGAATGTTCACCAACTGGCCCGAAAATTGTTGATACCACTCCAAATACTTCATATGATTCTCAAGAGAGTTTTTAGACCCATTGCAAAAAATAATAACATCATCCGCATAAGCTAAGTGGGAGACCATAGGAGTATTAATATGAATACGATATCTATATTGGGGATAAACAGTGTGAAGATGATTTAACCCACGACTCATCATTTCCGCTGCAATAATGAACAAATAAGGGGAGAGAGGATCCCCTTGCCTTAAACCCCTTGTAGAGTGAAAAAAAACCGCAGCTTTCCCCATTAACAAGAACCGAAAACCAGCTATTGGAGATGCATCTAAAAATCATATCAATCCAAATCTCATTGAAGCCAAATAATCTCATAACCTTCACAAGACCAAACCAAGAGAGCCGATCATATGCTTTAGCCATATCAAGCTTAAGCGCCACATTAGAACCCCGAACCTTCTTGTTAATAGATTGCATAATTTCTTGAGCTAGAAGAGCATTTTCATGAATAACTCTTCCTTTGACAAAACCACTTTGTTGTGGAGAGATGATACGAGGGAGAATCAAGGAAAGACGGCAAGTAAGAAGCTTGGTGATAACTTTATTGTTAAAGTTACAAAGACTAATAGGTCTAAGCTCCGAAAAAGAAGTAGGAGCAGCAACCTTAGGAATCGTAACAATCAAGGTGCTAGTCCAGCTTCTAGGCATTTGAAACCCAGAGAAAAAATCGCCAACAGCTCTATAGAAATCATCTTTAATAATGTCCCAACAACCTTTATAAAATTCCCCCGTGAAACCATCAGGACCGGCTGCACTTTGCCCATTCATCTTAAAAACCACATCCCTAATCTCATCCATGGTAGGAACGCCAGTAAGCATGGTGTTATCTTCATCATTGATCAGCCGTGGAATGAGGAAAGAGAATTCATCAGAAGGATTTTGATGCGAACCTTGAAGTTGCTCAGAATAAAAATTAACTGCCTCATCTTTAATATCATTTTGGTTCGTAAGCCAAGCTCCTTGACGATTTTTAATACGATGAATGAACAGCCTTTGTCTTTTCTTCTTTACTGTAGCATGAAAAAATTTTGTATTTCTATCTCCCGCCTTTAACCAGTGCAAATTTGCTTTTTGGGCCCATAATTCCTCTTCTATTTTCATCATTTGAAGGAGATTAGCCTGAGCAAGACCCAAAGCAGCCCTAGACTCCTCATTGCCGAGCTGTTGATGCTGAATTTCTCTATATAACACTTCATCTTCAGCATTTTTAATTTGCTGATCCACTCTGCCATACACCTGTTTATTCCATACAGAAATACACTTTCTAAGCCGCCCCAACTTTTTAGGAAAAGAAACCATAGGCCTTCCATCCATTGGAACAGCCCAAGAATCTTGGATAAGCTTAGAAAAGGAATGATGCTTCAACCAGATGTTTAGGAACCGAAAGGAAGATTTCTTCACATCTCCTTCCATAATAACATTCACAAGGATAGGAGCATGATTAGAACATAATCTGGATAAATGAGTAACTCGAGAATTAGAAAACATATTAAGCCATTTCTCATTGTACATAGCTCTATCCAGCCGTTGATAAATGGCTCTTCTACCCCTTTGTTTATTGTACCAAGTAGCCATATTCCCCTCAAAAACCAGCATCCATTAAGTTAGAATATTGGATCATGTCAGAGAATTCCGTAACAGCCATATTATTGATAGGTTTACCACCTATTTTCTCCGATTGATCTAAAACGCAGTTAAAATCACCAATAACCATCCAAGGAAAATCCAAATCACTAATGGCCATTAAATCGTCCCAAAGAGAAATCCGAGTGAATCTATTGCAGCTTGCATGAACAAAAGAAACCCACACAGAATCAGCCCATAAAGGATGAGTGACTTGCACAGTAAGAGCTTGAGAAGAATCATGAATAATCGTAGCTTGAAGACCATGCTTCCAAACAACCCAAATTCTGTTACTAGCATTAGCCATGCCACTTTCACAACCCACTTTTCGAATAAACTGATCCAAAGAAGTATTTGCAACTTTCGGTTCATAGAGAGCAAACAGAGAAACCCCATAAATGCGAAATAAACGCTTAATTCTACGAACAGTGACACCGTTAGCAATACCACGAGCATTCCAACTAATAAAACTAATCATTAAAACTAAAATGAGGGAGAGTAAATGAGGAGATAAAATGAAAAGGTGAACTCACATTGAGGGGGATTTCACCCTACTCTTTTTCCTTTTATGAGTAACAGAAATGAAACCATCATCATCTTGGGCCTGCAATGCGGTTAGAGATTCTTTGAAATCCATTTGCATGTTCATGACTTGATTCAGCGATGTAACTTGAGGAGCTCTAGGCGACAGATTAAGTGAACCAAAAGCATTCATCTTTGCATGGGAATATTTTTTTTTTTTTTTTTTTTTTTTTTAGACGAAAGGAGACGTAGCTCCCTAGATTTTATAAATAAAATAAAAAGAACAAAGCACGGTGGGGGACATAAAACCTAACCACCGGAAAAGAAAAGAAATCTACAATGTGGGGCTTAAAGCCAACAATAAAATCAAGAAAGCTAAGGGGAGGGGTGCAAGTCCAAATGGACCGCCCCAAAACAATAGGAAGGGGAAAACTAAGCCCTAAACTAAAAAAGGGAAAAGGAGAGAACCCAAACCCATCAATCAAAATTATCAGGAGGAGAAGCCGACCTTGCACGCCATTTCCTAGAAGAGACCATTGTGAAACCATCAGCATTTGTATTCTTTTTGTGAGACGGAGTAAAAAGGAGTGTATCCGGCCATATCGGTAACAAAGAATAAGGGGCCCTTGCCGGTAAAAACGCTGCAGGGAACTTTGTTCCACAGCCACGAAAGGTTGGTGAGGATGGGATTCCCTATATCGAGCAATGTTGCGCATTATCGCCTCTTCATCGTTCGGAGGAGCATTGACATTACCTAAAGCAACACCCATATGGGCAGCCTTCATATCATTTGTTGGAGCAATGTTACCAACAGCACCAACAAGCACATCCAGTGATCTTTTCCATAGAAGTAACCAAACCATCCTTTTTATTTTTATTTCCATCAACCAAATTTTCTTGAGGAACCACAATGCTAGTCGAACCAACTTCCTTGGTATCGGCAACCAAAACTAGAGGGCTATCGGCCTTCTTGAGACGCACATCTTCCACTATAATTTGAGACACATCGTTCCCCTTGACAACATCTTTTGACACTTCTGTAGAATTTGATTAACGGCATTGGAAAAGAGGCTCACCTCTTCGAGCATGATATTGGGCGGCCCCACCTTCATTTTTCTTGTTTGGTTTTGAGCAGGAGCGACAACATTTGCCGGTGTTTCATGAGCACAAACCTCATTACTTTGATTGGAATTTCCAGCCTTATTATCCAAGCTACCACCCAAAACAGCGCGCAGCCCAACTTCCAAATCATTACTGTCCTCCAACATTTTCTTGGGAGCATAAACCTTCTCTTTAACCTGTTTTTGCAAATTCTCATTCAGAGTAGGATTAGCTTTTCGACACAAAGAAATATCATGGCCAAACATGAAACAATGTTTACAATATTTAGGAATAACATCATACTCCACTTTCTGATAAAAACTAGAGCACGCATCTCCACAATCTATGAATATCTCATGAGGCAGCTTTTTCAATGCGTCAACTTTTACTAAAATCTTTGCAATACTGGGACGAGATAATTCAGCGGTAGCTTTGTCAAGCGAGAGAGGGGATCCAATATTCAATGCGTCAACTTTACACGCATAGCAGAATCATCTCGCAAAGGCGTGCATAATTTAAGAGGATCTTGAACTTCAGGAATAGATATTTGAACATCCTCCCCTCCGTCCATTTGTGAGAGACCAGCCTTAGTCTTTTTATAGCCTTTAGGCTTTTAGACAGAGCATCGTTAACAGACTGTGGCAAAACAATACCCCTTCTAGCCATCAAAGGAGCCGTGTAATCCTTAGAGCCACCATCCTTCTTTGTAAGATCAATAACTGATTTTAACACATCTTTTTTGGCTTCATTAAAATCAGCACTCTTGCTTGTACCTTCTTGATTACCCTTATTTTTGTCTTTCCGAATCCAAGCTTCATTTTTAGTATCCCCCTTCTTATGATCCTCCTTTTCATCCCTTTTTTTTTTTTTTTTTTGGCGAAAGGAGACGGTACTCCCTAGATTTTATTAAATAAAGAAAATAATTACAAACATGGTGGGGGACATTACAACCTCAACCACCAGGAAAAGGAAAACTAGGGGGGAGGCCATACACACGTCGAATGGTCCTCTACAATATAAGGAGGGGTGACTACAAAAATAGAAAACAATCTATATAAAAATCTGGCCATAGAGTTAATGAAATCGAGCATGAGGGATCCTAGCCTTGTCCAAAACAATACCGCCTTTGCAAGGCCTAGGAATATCACTAAAAGAGGTGAATGTGAAATTTTGGACCTCGTCTGCAGCAATGTTAGCAAAACCATCCGCTACACCATTCCCTTCGCGAAGAATATGAGTAATTCGAACTTCCATTTGAGCCAATAATCTATGGATATGAGAAATAACATACCAAACAGCCCACGGGATATGGTACTCCCGAATAAGAATCCGCATCAACACCTGAGAATCAACCTCTAACCAAACACGATGGAAACCACGAGCTTGTGCTAAGATAAGCCCATCCCTAGCAGCCATAGCCTCCGCCATCATATTGGATTGGCAGCCATAAAAATGGGAGAAACCAAGAACAAAATCCCCTTTATGATTCCTAAAAACACCTCCCAAAAGCAATTCCGGGTTACCCCTAGAAACTCCATCCGTGTTAAGCTTAATCTCATCAACATTAGGGGAACCCATAGAACCATTCGGACTTTAGGAATCAAAAAGGGTTTAGGCCAAAATGAAATACATCCAACAAATAATTATTATCTTGACTTCTCGTAAAAGAAAGGGAGAAAGAGAGAGCGATATTAGAAGCTTGAGCACGAACCTTATGAATAATAGCCTTGGAACTCATATGAACATCTTCAAATCTGCTCTTATTTCTAGCACACCAAATTCCCATAAAATTAGAGCTGGAAGGAGACGAGAAAGCCAAGAGCAGACATTGGAATCAGAACTAGAATGACTTTGCCACCAACTAATGAGGACCTGATTCAAATGACCCATGAAACAACGAATACCACACAAACCACTAAAGAAATCCCAAACTTTCTTAGCAATATCCCCATAAACCAAAGTATGCACCATGGATTCTTCACTTGCTGCATTACAACAATTACATTTAGAAGCAAGGGAGATACCTTTAGATCGAATTCTCTCATCCGTAGGCAAGCCATTATGCAAAGCACGCCAAAGAAACACCGAAATCTTTTTGGGGATATATTTGCTCCAGCAATAAGAATATATAATAGAGTGAGGACGGTTAGAACGACATTCTCTCCAAGCTGAATTAACAGAGAACTTACCAGAAGAAGAAGGCACCCATATAGGGACGTCCTCCTTATCCGACAGAGAAATAGCATGAGAATTTATCAGAGACACAAGCTGCTGGCCAAAAGACTCTCGGATGTGATCATTATTAGGAGCGGCATTATGGAAAAGAGAAGAGACCTCAGCGTGAGCAAAAGGAAATGGACCCATATCCCCATTTAACCAATTTTCATGAATGGAAATTTCTCCTCTCCCAACCCTCCAAGCTAATCTATCCTCCACTAAAGGCTTTGCTGCAATTAATCTTTTCCAAATATGAGAAGAGTATGATGTGAGACAAGCATCCATAGGGTGAATTTTCCAACAATATTTAGCCAACATAAGATCACCCCATAAAGATTTAGATGTACGCAAACGCCACCAAAGTTTCATGGAAAAAGCCATAGCCATATCTTTGAATTTTCGAATCCCCAAGCCTCCCTCTTCAATCGGCCAGCTCATTTTTTCCCAAGAAAGCCAATGACATTTCTTCTCCCCATCATTAGAACTCCAAAAAAATCTCATAATAATCTTCTCCAAAGCACGAAAAACCCCTTTTGGAGGATCAATGAGGGATAAATAATAGAGAGGCATAGCAGATAAGCAAGATTGAATAAGAGTGAGTTTGGCTCCAAAAGAGAGTAATTTACCTTTCCAAGAAGCAAGCTTAGAATCCATTTTTCTAATGAGGGGATTAAAGAGGCTGATCTTCTTTTTACCAGTGTATAACGGGCATCCCAAATAAATCAATGGGAGATCTTGTTTTACAAATCCCATAGTGGCTGCCACAATCTCATCCCTATTGCCATTATTACCCGTAATGAAGCAGGACTTGTTGATATTCACTAACTGGCCCAAAAAATTCTGGTACCAATCCAAGTATTTCATATGCGCCTCTAAAGAAGATTTCGATCCATTACAAAAGATAATCACATCATCCGCATAGGCAAGGTGAGAAATTAAAGGAGAATTGATATGAATACGGTATCGGTACTGAGGGAACATAGTATGCAGCAGATTTAAACCCCTACTCATCATTTCCGCTGCAATAATAAAAAGATAAGGAGATAAGGGGTCGCCTTGCCTAAGGCCCCTTGTAGAATGAAAAAAACCACAACTTTCACCATTAACAAGGACGGAGAACCAGCTATTAGAAATACACCGGAATATGAGATCAATCCAAACCTCATTAAATCCAAATTGCCGCATCACCTTAATAAGAGCAAACCAAGATAATCGATCATAAGCTTTCGCCATATCAAGCTTGAGAGCCACGTTAGAACCTCGAACCTTTTTGTTTATAGATAAAATAAAAGAACAAAACACGGTGGGGGACATAAAAACCAAACCACCGGAAATGGAAAGAAAGCTACAATGTGGGGCTTAAAGCCAACAATAAAGTCAAGAAAGCTAAGGGGAGGGGTGCAAGTCCATCTGGACCGCCCCAAAACAAGAGGAAGGGGGAACTAAACCCTAAGCAATCAAAAGGGGAAGGAAAGAACCAAATCCCATCAAACAAAATTATCAGGAGGAGAAGCCGACCTTCCTCGCCATTTTCTAGAAGAGACCATTGTGAAACCATCAGCATTTGAATTTTTTTTGTGAGACGGAGTGAAAGGAGTATAGCCACCATATCGGAATAAAGGAATATGGGGCCCTTGAAGCCGAAAAACGCTCAGGAGATTTTGGTTCTACTGCCACGAAAGGTTGAGGAGGATGGGACTCCCTATAACGAGCAATGTTGCGCATAATAGCCTCCATATCATTCGTTGGAGCATTGATATCACTAACAACACCAACATGAGCAGCCACGGAACCATTAGTAGGAGCATTGTTACCAACAGCACCAACAACCGCAGCCACATTATTTGCAGCAGAAACATCATTTGTATTGCCATCAACCAAGTCTTCTTGAACAGCCACATTGTTATCACCCAAAGGGACTTCCTTAATTGCGTTTGAAGCGAACCAAAACATCGCAGCCACTACACACGCCGAGCCTTCACCCATCAGACTTGCGTTGTTCTCTTCAATAATTTGAGAACCATTGTTCCCTTTCACCACCTCTTTAGAAGCCTTTTGCAGAAAATGATTCACAACATTGGAAAGAGGCGCACCTCTTCGAGCAATATATGGGACAGCTCCCTCCTTTGGTTTTTCACCATTTTGGTTTGGATCAAAACTTTTGCTAGAATTCACAGTTGGAGCGGTAGCAGAATCATGATTTGTTGGGGTTTCATGAGCAAAAATCTCATCACCTTGAGCCATTTTTTCCTGGGCAGAAGGCGCATCACCATTGGTTTTCTCTTTAGAGACAGTTTTCTGCAAATGAGGATGAACACGCTTGCAACTAGAAATATCATGGCCCAGGACAAAGCAATGTTTACAATATTTAGGCAAGTTATCATATACAATCTTTTGATAAAAACTTGGCAAGAAGTCGTCACAATCAATAAAAATTTCGGAGGGGAGTTTTTTGGTGACATCCACTTGAACTAGAACCTTAGCAACACTTGGACGGGAAAGATCAGAAGTAGCTTTGTCCAAAGACAAAGGCGTTCCAATAGCACGGGCCAAAGAAAACAGAATCGATTTATTGAAAAGATGTATTGGGATACCTGGAAAGCCAACCCAAATCGGCACAATAGGGGATTCTTGCGTAGGACGCCAAGACGGAGACCAAGCCAAGGTCCGCATTGGGAATTTCATAACGTACCACACATCCTTCATCCAAAGGCGTTGGAAATCAGCCTCATTAGATAGCTGAATCAAAAGGTGTTTGGAATCAAGGTGCCCCAACTTGTAAGTACCTTTCAACTGAAATCTAGCAAAAGCAATACGCGTATCTTCCATAGAAGGGCGCCCATGAGAGAATTTGCCAATCAACGTCCAAGAGAATGGCTTTGTAAGTTTTTCAATCGCATCTTTTGAGAGTTTTAAGGAAGGGGTTCCTTTATGAGATGCCAACGGCACCACGGGGAAGGCATTATCTTGATGGGAAGAAAATAAATCCGCAAAAGATTTGGACTGACGAGCAGCATCAGGTTTAGGGGTAATGATATTGGGCGGCGCAAGGGATGAAGCAGGGATCGGAGAAGAAGTATGTGAAAGCGGCGCATTCAAAGAGTTAGCCGCACTAGGGTTTGCATGGCAAAGCGAGGGAATAGGGTTAGCAGCAGCAATGGGTTGTTGAATTAACGGAGAGTAGTAGGGATTATGGGGACTGGCGTTCAAGGACGGGAAGAAAGAAACCGGTACAGCCATGGCTGCCGGCGGACGGGCCCCTAGGGCAAAGCCCCGAAACCCTAGTTCCGCCCTAGAGAGAGATTAAAAATAGTGCGTGTGTGTGTTTACAACTTCTCCTAAGTACTAGTCCAGCTTCTTGGCATTTGAAACCCAGAAAAGAAATCACCAATTGCACGCACCAAATCAGCCTTAATAATATCCCAACAACCCTTATAAAATTCACCCGTGAAACCATCCGGACCAGCTGCACTTTGGCCATTCATAGAAAAAATTACCTGTCGAACTTCTTCCTCATTGGGAACAGCCGTAAGCGAAGTGTTTTCCTCTTCAGTAATCAGACGAGGGATAAGAAACATAAAATCATCGGAAGGAATCTCACAATGGCCTTGAAGCTGATCCGAATAAAACCTTATAGCCTCCTCTCTAATTTCATTCTTCTCTTTCAGCCACACGCCATCTCTATTCTTTATTTTGTGAATACATAATTTCGCACTCTTTTTCTTTACAATGTAATGAAAGAACTTTGTGTTTCTATCTCCCTCCTTTAACCACTTTAAATTAGCTTTTTGGGCCCATAAATCTTCATCTAACTTCAACTTTGAAAGTAATTGCGCCTGGGCTAAATTTAGAGCAGCCCTAGATTCATCATCACCAAGAGTTTGAAATTTAGCTTCCCTAACCAAAACTTCATCTTCTGCGTTTTTTATTTGCTGATCAATTCTCCCATATATATGCTTATTCCAATCTGAAATAGTCTTCCGGAGACGCCCAAGTTTCTTGGCAAAGCACACCATCGGTCTTCCATCCATAGGGACAGCCCAAGATGTTTTAACAAGCTCCGTAAAGGAATGATGCTTCAGCCACACATTAAGAAAGCGAAAGGAGCCATGACGCACTTGACTTCAAGTTGCAAAGTGATAAGAATAGGAGCATGATCTGAACAAGTTCTAGCTAGATGAGTAACACGGGTAGAGTGTAACAATTGCAACCATTGCTCATTATACAAAGCTCTGTCTAATCTTTGATAAATAGCCCTTCTTCCCATTCGATTATTAGACCAAGTAATAACATTACCTTCATATCCAGGATCCATAAGGTTAGAGTATTGAATCATATCCGAGAATTCTGTGACAGCCATACCATTAATAGGTTTTCCTCCAATCTTCTCACTCTGATCAATAACACAGTTAAAATCACCCACAACCATCCAAGGGAAATTCACCTCACTAATAGTCATTAGCTCATCCCAAAGAGAAATACGAGAAAATCATTACGGCTAGCATGAACAAAAGAAACCCATACGGCAGTCTCCCAAAGCGGATGAGAAATTTGCAAAGTTAAAGCTTGATCAGAGTCATGAATAACCATGCACTTCAGCCCATGCTTCCATAAAACCCAAACTCTATTATTTCTATTATTGACTCCATCTTCACAACCCAACTTCCGAATAAGAGGCCCCATAGAAGAAAAATCAGATTTTGACTCATAAATAGCCATAAGCGATACACCATGAGAACGGAATAAACGTTTGATTCTACGGATTGTGGCAACATTAGCTATGCCACGAGCATTCCAACTTATAAAACACACCATTAAAAATAGCTATAGAGAGAGTAAATGATGAGATAAAAACGTAAAGGGGAAATCACAGTGAAGGGGATTTCTCCCTACTCTTTTTCCTTTTATGAGTAACAGAAATGAAACCATCATCTTCTTGGGCCTGCAATGCGGTTATAGATTCTTTGAAATCCATTTGCATGTTCATGACTTGATTCAGCGATGTAACTTGAGGAGCTCTAGGCGACATATTAAGCGACCCAAAAGTATTCATCTTTGCATGGGAAGAAGACTTTACTTTTTTTTTTTTTTTAAACGAAAGGAGACGTGCATAATTTACTAGGATCTTGAACTTCCGGAATTAATATTTGAGCATCCTCCCCTCCATCTATTTGTGAGAGACCAGCCTTAGTCTTTATAGACTTTAGGCTTTTAGACAAAGCTTCGTTAATGTGACCGTGGCAAAACAATACCCCTTCTTGCCATCAAAGGAGCCGTGTAATCCTTAGAGCCACCATCCTTCTTTGTAAGATCAATAACAGATTTTAACACATCTTTTTTGGTTGCATTAAAATCAACACTCTTGCTAGTGCCTTCTTGATTACCCTTATTTTTATCTTTCCGAATCCAAGCTTCATTTTTAGGATCCCCCTTCTTATGATCCTCCTTTTCATCCCTCTTCATTCCTTGATCAGCCTTCTTCTTCCCATCCCCATCACCATTTTTCTTGTTTTCAGAATTTAGAATACGACAATTAAAATTATCGTGACCTAATAGAGAACAATGGCTGCAATACATAGGCATATTATCATACTCAACAGGTTGCACAAAACTCGGCATACAATCACCACAATCTATATGAATTTTATCAGGAAGCCTTTTTAGTAAGTCCACTTGCACCAAAATCTTAGCCACACTTGGCCTAGACAATTCAAAGAAGAGCTTTATCAAGCGACATAGGCTTTCCAAAGATTCGAGCCAAAGAGAATAGAAATATTTTATTGAATAGATGAACCGGCAATCCAGGAAGGCTTACCCATACAGGAACAATAGAAGAGTCCGTTTGAGGCTTCCATGAAGGTGTCCAAACTGAAGTACGCATAGGAAATCTGTTCACATACCAAACCTCCCTAGTCCAAATGCGATGGAAATCTTCTTCATTGGTGAGTTGAATCAACATATGACGAGAATCTATATATTTTTTATTTTTTTTTAAACAAGGAGACGTAGCTCCCTAGATTTTATAAATAAAATAAAAGAACAAAGCACGGTGGGGGACATAAAACCTAACCACCGGAAAAGGAAAGAAATCTACAATGTGGGGCTTAAAGCCAACAATAAAATCAAGAAAGCTAAGGGGAGGGGTGCAAGTCCATATGGACCGCCCCAAAACAATAGGAAGGGGGAACTAAGCCCTATGCTATCAAAGGGTAAAGGGGAGAACCAAAACTCATCAAACAAAATTATTAGGAGGAGAAGCCGACCTTCCACGCCATTTTCTAGAAGAGACCATTGTGAAACCATCATCATTTTTATTCTTTTTGTGAGACGGAGTAAATGGAGTATAGCCGGCCATATCAGTAACAAATGAATATGGGGCCCTTGAAGCCGAAAAACGCTCTGGAGAGATTGGTTCCACTGCCACGTAAGGTTGGGGAGGATGGGACTCCCTATATCGAGCAATGTTGCGCATTATAGCCTCTTCATCATTCGGAGGAGCATTGACATTACCTAACACAGCCATACCCGAATCAACACCCATATGTGCAGCCATATCCGAGCCCACACCCAAAGTATCCTCGGAAATAGGGACAAGATCAGCCGCATAGTTGTCCAAAGGAGCAGCAACAACACCATTTTTCATCGCCCACAACGTTGCCATCACTAGGACTGCAGCAACATTAACCATTGATACCGAAGCTACCCCACAATCTGTTCCAATCACGGAGCCCCTAACTGGAAGCCTAGAAGGAGCAGTTGGCACCTTAAGAGCAATCTTAGCCACCTCATCAACAACAATTTTAGAGAGAATTGAAGAAATAGGTTTCGGCTTTAAAGCTCATTTGTAACAGAGGAAGAACACTTCAAAAAAGACACTCTATTTTTAAGAATTGGTTTCAAAGCCTGTTTTGGGACAAAGATGATTTCACCTGCAGCCTTTGTAACCTTAGGTTTCGAATCCAACCGATCCTTTCACCAAACAACCGACAATTTTTTCTTGCGACTCCGCCTCCCTCCTAGGGTTTCCTAGGCCTGGTTTTTCCTAAGCAAACTCCATGGTCGTTCAGGAGGATTTTCCCCGCTGCCTTCATTATTTCCTGGTCCGCAAACATCCAACTCCGTTAACCCTAATCCGCCTAATGGAAACCATATTGCGCCGCCTTTGCATGACTTAAACCCTAATCCGCAGCCTATTCATCCCAACCCTACTCAGCCCAACCCTACCTCGATTAAATCATTCGCTTCTCTAGTTTCTCAACCACGTTCCCTACCAATTCAAGATATTCCCCTCCTTCCTGCTGCTACGCATAAGGGTGTCCCTTCTTTAAAACTTTCTAAAGAAGCTATTGAGGCTTTCGCACGTCCCTTTGCTTGGACCCTTGTGGGAAAATTTACTAATGGAAGACCTACTATGGAAGCCGCAAGGATTGCTTTCGCTCAATTTCAGTTGAAGGGTGATTATAAACTTGGTCATATGGACTCTCGCCACATGCGATTCAACCGTCCAACGAGGAGGATTTCCAACGTCTTTGGACTAAAGAGATTTGGTATGTACATCGTTTCCCAATGCGTACGTCCGTTTGGACTCCTTCTTGGCTGCCTAAAACGGACTCCCCTATTGTCCTGTTTGGGTTAGCTTACCGGGGGCTTAGGTGCATTTATTCAACAAGGTTTTCCTTTTCTCCTTGGCTAGAATTTTTGGTAAACCAATGTCCATTGATAAAGCTACTGCAGGGATTGTCGCGCCCAAGTGTTGCTAAAGTTCTTGTGCGGAGTGGATCTTCGTAAGAGATTTCCGATAAGATTCATATCGATTGTGGTATTGTATGCCAAGTTTTTTCCAAACAGTTGAATACGATAATTTACCTTTTTGTAATCACTTTCTCTGGGTCATGATGATTTCCATTGCAGAAGCTTAAACTCGGAGTATAAGAAAAGCAATGTGTTGAAGACTGATGATGGAAAGGAAGGTGCGCCGATACCAAGGTTTTTAAGTCATCTAAAGGAGGAGAACTGAACGCCGCATGTAACCTGGAAAAAGAAAGATGATGGTAAGGCAAAAGATGATCACATTGGGCTGTAGCAAAGATTCTCAAACGAAGTTATTGATCTAACAAATAAAGCAATAAACAATAATGTGCCCAAGAATGATAGTCGGGATGTGTTGAAGACTGATGATGGAAAGGAAGATCCTAAGGTTTCGGTGAATGATCCTAATGGTGATAATTTAAAGGAAGGGGCTGGTCCATATATTGCTCGAAGAGGTGTGCCTCTTTCCAATGTTGTTAATAAAATTCTGCAGAAGGTCTCTAAAGATGTGGTGAAGGGAAATGATGGCTCTCAAATAATTAAGGAGAACAATGCAATCCTTGAGGACCTGAAGGGTGATGGCTCGGCCAAATTAGTGGCTGATCATGATGACTGAAGGGTGTTGGCTCTAGTGGAGTTGGCAATGTAGTGGCTGTTCAAGAAAACATTACTATTTGGAAAAAATAATGTTGTTCTTTGCTCTAAACAATGCAGCTGCGCATGTCCATATTTCCGAGGATTTTATGGGTGTGGGCTCGGATAAGGATGCCCATATGGGTGTTGGTTCGGCTATGGTTGCTCTTGGTAATGTCAATGCTCCTCCGAACGATGAGGAGGCTATAATGCGCAACATTGCTAGATATCGGGAGTCTCATCCTCCCCAACCTTTCGTGGCAGTGGAACCAGTCTCTCCAGAGCGTTTTCGGCTTCAAGGGCCCCATATTCTTTTGTTCTTGATATGGCTGGCTATACTCCTTTTACTCCGTCTCACAAAAAGAATACAAATGCTGATGGTTTTACAATGGTCTCTTCTAGAAAATGGCGTGGAAGGTCGGCTTCTCCTCCTGATAATTTTGTTTGATGGGTTTTGGTTTTCCCCTTTCCCCTTTGATAGCTTAGGGTTTAGTTCCCCCCTTCCTCTTGTTTTGGGGCGGTCCATATGGACTTGCACCCCTCCCCTTAGCTTTCTTGTTTTTATTGTTGGCTTTAAGCCCCACATTGTAGATTTCTTTCCTTTTCCGGTGGTTAGGTTTTATTGTCCCCCACCGTGCTTTGTTCTTTCATTTTATTTATAAAATCTAGGGAGCTACATCTCCTTTCGTTTGAAAAAAAAAAAAACCTTAGGTTTCGAATCAGAATCGCTAGACTTTTGAATATTAAGAGATGGATTCGCCTTTCGACAACCAGAGATATCATGACCTAAGATAAAACAATGCTTGCAATACTTCGGAACATTATCATATTCAACATTCTGAGAAAAACTTGGCCAAGCATCACCACAATCAATGAACATCTCATGTGGGAGCTTCTTGGTAGCATCAATTTGGATAAGAATTTTTGCAATACTAGGTCTTGATAGTTCAGCAGTGGCTTTGTCTAGGGATAAAGGAGTACCAATCATAGATCTTTGCGGCAAATAGAAACTGTTTGTTCATCAAATGAATTGGAAGTCCCGGAAAACCAACCCAAATCGGGACAATAGGTGACTCCTGCTCCGGCCGCCATGAAGGAGACCAAGCAAGGGTACGAATAGGAAACCTACTAACATACAACACATCTTTCATGAATAAGCGTTGATAATCTTCTTTAGTAGACAATTAAATGAGCATATGACGATTATCCAAATGCCCAAGTTTGTAATTACCTTTCAAATGGAATTTAGCAAATGCAATCCTCGCATCTTCCATGGATGGTCTGCCATTCATGAATTTACCAACCAAAGTGAACTGAAACGGCTTGGCAAAAGCAACAAGTATTTCCTTAGTGAGCTTTATTGCCGGCAATCCTTTATGAGAGCCAGTTTGAATGGCTGAAATTAATACATTGTTATTGATAGCATGAGGATCTCCTTGAGAGGTATGAGTAGCAGGTTGAGAAAATAATTAAGCAAAGGATTTAGAGACGGTAGGAGGATTTTGATTTGGAGCGGATGAAGAGATTACTTGCGATTGAGAGGGCTGTGGCTGAGCCGCAATGCTATTAGAGATTCCATGAGAAGAAGACGACATTGCAAGAGAATTAGGGTTTGATGGCGGCGCCATATTGGTTGCAGCAAGGCCATTTGAATTCGGCATTACGAGAGGATTATAGTAAGGATTACGGGAACTAGAATTGAGAGAGGAGAAGATGGAAGCCATGGCTTCAATCAAACACCGGCCTGAATCAATTCCGGCCAAAAGGCCGAAACCCTAGAAGACACACACAGATCGCACCTTTAGTGTGTGAGGGAGGTCAGAGCGCTTTTTTCTTTTTTTTTTTTTTTTTGACGAGAATCTATATGGCCCAATTTATAAGCTCCCTTCAAATGGAACGTAGCAAATGCAATTCTTGCAGCCTCCATAGTAGGTCTGCCATTAGAGAATTTTCCAACCAATGTCCAAGCAAAAGGCTTAGCAAAAGCCTCTAAAGCTTCTTTAGAAAGTTTCAAAGATGGCATACCTTTGTGAATAGCGGTTGGAATCAATGGAATATCTTGGATTGGAGTCGATTGAGTAGAGCTGATTATTGAAGCAAAAGATTTATTAGGATTAGGAGGAGGCGCCGCCCTAGGGTTTGCATGAGAGTGAATGAGATTTTGGAGCAACAATCGGTTCAAAGGCATTAGGGTTAACGGCGGATTAGGGTTAGCATTGTGATTGGTATTAGGGTTTGCATTAGAGGGAAGAGGAGGAAACATGACCGGATCAGCCATGGAGGGCAAACCCTAATTAGGGTTTCACCAAAACCGGCAAGAGATAGAGAGAACAGCTATTTAGTGCAACAACAGATTTTACTCGGGTGATTCATCCCTTTCATCCCTTTTCATTCCTTGATCAGCCTTCTTCTTCCCATCCCCATCACCATTTTTCTTGTATTCAGAATTTAGAATACGACAATTAAAATTGTCATGACCTAATAGAGAACAATGGCTGCAATACATAGGCATGTTATCATACTCAACAGGTTGCACAAAACTCGGCATACAATCACCACAATCTATATGAATTTTATCTGGAAGCCATTTTAGTAAATCCACTTGCACCAAAATTTTAGCCACACTTGGCCTAGACAATTCAGCAGTAGCTTTATCAAGCGACTTAGGCTTTCCAAAGATTCGAGCCAAAGAGAATAGAAAAATTTTATTGAATAGATGAACGGGCAATCCAGGAAGACTTACCCATACAGGAACAATAGAAGAGTCCGTTTGAGGCTTCCATGAAGGTGTCCAAACTGAAGTACGCATAGAAAATCTGTTCACATACCATACCTCCCTAGTCCAAATGCGTTGGAAATCTTCTTCATTGGTGAGTTGAATCAACATATGACGAGAATCAATATGGCCCAATTTATACGCTCCCTTCAAATGAAACGTAGCAAATGCAATTCTTGCAGCCTCCATAGTAGGTCTGCCATTAGAGAATTTTCCAACCAATGTCCAAGCAAAAGGCTTAGCAAAAGCCTCTAAAGCTTCCTTCGAAAGTTTCAAAGATGGCATACCTTTGTGAATAGCGGCTGGTATCAATGGAATATCTTGGATTGGAGTCGATTGAGAGGGGCTGAATATTGAAGCAAAAGATTTATTAGGGTTAGTGGGAGGCGGCGGTGTAGGGTTTGCATGAGGGAGAATTACGGCTGAAGCAATACTTGGTTCAGCAATAGGGTTTTGCGGCGGATTAGGGTTAACATTATGATTGGAATTATGATTTGCAATAGAAGGAAGAGGAGGAAACATGGCCGGATCAGCCATGGAGGCCAAACCCTAATTAGGGTTCAACCAAGAACGGCAAGAACCTAGAGAGAATTTAGTTTTAGTGCGTGTGTGTGTTTTTTGCTATCTATCCCCTTACTTTCACGGTTAAAGAAGGTCATTTCGTTGTGGAATAAGGAGGTTTTTGGCCGAATTGATCAACAAATAAAAAATGCTGAAGATGAGGTTACTATGGCTGAATTGCAGGTTCAAATGGACAGCTCCGAGGAAAATATTGTTGCTCTTAGCTTGTCTAAAGCAAAACTCTTATCAAAATTGAAGATAGAAGAAGAGTTTTGGTGTCAAAAAGCCAACATCTCTTGGCTTAAGGATGGGGACAGAAATACTAGATTTTTTCATTCTTATGTTCGTAAAAAGAGGCAAAAATTATATATTCACCGTATCAGGAATTCTAATGGTGATTGGATTCACTCGAAAGAGGATATTAAGCAAGAAGCTATTTCCTTTTACTCCAATCAGCTACAAAAGGATCATGAAATCCCTACTGATGATTTGCGGGAAGTCATTCCTTCTTTGGTCACGGTTGATGATAATCTGAGGCTCACGGCTGCCCCTTCAATGGAGGAGGTTAAGAATGCGGTGTGGTCTATGAATGGTAATAGTGCTGCTGGTCCGGATGGATTCTCTGGGGAGTTTTATAAAAAATGTTGGGAGATTATTAAAGCTGACTTTCTTCGAGCCATTGTGGAATTCTTCTCGGGTCATGCTATGCCTAGAAGTTGGACTAGCACTCTCATTGTTACCATTCCTAAGGTTATTTCTCCTACTTCTTTTTCTGATCTTAGACCTATTAGCCTTTGTAATTTCTCAAACAGGTTATTACAAAGTTGCTAACCTCTCGGCTTGCTCCCATATTATCGAGATTGGTCTCACCTCAACAAAGTGGTTTTGTCCAAGGTAGAATGATTCATGAGAATGTCCTACTTGCCCAAGAAATGATGACATCTCTAAAGAAGAAAGTGTGGGGTACCAATGTTTGTATGAAGCTAGATATGGCAAAAGCCTATGATCGGCTCTCGTGGTTTGCTCTAATTAAAGTGTTGAGGAAATTTGAAAGCTGATGAGGTATGGAATGACTTAATTTTCAGATGCATTTCTTCTTGTTGGTTCTCGGTTTTGGTTAATGGAGAGAGTTGTGGTTTTTTTCATTCTTCTCGAGGGCTTCGCCAAGGAGATCCTATTTCCCCTACGCTTTTTATTATTGCAGCTGAAGTCTTAAGTCGTGGCTTAAATCTTTTACAATCTGAATTTCCCCATTATTGTTACAAAGCGCATATTCACACTCCTTTGATCTCTCATTTGGCCTATGTTGATGACATTATAATCTTTTGTAATGGTTCTAAAGCTTCGATGGATGCTCATATGAGGTGCTTATCTTGGTATCAAAAGTTTTCGGGACAATTGGTGAGTTTGGGGAAATCTTGTTTTGTGACTGGTGTTCATAATAGTGAGAGAGATGCCATTATTGCTGAAGAATGCTTTGTTTAATCTCGTCTTAAAAAAAATGGAAGATCGTATGGCTACTTGGCAAGGGAAGATGCTTTCGTATAGGGTGAAGCTTACTCTTATAAAGTCTTGCCTTCAAGCAATTCCGCTCTATTACATTGCCCTTTTGGATCCTCCCAAAGGTGTCATTAACGCAATGAATAGGCTGATTCCAATTTTTTTCTGGTGCAATGAGGAGGGGCACAACAAATGTCATTAGATTAGACAATCCAAGATGTGACCGTTGAATGAAGGAGGTTTAGATTTTCGGAGATTTGAGGATATGGCCCGGGCTTTCTCTATGAAGTTATGGTGGCGGTTCAGATGCAGCAAGTCGCTATGGGTAGAGTTCATGGAGGCTAAATATTGTCATGGTTCACATCCAATGGATGACTCCAAGCCTAGTTTTGCCTCTCAAATCTGGTGTCGAATGTTAAACGCGAAAGAAAGTGTGGAAAACAATATGGGGTGGAGAATTGGTAAAGGAGATATCTACATACATGATCATTGGTTGGACTCATCCTTTACTCTTCTGGTAATCATGTGGAAGTATCAACTTTATTTGATAATGGCGGCTCAATCACAGCTTCTATCCGAAACAACTATGGAGCTTGACTTTTGCATTATTTACAAAGCCTGAATATCCAGTTGCGATAAACCAGATCAACCCTTTTGGCTCCCTTCCAACTCGGGTAAGTTCTCTACTTCCTCTGCTTGGAAAATTTCGAGTGGGACTGGCCAAATTAATCCTATTTTTGAATGTTGTTGGCATAAACATATTCCTCTTAAAGTTTCTGTTTTTTTGTGGCGGCTGCTGAATGGAGGTCTCCCTACAGATTTGGCTATACAATCGAGAGGTATTCGAAATAAAGCGAAATTGGAAGGATTTCCTATGGCAGTTACAAACATAGTCTCTTCAGTTATTTTGGACATCAAGGATATAGTGAAAGCTTTTAATATTGGGTTTGAGAGTAAATGGCCTGATTGTCAAGCTCTCTCTCACTTTGATATCTCTCTTTCTTGGGTATCTCCAAAGAAGATTCAGTTAGTGCTGCTTTGGAATCCCCCTACTTTGGAGCGGTACAAGCTAAACAACGATGGGGCTTGAAAGGGAACCGGGTATTATTACGGGCGGTGGCATTTTCGAAATAATAAAGGAAACATTCTTTTTGCATATTCTCATTTCTATGGCCACGGTACCCGGCATGGTGGCGGAGGCTAAGGCGGTATGTGACGGATTGGTTTTTGCTAGGAATTTTGGTATTTCTTCTATTTGTTTGGAGATTGACTCAGAGGTTCTTCTTAAAATCCTAATCGAAGATTACCATATTCCTTGGTGCATTTGGTACGAGGTTCAGGAAATAAAAAGAATTATGGCCCACATGATGGTTAAAGTGACTCATATTCTTCGCGAGGGAAATAAGGTGGCGGATGGTTTGGCGAATGCGGCTGTGCTCCTTAGACGTAACTACATTTTTACTCTCTTGAGGATCTCCCCTTTTTTTTTTTTTTTTTGGCGAAAGGAGGACGGCACCTCCCTAGATTTTATTAAATAAAGTAAATAATTACAAACATGGTGGGGAACATTACAACCTCAACCACCAGGAAAAGGAAATCTAGGGGGAGGCCATACACACGTCGTATGGTCCTCTACAATATAAGGAGGGGTGACTACAATAAATAAAAAACAATCTATATAAAAATCTGGCCATAGAGTTAATGAAATCGAGCATGTGGGATCCTAGCCTTGTCGAAAACAACCTGACCTTTGCAAGGCCTAGGAATATCACTAAAAGAGGTGAATGTGAAATTTTGGACCTCGTTTGCAGCAATGTTAGCAAAACCATCCGCTACACCATTCCCTTCGCGAAGAATATGAGTAATTCGAACTTCCATTTGAGCCATTAATCTATGGATATGGGAAATAACATACCAAATAGCCCATGGGATACGGTACTCCCGAATAAGAATCCGCATCAAAACCTGAGAGTCAACCTCTAACCAAACACGATGGAAGCCACGAGCTTGAGCTAAAATAAGCCCATCCCTTGCAGCCATAGCCTCCGCCATCATATTGGATTGGCAGCCATAAAAATGGGAGAAACCAAGAACAAAATCCCCTTTGTGATTCCTAAAAACACCTCCCGAAAGCAATTCCCGGGTTACCCCTAGAAACTCCATCCGTGTTAAGCTTAATCTCATCAACATTAGGGGGGTCCCATAGAACCATTCGGACTTTAGGAATCAAAACGGGTTTAGGGGCCAAATGAAATATATCCATCAAATATTTATTATCTTGACTTCTCGTGAATGTAAGGGAGAAAGAGAGAGCGATATTAGAAACCAGCATCAATCAAATATTTTCAAGTTGTAAACGACATCAAGTCTCTTCTCTCTCTAGGGCGGCACCCTCTAGGGTTTCGTCTTCCACCTAGGGCTTCCTAGGCTTGTTTTTCCGGCAGCCTTCATGGCTGCTCCGGTTGATTTTCCACCATTGTCTTCGTCATTTCATGGTCCACAAACCTCTAATTCTGGTAACCCTAATCCGCCAAACCCTAGTAACCAAGCGCCGCCTTTGCATGGATTGAACCCTAATCCTTCTTCTAACCAAAATCTGGAACGTAAAAACCCTATTCAGCCGAACTCTTCCCCTATCAAATCCTTTGCTTCATTGGTTTCTCAACCTAATACCATACCTATCCTAGAAATTCCTCTCATTCCAGCTGCTACGCATAAGGGTTTACCTTCACTAAAACTTTCTAAAGAGGCTATTGATGCTTTTGCGCGCCCCTTTGCTTGGACCCTTGTAGGAAAATTCACTAATGGCAGACCTACTATGGAGGCTGCAAGGATTGCATTCACTCAATTCCGTTTGAAGGGTGATTACAAACTTGGTCATCTCGATTCTCATCACATGCTGATACAATTGACTAACGAGGAGGATTTCCAACGACTTTGGACTAAAGAAATCTGGTATGTGCATCGATTCCCAATGCGAACTTCTGTTTGGACACCTTCTTGGTCACCTCAAACGGACTCTCCTATTGTTCCTGTATGGGTTAGTTTACCCGGGCTTCCTGTGCATTTATTCAATAAGGTTTTCCTTTTTTCTTTGGCTAGAATTTTTGGCAAACCCATGTCTATTGATAAACCTCTTTACTTGAGAATTATCTCGTCCAAGTGTTGCTAAAGTTCTAGTGCGGGTGGATCTCCGTAAAGATTACCGAGAGAAGATCCATATTGATTGCGGTATTGCATGCCTAGTTTCTTTCAAGCCGTAGAATATGATAATTTACCTTTTTTACGTAATCATTGTTCTCTCTGGGTCATGATGAATTTCATTACGAAGCCTAAATTCAGTATAAGAAAAATCATGTGTCGAAGGCGTATGATGGGAAGGATGTGGCGGGTACCAAGGAAATTAAGACCACTAAAGGTGGGGATAAAAGGATGAACAGCTGAATCTTGTTTGGAAAAAGAAAGATGATGGCAAGGAAAAGAGTGGTCACATTGGCTGTAGCAAGGATGCACAATCGATGTTATTGATCTAACAAATAAAGAATCAAACAATAATGGGACCAAGAGTATTATGATAGCTAGAAGAGGTGTTGCTTTACCTAAATACATTAATGATGCGTTATCAAAAACTTTGAAGGCTATAAAGACTAAAGCTTATCAAAATGGGGTTGAGGATGTTTCGATCCCAGATGTCCAAGACCCTCAAAAGCTTTGCACGCCTTTTGAGAGATGATTCACTATGAGATCTAAGCCTTCATCTCACGCAAAAATGAGTGCCCTAAGCTCGCTTAATCTCTCCCCTCGAGCACCTCAAGTTACTTATTTGAACCATGTGATGAACTTGCAAATGGACTTTAAAGAAAAACTTTCAGCATTGCAGCCCCAAGATGATGATGGATTCATTACGCTTACTCATAAAAGGAAAAAGAGTAGGGAGAAATCCCCCTCACTTGTGAGCTCCTCCTTTATTTGTATTTCCTCATTTACTTTCATCTTTTCACGGTTTTAATGGTTAGTTTTATTAGTTGGAATGCTCGTGGTATTGCTAACAATGCCACTGTTCGTAGAATCAAGCGTTTATTTCGTAATTATGGGATTTCCTTGGTTGCTCTTTATGAACCGAAAGTTGCTAATTCTTCTTTGGATCAGTTTATTCGGAAGGTTGGGTGTGAAAGTGGCATGGCTAATGCTAGTAATAGAATTTGGGTGGTTTGGAAACATGGTCCTCAAGCTACAATTATTCATGATTCCTCTCAAGCTCTTACGCTGCAAATTTCGCATCCTTTATGGGCTGAATCTGTTTGGGTTTCCTTTGTTCATGCAAGCTGTAATAGATTCTCTCGGATAGCTCTACGGGATGATTTGATGGCAATTAGTGATGTGGATTTTCCTTGGATGGTTATTGGTGATTTTAAGCGTGTCTTGGATCAATCGGAAAAAATAGGTGGTAAACCTATCAATAACATGGCTGTTACGGAATTCTCGGATATGATCCAATATTCTAACCTAATGGATGCTGGTTTTGAGGGTAATGTTGCTACTTGGTATAATAAACAAAGGGGGAGAAGAGCCATTTATCAACGGCTGGATAGAGCAATGTATAATGACAAATGGTTGAATATGTTTGCTATTTCTCGGGTTACTCATTTATCTAGAATTTGCTCGGATCATGCCCCTATCCTTGTTAATGTCATTATTGAAGGAGATGTAAAGAAAAGCTCATTTCGGTTCCTTAATATATGGCTGAAGCACCCTTCCTTTCCCAAGCTTATCCAAGATTCTTGGGCTGCTCCTATGGATGGGAGGCCTATGGTTTCTTTTGCTAAAAAGTTGGGTAGGCTTCGGAAGTGTATTGCTGAATGGAATAAACAGTGTATGGCCGAGTTGATCAACAAATTAAAAATCTTTTGAAGATGAAGTGTTATATAGAGAAATTCAGCATCAACAAGTTGATAATGAGGAGTCTAGGGCTGCTTTGAGTTTGGCTCGGGCGAAGCTTCTTCAAATCTTTGAAAGTTGAAGAGGAGTTATGGGTCCAAAAGCGAATCTGCATTGGTTAAAGGCGGGAGATCGAAATACGAAATTCTTTCATGCCACGGTTAAGAAGAAAAGACAAAGGCTTTTTATTCATACGTATTAAAAATCGTCAAGGTGTATGGCTTCTTGACCAAAATGCCATTAAAGAAGAGGTACATTAATTTCTATTGTGAGCAACTTCAAGGTCCGCATCAAAACCCTTCGGATGATTTTTCTTTCCTTATTCCTCGGCTGATTAATGATGAAGATAACCTTATGCTTCTTGTTGTCCCCTACCGTGGTGAGCTTAGGGAAGTGGTTTTTAGGATGAATGGGCAAAGTGCGGCGGAGTCTGATGGTTTCACGGGAATTCTATAAAGGTTGTTGGGATATTATCGAGGGTGATTTTCATAGAGGTGTTGGAGATTTCTTTTACGGTTTTCAAATGCCTAGGAGTTGAACAAGCACCTTGATTGTTACTATTCCGAAGGTTGATGCTCCTTCTTCTTTCTCGGAGCTTAGACCTATCGGCCTTTGTAACTTTTGCAATAAAGTTATCACCAAGCTTCTTACTTGTCGTCTTGCTCCTATTCTCCCTCGTATTATATCTCCCCAACAAAGTGGTTTTGTCAAAGGTAGGCTCATTCATGAAAATGTTCTTCTAGCTCAAGAAATGATGCAATCTATTAACAAGAAGGTTCGGGGTTCTAATGTTGCGCTTAAGCTTGATATGGCTAAAGCTTATGATCGTCTATCTCTTGGTTTGGTCTTGTGAAAGTTATGAGATTATTTGGTTTTGAGTGAAATATGGATTGATATGATATTTCGATGTATCTCCAATAGTTGGTTCTCGAGTTCTTGTTAATGGGGAGAGTTGTGGTTTCTTTTCTTCCTCAAGGGGCCTAAGGCAAGGGGATCCTCTTTCTCCCTATTTATTCATTATTGCTGCAGAAATGATGAGTAGGGCTTAAATCACCTTCATACGGTTTTCCCTCATTATAGTATCGTATTCATATTAATACTCCTATGGTTTCTCATTTGGCTTATGCGGATGATGTGATTATTTTTTGCAATGGGTCTAAACAATCTCTAGAGTGTCATATGAAGTATTTGGAATGGTACCAACATTTTCGGGCCAAGCTGAAACATTCAAAATCGGGTTTCATTACGGGAAGAAACGGTGATCGTGATGATTTAGTTCTTTGCCATCACGGGGTTTGTTAAACAAGACCTCCCTTTAACTTATCTTGGCTGCCCTTTGTATACGGGACGGAAGAAAATCAGCATTTTTGCTCCTTTGATTCGGAAATTGGAGGATAGACTTTCTTCTTGGAAAGGTAAATTGTTGTCTTACGGAGCAAAATTAACCCTTATTCAGTCTTGCCTTTTCTGCTATTCCTCTATATTATTTGTCTCTTATTGATCCTCCTAAGGGTGTTATTCATGCTATGGAAAAGATCATTGTGAGGTTCTTTTGGAGTAGTATTGATGGTAGCAAGAAATGTCATTGGATCGCTTGGGACAAAATGTGTTGGCCTATTGATGAAGGGGGTTTGGGCATCCGAAAATTTGAAGATATTGCTTTGGCTTTTGCTATGAAGCTTTGGTGGCGATTGAGAACTGTTGATTCTTTGTGGAGTAAGGTTTTGCTTGCTAAATATTGTTGGGAAATTCATCCCATGGATGCTACCATTGTTTCCTACTCTTCTCATGTTTGGAAACGGATGCTTGTTGCTAAGCCTTGGGTGGAGGAGCGTATTGCTTGGCGTGTGGGGAGAGGACAGCTCTCTTTTACATGAAAATTGGCTTGAGGGTTCTATGGGTAATATTCCTTATGATCATGTTGAAATTTCTTCTTTGTTTGAAAATGGCACGCCCCGTGATGATTACATCCGAAATGTTTTTGGGCCTCATCTTCTTTCTCTTATTCATTCTCATTCTATTCATATTTCTGATGATCCGGATATTCCTATATGGCGATATTCTGATTAATGGCACTGCGGAATTTGAAAAAACACACACACGCAGTAAAATTACGCTCTCTCTAATTTTTTGCCGTTGTTCCCGTCTCTAGGGCTTTGCCCTAGGGGCCGTTCGCCGGCTTCCATGGTTTCGCCGTTCTTCCCGTCCTTGAACTCCAGCCCGCACAATCCATTACTACTCTCCAGGCCTCTCGACAACCCTTTCTTTGCTATTATCCCTAATGGATCTACTCAGCCCCATGTACGAAACCCTAATTAAATTGTTTCTTTGAATGTGCCGCTATCCAGAACCCTACCTCGAATCTTGCTTCCACCTTTGCGTAGTCCGGCAACACTAATCCTATTCTGATCTTTCGACAAAAATCATTTGCAGATCTGTTCTCATCCCGCCATGATATTCTGATGATGTTCGGAAAAAATCGTTCGGACTGTTATCTCCCGGCAAGATAATTCCTTCCCGTTATCTTTGCCTTTGACGTCTCATAAAGGGACTCCTTCCTAAAACTCTCAAAAGATGCAATTGAAAGACTTACAAAGAAAAGCCTTTCTCACGGGCGTTGATTGGCAAATTTTCTCATGGGCGCCCTTCATGGAAGACACTTTCGTATTGCGTTTGCTAGATTTCGGTTGAAAGGTTCTTATAAATTGGGACACCTTGATTCCAAACACCTCTTGATTAGTGTCTAATAGGCGACTATCAACGTTTATGGATGAAGGATGTATGGTACGTCATGAAATTCCCTATGCGGACATTGGCTTGGTCCCGTCTTGGCGTCCTTCGCAGAATCCCCTATTGTGCCGGTTTGGATTGGCCTTCCGGGTATTCCCATACATCTTTTCAATAAATCGATTCATTTTCTTTGGTGGCCCGTGCTATTGAGTACGCCTTTATCTTTGGACAAGGCTACCTCTCGATCTTTCCTCCAAGTGTTGCTAAGGTCCTAGTTCAAGTGGATGTCACCAAAAAACTACCCTCCAAAATCTTTATTATTTGTGAAGATTTCTTGCCAAGTTTTTATCAAAAGATTGTATATGATAACTTGCCTAAATATTGTAAACATTGCTTTGCCTTGGGACATGATTTTTCTAGTTGCAAGCGTGTTCCTCAGTTGCAGAAAACTGTCTCAAAAGAGAAAATCAATGGTGATGCGTATCACGCCAAGGAAAAAATGGCTCAAGGTGATAAGATTGTTGCTCATGTAACTGACAAATTATGTTTACGCTCACCGCTCCAGCTGTGGGTTCTAGCAAAAGTTTAGACCCAAACAAAAATGGTGAAAAACCAATGGAGGTTCTTTGTCCCATTTACGGCCTTTCGAAGAGGTGCGCCCCTTTCCTCTGTTGTAAATCGGTTTACGAAAAAAGATTCTAAAGAGGTGGTGATTGGGAACAAATGGTTCTCAAACTATTGAAGAGAAAAACGCAAGTCCGATGGGTGAAGGCTCGGCGTGTGTAGTGGCTGCGATGTTTTGGTTCTTTGCTTCAAACGAAATTAAGGATAACAATGTGTTACATTCAAGAAATCTTGGTAGATGGCAATGCTAATGATGTGTCTGCTGCAAATAAAGTGGTTGCGGTTGTTGGTCTTCTTGGTCTAATGAGTACATTCAAGAAGACAAGATTGTTGAATCTATAAACAAACGTTGTTGTTGATGCTCCTTCGGAAATTAATATGTACATTAATGTCCTGTGGGTGTTGAAACTTTGGCTAATGATGGTTTTGGCTCGGATATGGCTGCCCATTCGGGTGTTGGTTCGGCTATTGCTCAGATGAATGATGGAAAAAATGGGTTTGTTGCCGCTCCTATGGATGATGGTTCGGCTAGCATGGTGTTCATGCGAGACTTGGTTACTTCTTTGTAAATAACGTGGTTGCGGTTGTTGGTCTTTGTTGGTAACAATGCTACTTCTAATGATAACTTGGCTGCTCAAGTTGGTGGTGTTGGTAATATCAATGCTCCAACAAATGATATGGAGGCTATTATGCGCAACATTGCTCGTTATAGGGAATCCCACCCTCCCCAACCTTTTGTGGAAGTTGAACCAACATCTCCGGAGCGTTTTTCGGCTTCAAGGGCCCCATATTCCTTTATTCTTGATATGGCTGGCTATACTCCTTTTACTCCGTCTCACAAAAAGAATACAAATGCTGATGGTTTTACAATGGTTTCTTCTCGGAAATGGCGTGGTAGATCGGCTTCTCCTCCTGATAATTATGGTTGATGGGATTTGTCTTTTCCCTCTTGATAGCTTAGGGCTTAGTTCCCCCCCCCTCCTCTTGTTTTGGGGCGGTCCAGATGGACTTGCACCCCTCCCCTTAGCTTTCTTGTTTTTGTTATTGGCTTTAAGCCCCACATTGTAGATTTCTTTTCTTTTCCGGTGGTTTGGTTCTATGTCCCCCACCGTGCTTTGTTTCTTTTATTTTATTTATAAAATCTAGGGAGCTACGTCTCCTTTCGTTTAAAAAAAAAAAAGGATATTCCTATATGGCGGCCATCCACTTCTGGCAATTTCTCTGTCAACTCGGCTTGGAAAGAATGCAGATCAAGCAAGGTTCGATCTCCTATTTTTGCTTCTTGCTGGAATAAATATATTCCGAAGAAAATTTCTGTTTTTCTATGGAGAGTTTTACATGATGGTTTACCTACGGATGATTTGGTTCAGCGGAGAGGTATTAGTTTGGTGTCTAAATGTGATTGTTGTGTTGCTCCTTGCCAAGAATCTATTTCTCATATTCTTGTTGGAGGAGAAACCGCTTTGGCTGTTTGGGTTTATTTCAGCTCTTTATGTGGCGTTCGGATGTGCTATGGTAGCTTACGCCAAGTTCTTATGGGTTGGTGGATTGGTGCTGCTACGCCTTGTGGTTATGCTTCCCATTGGCTGAATTGTATTCTTCCAGCCATTATTTCTTGGGAGCTTTGGGTCGCTCGGAATAAAAGTAGATTTGATGGAGTTCGCATGAATTCTAGATGCATTATTTTCAAAGTTATTGAGCGGGTCAGCCATATTGCTTCCGCCTTTTCTCTTTCTTTCCCATTCTCTTATGATGAAGAGCATCTTATTTCTATTTTCCGATTGGCTTTGAAGGCCTATGAGGCCCCAAAGATCAGATTGGTGTCTTGGGATTTTCCTAATGATGGTTATATAAAGATTAATACGGATGGGGTTTCTAGGGGAAATCCGAGACCGCTTCTGCGGGTGGAGGTATTTTTCGAGATTCTAACGGAGATTTTATTTATGCTTTTGCTTCTTTTTATGGAGTTCAATCTAATATGATGGCTGAAGCTTTGGCTGTTCGGGATGCTCTTCAAAAAGCTTACCATAGAGGGTTTAATCATATTTGGCTTGAGGTTGACTCTCAACCCCTTTTGCGCATTATCATCCGAGAGTATCATATTCCTTGGTCGATATGGTATATTGTAGCTCATATTCATCGTCTTATGTCTCTTATGAATGTTCGGGTTACTCATATTCTACGTGAAGGAAATGGCGTTGCTGATGGTTTGGCTAATAAGGCGGCTGATGATAGACACAATCTCGAGTTTCTTCATTTCAATGACCTTCCTCGCCGTTGCAAAGGTTTCTTTGCCTTGGATAAGGATAGGATCCCTTACTTTAGACTCTATTAGTTGTTATGGCTAGATTCCTTTTTTATTTATTTTCTATGTACTCTAGTATTCCCTCCCTTTATTGTAGAGGACCTTACATCTTGTGTAAGGACTCCCCCCTTAGGTTTCTTTTATGGTGGTTGAGGTTGTCATGTCCCCCACCTTGCTTTGTAATTTTATTTTTATTTAATAAAATCTAGGGAGTACCGTCTCCTTTCGCCAAAAAAAAAAAAGAGAGCGATATTAGAAGCTTGAGTACGAACCTTATGAATAATAGCATTGGAACTCATATGAACATCTTCAAATCTGCTCTTATTTTAAGCGCACCAAATCTCCCATAAAATTAGAGCTGGAAGGAGACGAGAAAGCCATGAGCAAACATTGTAATCAGAATTAGAATGACTTTGCCACCAACTAATGAGGACCTGATTCAAATGACCCATGAAACATCGAATGCCACACAAACCACTAAAGAAATCCCAAACTTTCTTAGCAATATCCCCATAAACCAAAGTATGCGCCATGGATTCTTCACTTGCTGCATTACAACAGTTACATTTAGAAGCAAAGGAGATACCTTTAGACCGAATTCTCTCATCCGTAGGCAAGCCATTATGCAAAGCACGCCAAAGAATCACCGAAATCTTTTTGGGGATATATTTGCTCCAGCAAAAAGAATATATAATAGAGTTAGGACGGCTAGAACGACATTCTCTCCAAGCTGAGTTAACAGAGAACTTACCAGAAGAAGAAGGCATCCATATAGGGACGTCCTCCTTATCCGACAGAGAAATAGCATGAGAATTTATCGAGACACAAGGCTGCTTGGCCAAAAGACTCTCGGATGTGATCATTATAAGGAGCTCCATTATGGAAAAGCGAAGAGACTTCAGCGTGAGCAAAAGGAAATGGACCCATATCCCCTTCCAACCATTTTTCATGAATGGAAATGTCTCCTCTCCCAACCCTCCAAGCTAATCTATCCTCCACTAAAGGCTTTGCTGCAATTAATCTTTTCCAAATATGAGAAGAGTATGACGTGAGACAAGCATCCATAGGGTGAATTTCCCAACAATATTTAGCCAACATAAGATCACTCCATAAGGATTTAGAAGTACGCAAACGCCACCAAAGTTTCATGGAGAAGGCCATAGCCATATCTTCGAATTTTCGAATCCCCAAGCCTCCCTCTTCAATCAGCCAGCTCATTTTTTCCCAAGAAAGCCAATGACATTTCTTCTCCCCATCATTAGAACTCCAAAAAAATCTCATAATAATCTTCTCCAAAGCACGTAAGACCCCTTTTGGAGGATCAATGAGGGATAAATAATAGAGAGGCATAGCAGATAAGCAAGATTGAATAAGAGTGAGTTTGGCTCCAAAAGAGAGTAATTTACCCTTCCAAGAAGCAAGTCTAGAATCCATTTTTCTTATGAGGGGAGTAAAGAGACTGATCTTCTTTTTACCCATGTATAACGGGCATCCCAAATATAGCAATGGGAGATCTTGTTTTACAAAACCCGTAGTGGCTGCCACAATCTCATCCCTATTACCATTTTTACCCGTAATGAAGCAGGACTTGTTGGTATTCACTAACTGGCCCGAACAATTCTGGTACCAATCCAAGTATTTCTTATGCGCCTCTAAAGAAGATTTCGATCCATTACAAAAGATAATCACATCATCCGCATAGGCAAGGTGAGAAATTAAAGGAGAATTGATATGAATACGGTACCGGTACTGAGGGAACATAGTATGCAGCTGATTTAAACCCCTACTCATCATTTCCGCCGCAATAATAAAAAGATAAGGAGATAAGGGGTCGCCTTGCCTAAGGCCCCTTGTAGAGTGAAAAAAACCACAACTTTCACCATTAACAAGGACGGAGAACCAGCTATTAGAAATACACCGGAAGATGAGATCAATCCAAACCTCATTAAAACCAAATTGCCGCATCACCTTAATAAGACCGAACCAAGATAACCGATCATAAGCTTTCGCCATATCAAGCTTGAGAGCCACATTAGAACCCCGAACCTTTTTGTTTATAGATTGCATAATTTCCTGAGCCAATAAGACATTCTCATGAATAACTCTACCTTGAACAAACCCACTCTGCTCCGGGGAAATAATTCGAGGAAGAATGGGAGCAAGACGACACGTTAATAATTTTGAAACCACCTTATTACAGAAATTACAGAGGCTAATCGGTCTCAGGTCCGAGAAAGAAGAGGGAGAATCCACCTTAGGAATTGTGACAATTAAAGTACTAGTCCAGCTTCTTGGCATTTGAAACCCAGAAAAGAAATCACCAATAGCACGCACCAAATCAGCCTTAATTATATCCCAGCAGCCCTTATAAAATTCACCCGTGAAACCATCCGGACCAGCTGCACTTTGGCCATTCATAGAAAAAATTACCTGTCGAACTTCATCCTCATTAGGGACAGCCGTTAGCGAGGTGTTATCCTCTTCAGTAATCAAACGAGGAATAAGAAACATAAAGTCATCGGAAGGAATCTCACAATGGCCTTGAAGCTGATCCGAATAAAACCTTATAGCCTCCTCTCTAATTTCATTTTTCTCTTTCAGCCACACGCCATCTCTATTCTTTATTTTGTGAATACATAATTTCTGCCTCTTTTTCTTTACAACAGAATGAAAGAACTTTGTGGTTCTATCTCCCTCCTTTAACCACTTTAAATTAGCTTTTTGGGCCCATAAATCTTCATCTAATTTCAACTTTGATAGTAATTGCGCCTGGGCTAAATTTAGAGCAGCCCTAGATTCATCATCACCAAGAGTTTGATATTGAACTTCCCTAACCAAAACTTCATCTTCTGCGTTTTTAATTTGCTGATCAATTCTCCCATAAATATGCTTATTCCAATCTGAAATAGTCTTCCGGAGACGCCCAAGTTTCTTGGCAAAGCACACCATCAGTCTTCCATCCATAGGGGCAGCCCAAGATGTTTTAACAAGCTCCAGAAAGGAATGATGCTTCAGCCACACATTAAGAAAGCGAAAAGAGCCATGACGCACATCAGCTTCAAGTTGCAATGTGATAAGAATAGGAGCATGATCTGAACAAGTTCTAGCCAAATGAGTAACACGGGTAGAGTGGAACAATTGCAACCATTGCTCATTATACAAAGCTCTGTCTAACCTTTGATAAATAGCCGTTCTTCCCATTCGATTATTAGACCATGTTATAACATTACCTTCATATCCAGCATCCATAAGGTTAGAGTATTGAATCATATCAGAAAATTCCGTGACTGCCCTACCATTAATAGGTTTTCCTCCAATCTTCTCACTCTGATCAATAACACAGTTAAAATCACCCACAACCAACCAAGGGAAATCCACCTCACTAATAGTCATTAGCTCTTCCCAAAGAGAAATACGAGAAGATCTGTTACAGCTAGCGTGAACAAAAGAAACCCATACGTCTGTCTCCCAAAGCGGATGAGAAATTTGCAAAGTTAAAGCTTGATTAGAGTCATGAATAACCACGCACTTCAGCCCATGCTTCCATAAAACCCAAACTCTATTATTTCTATTATTCACCCCATCTTCACAACCCAACTTCCGAATAAGAGGACCCATAGAAGAAAAAGTAGATTTTGGCTCATAAATAGCCATAAGCGAGACACCATGAGAACGGAATAAACGTTTGATTCTACGGATTGTGGCCACATTAGCTATGCCACGAGCATTCCAACTTATAAAACACACCATTTAAAAACAGCTATAAAGATAGTAAATGAGGGAATATAGGAAAGGATAAGATACTTACAAGGAGAGAGAGTTCTCCTTACTTTTCTTTTTCTTATAGGATACCGTTGTGAAGCCATCATCATCATCATCCTTTGCATCAACCAGGGTCAATCTTTCTTTGTAATCCAGATGAAAATCAATCACTTGATTAAGAGATGTCACTTGTGGTGCTCTTGGAGAGAGGTTTAAGGAGCTAAAAGCATTCCGCTTTACTTGGGAAGAAGGCTTAACTCGCAATACAAAATCATCTCTTAAAGGAGTGCACAATTTTGTAGGATCTTGCAGGTCTGGAATTTGTACATTAACATCAACAGCATGGGAAAGATTAGTGTTAGCTCTTGTCTTAATTGCTGCGAGTTTCTTAGACAAAGCTTCATTTACTGATTGGGGAAGATAGACACCTCTTCTGGCCATAATTTGTGCCTTAGGAGCAATGACATCCTTTTTGGTCAAATCAATCACTTTATTCTCACCATTCTTGCTAGTTTCAGCAAATCCATCTTTACCATAACCATTGTTCTTCTCTATCCAAATCTCCTGTTTATTAACACCTTTCTTCTCTTCTTCAACTGTAAGTTTGGCTTCTTTGCTTTCCACAACCTTTTTACCATTATTCACCTTTTGAGGGGCTGCTTCATTGCTATTTTTCTTATATTCTGAATTTAAGACTCGACAATTAAACTCATCATGTCCTAATAAGGAGCAATGTCTGCAATATAAGGGCATGTTATCATATTCAACAGATTGAAAAAAACTAGGCATACAATCGCCACAATCCACATGTATCTTATCGGGTAATCTTTTGAGGAGATCCACTTGCACCAGAATTTTAGCTACACTCGGTCGAGTCAATTCAGCAGTAGCTTTATCAAGGGACATAGGTTTTCCAAAGATGCGAGCCAAAGAAAACAGAAAGATTTTATTGAATAAGTGAACCGGCAATCCGGGGAGACTTACCCACACAGGAACAATAGAAGAATCCGTTTGTGGCTTCCATGAAGGTGTCCAAACAGAAGTACGCATAGGAAATCTGTTCACATACCAAACCTCTCTAGTCCAAATGCGTTGGAAGTCTTCTTCATTAGTTAATTGGATCAACATATGACGCGAATCAATATGGCCTAATTTATAGGCTCCCTTCAAATGAAATATGGCAAAAGCAATTCTTGCAGCCTCCATAGTAGGTCTGCCATTAGAGAATTTTCCAACCAAAGTCCAAGCAAAAGGCCTAGCAAAAGCCTCTAAAGCTTCCTTCGAGAGTTTCAATGATGGAACACCTTTGTGAATGGCGGCTGGGATCAAAGGGATATCTTGTATTGGAGTCAATTGAGAGGGGCTGAAGATTGAAGCAAAAGATTTGCTAGGGATAGGAGGAGGCGGCCAACATGGGGAGGAATTGCGGCTGAAACAATCTTGGTATCACCATTAGGGTTTTGCTGCGGGGTGGGGCTGGGATTGAGAGTAATGTTCGAATTAGCATGAGAGGGAAGAGGCGGAAACAAGGCCGGATCAGCCATAGAGGGCTGCCGGCGGCAAGAGCCAAAGAAAAACCCTAGAGAGAATTCTAGAGAGAGAAAGCTAGAGAGAGAAAAAACTTTTTTCTCCTTAGTAGTGGTCTCTTGAGGATCTCCCTCTTGAGTGTAAAGGCCCTTATGTCCTGCTCATCTACCCCCTACATTCGGTTGAAATAGATGTTTGAATATCTTTGTATTGCTTGTTTTTTAGGTTGGATAGCCCCTCCCCTTTATTGTAGAGGACTTTACAATATGTGTAAAGCCTCCTCCCTAGTTTTCCTTTCTTTGGTGGTTGAGGTTGTCTTGTCCCCCACCATGTTTGTATTTCTTTTTTATATTAATAAAATCTAGGGAGGTACTGTCCAAAAAAAAAAAAGTAAGAACTTCCCCTAGGTTTTTTCTGGTGGTTAAGGTTGTCATGTCCCCCATCATGTCTGTAATTTTATTTTTCGTTATTAATAAAATCTAGGGAGTACCATCTCCTTTTGCCAAAAAAATATATATATATATATATATATATATATATATATATATATATATATATATTGTTTGTATATCTTATTGTAGTAATGGCAACTCACAATAATCAACCTCTGTCACTGCGATCCGTCCTTGAGAAGGACAAGCTCGAAGAGAACGATACTAACTATTCTGATTGGATCAGAAGCCTAGAATCTCTACTGGTTCGAACCCCAATGACGGGGCTGTTCGTAATGAAAATGTTGAGCTGAATGGAAATGGCAATTTCTCCGATAATAGTTCTTCCAAGGCCCCAATCAAAGGCAAGGAAGGGGAAGGTGTGTCTAATGAGGTGGGTGCTACCTCAATCCCCACCACTTCCGAGGCCCCATTCAAAGGCCACGAAGTGGAGGGTGAGGTGTTAAAGCAAGGCAACTCGTATTTTGGGACGTTCCCTAAAGGCATTCTTAAGCCTCGTAGGGGTACATTTGTTCCTGTTTCTAATGCTGTGGAAAAAAGAGGTGGTGAAGACAAGGATTCTGATCTTTTAGATGCATTATCGAAGGTTTCACCTATTAATATCTCCATTGATGTAGAGGAGTCAGACACGGAGGTTGATGAATCGATTGCTATGGAAGCATTAAACATTTCTCCTAAAGCTCCAAGAGTGACTAAGGTGGCTGATTTGCATGCATTGAGTGGTAACCCTCGATCTATGGGGGTAGATGAGGAGGGATTTCAAATATATACGTCCAAGAAGAGGTTGTCGAAGGGGACGTCCACTCCGTGATTCTTATATCTTTTGATTGTCTTTTACTTTAATTTATAGTTTTTTTTAATGGTGTCGTTTATTAGTTGGAATGCTCGTGGTTTTTGCAATATTGCCACATTCAGGAGGGCTAGAAGGCTTCTTCGTTTGCATGGCTGTTCTCTTCTTGCTATTTATGAGCCTAAATGTAATGTTCGGCTCTTCTCTAGTTTTTCTCGCCGTTTGGGCTGTTCTAATGGTGCTTATGCTTCTAATGGCCGGATTTGGGTTTTTTGGAAACATGGGCTGATTGGTAATGTGGTGCATGAGCATGATCAGGCTATTACTATTAGGTTGTCTCATCCTTTGTGGGCTACTGTTGTGTTAGTTACTTTCGTGCATGGCAGGTGTAATAGATATGATCGGCGTAGTCTTTGGGATTATCTTATTGCTTCTAGTGAGGTGAATTTGCCGTGGTTGGTAGCCGGGGATTTTAATGCTATTATTGATCAATCTGAAAAGATTGGTGGTAGGTTGGTTCGTGAAAGTGTGGTGGCTGAATTCTCAGATATGATTCAAGTGTCTTCTCTTATTGATGCCGGGTTCAATGGTAGCATTTATACATGGTGGAATAAGCAAACGGGGCGTAAAAGGATCATGCAACGTCTGGATAGAGTGTTATTTAATGCGCATTGGCTTGATCTATTTCAAGACACCCATGTGGCGCATTTAAATAAAACTTGTTCAGATCATTCCCCTCTTCTTGTTAATAGTCAGATGTCTTCAAATGGGGTTGGCAAATCCTTTCGTTATCTCTCGGTGTGGGCTGGTCATAATTCTTTCCTAGATGTCGTCGCTCATTCTTGGGAGTCTCATATTGAGGAAGGCCTATGGTTAAATTTGCTAAAAAACTCTTTTCGGTTGCGTAAGGCTCTTGCTATATGGAATAGATCCACATTTGGTAGGATTGATCAACAGGTTCATAATGCAGAAGATGAGGTTCTTGCTCGGGAAAATGATTTTGAGGCCTTTCCTTCGGAAGAGGCAAGGGCTGCTCTTAGTTTAGCTCAAGCCAATTTGCAAGCTAAATTAAAGGTGGAGGAGGATTTCTGGAGGCAAAAAGCTAATCTGAAGTGGCGTGAGGGGGATAAAAACACTAAGTTTTTTCAAGCTTGATTAAAAGAAGAGGCAAAAGCTTTACATTCATAAAATCCGGAATAGGGAGGGGCATTGGCTTACATCTTCAATTGATATTCAACAAGAAGCCGTTGATTTCTTTTCGGACCAGTGCGGGGTGAGCTATCTAATCCTTACGGATGACCTCCTCCCTTTGATTCCGAATATTATCTCTCCTCAAGATAATTCGGAGTTATGTAGGGATCCAAATATGGAGGAACTTCGTGATATTATCTTTTCTATGAATGGGTCTAGTGCTGCGGGTCCGGATGGGTTTTCGGGAGATTTCTACAAAGCTTGCTGGGATATTATCCGAGATGATCTTTTGTTGGCTGTTCGTGATTTCTTTCTTGGATTCTCTCTTCCTAGAAGTTGGACAAGCACTTTGATTGTTACTATTCCAAAGGTTGAGTCTCCTACCTCATTTTCGGAAATGAGGCCTATTAGCCTCTGCAATTTTTCGAATAAGGTGATTACTAAGCTTCTAAATCGAGAGGTTGGCTGTTCTCCTTCCTCGTATTATCTCTCCCCAACAAAGTGGTTTTGTTCCGGGAAGGGTTATTCATGAAAATGTGTTACTTGCTCAAGAGCTCATGCACTCTTTAAAGAAACCAAATGTTAGGGGCTGGAATGTGGTTCTTAAATTAGATATGGCCAAAGCATATGATCGTCTCTCATGGTTTGCTATTATTAAAGTTCTTCGAGCTTTTGGATTTTCAGAAACCCTTATTGACATGATTTATAGGTGCATTTCTTCTTGTTGGTTTTCGGTTCTAGTCAATGGTGAAAGCTGTGGTTTTTTTCATTCTTCAAGAGGCTTACTATAGGGGATCCTTTATCTCCCACCCTTTTTATTATAGCGGCTGAAGTTCCGAGTAGAGGGCTGAATTTTTTGCATGAAGAGTATCCTTTCCTCAGGTGTTTGGACTCATCCCAATGTCCCTTTTGTGTCTCATTTGGCGTATGCGAGATGATGTAGTTATATTTTGTAATGGGTCGAAGAGATCTCTTGAAAAGCATATGCAATGCCTTCAAATGTACCAAGATTTTTCGGGACAACTTGTTAGTGTTTCCAAATATTGCTATGTTACGGGAGAGCGCTTAGCCACCGAGATGAAGTTATTGCTGATGCTACGGGTTTCCAAAGGAAGGAACTTCCTATTACCTATCTTGGATGTCCTTTATATGTGGGAAGGAAGGCTATTTCTTTATATGATGGGGTTGTGAGAAAGATGAGGGATAGGCTTGCCGGATGGAAAGGTGCTCTCCTTTCTTCTGGGGCAAAGCTAGTTCTAATTAAATCCCGTCTACTGTGCTATACCTCTTTATACATTGTCTCTTATCGATCCTCCAAAAACGGTTATCCGTACTATGCAAAGGATTATTACTTCCTTTTTCTGGAATGGAGTAGATGGGCAGATGAAGTGTCATTGGCTTTCTTGGGAGAAAATGTCTTTGCCTATCCAAGAAGGGGGATTGGGTCTTCGTCGGTTTGAAGATATTGCAGCTACTTTTGCTATGAAACTTTGGTGGCGCATCCGTGGGCCTCCTTCGCTTTGGTCTTCTTTTATGCTAGCAAAATATTGTTGGGAAATTCACCCCATGGATGCAGGTTGCCCCTCTTTCGCGTCTCACATTTGGCATAGGATGGTTAAAGTTAAGGACTTTATGGAAGAAAGGATTGGTTGGAGGGTTGGTAGGGGTGATATATCTATTCAGGAGAGATGGTATCTTGGGGATAAACCACCCCTTCCTTTTGAGCATTCGCAGATTGCCTCTCTCTTTGAAAATTCTTTGCCAAGGGCGGATTTTATTCGGGATATCTATGGAGATCAGGTTTTGCATCTTATTACTTCTCAAGTGGTTCGTTTAAGGGATGTTGATGATGTTCTCGTTTGGCTCCCATCTTCTTCGGGTAAATTTTCCACTAGTTCCGCATGGAAAGAATGGAAAGTTTCTCGAAATGAGAGTAGGATTTCTTCTCTTTGTTGGCATGTTCACATTCCCATGAAGATATCGGTTTTTATGTGGCGAGCTATCCATCGAGGCCTTCCAACGGATGATGCTGTTCGGAAAAGAGGTATTTCGATTCCATCTATTTGTGTTTGTTGTGATAACACCCCGTCTATGGAAACTCTTCTCAAAGACCTTTTTTATTCAAAGCCGGTGTGCTTCCTTTATTTGGAATCATTTTGCATTGATTTGTGGTGTAAGACATAATGCTCACGGCTTTAATCAAAGCCTTAGCGCATGGTGGCTTCTCTCGGATCCCCCTGATGGTATTTCTAAATGGGTAATCCGCCTACTTCCTTGCTTTATCTTATGGGAGATATGGAAGCATCGTAACAAGGCTAAGTATGATGATGGGGATATGTTTATTCCAGCTATTATTGAGCAGATTCGGGTGGATATCCGGGACACGTTCTTGGCGTTTAGTCCGATATTGGATGGGAGCTTTAGAAGCCAGACCATTGTATCCTATTTTCAGCTAGTTCTTCCTTCTAAGGTGAATAAGCCATCTCGTTTGGTCCTTTGGAAACATCCTTCTTCAGCACAATTTAAGTTGAATACGGATGGTGCTTCCAAGGAGAATCCGGGGATGGCTGCGGGTGGTGGCATCATTAGAGACAATAATGGGGACATTTTCTATGCTTTTTCAAAATTTTATGGGCACCATTCGAACATGTGGGCAGAGGCTATGGCTGCCCTTGATGGTCTTTGCTTGGCTTCCGAATATGGATTCCAATTTATATGGTTGGAGGTTGATTCTGAAGCCCTTGTCAAAATTATCAAGGGGGAGTATCATATTCCGTGGGAAATTTGGTATATAATCCAGCAAATCAAAGACTTTATGGGTCGTATGGTGGTTCATGTTTCTCATATTCTGAGGGAAGGGAATCAAGTGGCAGATGGGCTTGCAAATTGGGCTGTGAAGACTCGGCAGAATCATGTTTTCCAGTTAGCTAATGAGCTTCCAAAGCTTTGTCATGGTCCTTATAGACTTGACAAGGCTTTGATCCCCTATTTTCGTTTGTAGTTTTTTTATGGTTTTCCCTAGACATTTTTATAGGGCTTTTTTAAGTCCTATTCTTTTTCCCCTTTCTTGTACTAGAGGGTATGCCCTCTTGTGGTATCGGACTTGTCCCCCACATTATGTATTTATTTTTCTAATTTATAAAATCTAGGGAGGTCTCGCCCTCTTTTCGCCAAAAAAAAAAAAAAAAAAAAGTTCTAAGACAAGAGAAGAAACTGTACGTTCTTGATGAACCCATTCCACCTCCACCTGCTGCCAATGCTGTATGGGCAGATAAGGATGCACATAAGTAACATGTTGATGATTCTAATGATGTTGCATATCTTATGCTTGCCACCATGTGTAAGGCTCTTCAGAAGGACCTTGAACACATGGAAGCTGCTTTTGATCTAGCCGAGCGCTTAAAGGAAATGTTCCAAGTGTAAGCTAGACAAGAGAGGTATGATGTGGTGAAAGCCCTGAATGCATACAAGATGCAAGAGGGGCAGTCGTTTGGTGCTCATGTTCTTAAAGATGAAAGGACATATTGAGCATCTAGAAAGGCTTGGAAATTCGATGACTTTGGAACTCGTCATAAATATGATATTGAATTCATTGCCTGAAAGTTATGGTCGTTTCATAATGCACTATCACATGAGCGGCATGGATAAGAATCTCTCATAATTGCATGCGATGCTTAAGACTGTAGCGAAGAATATCAAGAAGCCTGGAACGGCAAATGTGTTAATGGTTAACAAGGGAAAAGGGTTCAAAAAGGATGGCAAAGGTAAAGCAATTGTTGCTAAGCCTAAGGCAAAAGTTGCCAATGCCGGAGAGGCAGCACCCAAAGTGTCTCAAAAGGATGCGATTTGCTACCATTGCCAAGAGGTTGGTCATTGGAAGCGTAATTGCAAGGCTTACAAGGAAGGCCTAAAGGCGAAGAAGGGCAATAAATACAATTATTATTGATTCTTTTTTTTCTTTTTTTTTTTTTGGCGAAAGGAGGACGGGACCTCCCTAGATTTTATTAATAAAATAAAAATTACAAAGCATGGTGGGGGATAAAACCTAACCACCGGAAAAGGAAACTAAACTAAAATGTGGGGCTTAAAGCCAACAATAAAATCAAGGAAGCTAAGGGGAGGGGTGCAAGTCCATCTGGACCGCCCCAAAACAAGAGGAGGGGGGAACAAAACCCTAACCTACGTAGGGACGAAAGAAGACCTGGCCTATGTAATGAAAGCATTTCTCCTGATTGAGTTAGAAGTACCCTCCTTGAGGGATTTACTCCTGTTTTTCCTTGAAGTGACTTTAATGAAGCCTTCCTCAACAGCATTCTTTTTATCTGGGCCAACAAATGGGGTAGATCCAGCCATTTCAGTAACAAAATCCTCCCAGATATGCGCAGCCCTTGGAGAAAAATTCAGCGCATCCACATTATCATCCGCCTTAGGAAAGACTAATTCAATAGCATCCATAGCATTGCACTTGGGAGTTTCAACAGTAACCTCTGAAACGGCATCAGGAACTGGCTGACCCCGACCATCATCATCATTATCCTTTGCATAAACCGGGGACAAACTTTCTTTGTAATCCAGCTGAAAATCAATAACTTGATTAAGAGATGTCACTTGCGGTGCTCTTGGAGAGAGGTTTAAGGAGCTAAAAACATTCCGCTTAACTTGGAAAGAAGGCTTAACTCGCATTGCAGAATCATCCCTTAAAGGGGTACACAATTTTCTAGGATCTTGCAGGTCTGGAATTGGAACATTAACATCAACATAATGGGAAGGATTGGTGTTAATTCTTGTCTTAATGGCTGAGAGCTTCTTTGACAAAGCATCATTAACCGATTGGGGAAGATAGACACCTCTTCTGGCCATAAAAGGAGCCTTAGGATCAATGACATCCTTTTTGGTCGAATCAATCACTTTATTCTCACCATTCTTGCTTGTTTCAGCAAGTCCATCTTTACCATAACCATTGTTCTTCTTTATCCAAATCTCCTGATTATTTACACCTTTCTTCTCTTTGTCAACAGGAAGTTTGGCTTCTTTGCTTTCCACAACCTTTTTACCATTATTCGCCTTTTGAGGAGCTGCTTCATTGCTGTTTTTCTTATATTCTGAATTTAAGACTCGACAATTAAACTCATCATGTCCCAATAAGGAGCAATGTCTGCAATATAAGGGCATGTTATCATATTCAACAGATTGAAAAAAAAGCTAGGCATAGCACTTGAGAGGATGGGGGAGGAAACCTTCCTTGGGCATTCACAATCATTCCTGGAGATGGCATTTGATCGGGGCGCGAGGCATAGCTCATGGGAGGAGGCATAGCATTGTAACTGGGCTGAGCAGGCTGGGCAGGAGAAGCAGATCCGATCCCGTTGTTGCCCTCTTCAGTAATTTCCTCGTAAAAACCATCTTCTCGACGGAGTACTGTGATTCCCCGGGCCCTCATGGCCTCAACAAAGAGGTTATGAGCTTCTTCCTCTCGGGCCTTGGCATTCTGAGCCAACAAGCAGGCCTCACGTTCCTTGGCCAAAGCGGCTTCAAAAGTTTTCCTCAGCAGACATATCGTTCAAACCCGGTTGACCCATTGAAACCGAACCTCCAGCAGACTGAGCAGCGAACACATCACCATTCCCGGCCATATCTGATTATACACTAACTAAAGCTTCGGAAACTGCTTGAACTTCTTTGACAACCCGGACCAAACGAGCTCCTGGAACAGATGAGCGGACCCAACTCGCCGTAGATGCAGGGGTAGATACGGGTTTATAAGGTAGGGAAGGAAGAAGACTTTTGAGGAAATACGGGAGAGGGAAAGGAAAAGAGGGACAGACTCGCGCAAACAATTTATTTATCTTCAAGTATAAATCGGTGATTTAAATCCTAAGTACGGTTGGGAAAGGAGAAGCCTTTATTTACGCAAACTACACCTTGGGGAAGCCTAGGGACGCAATGTTCAAATCACACTAAATGCTTTGTATTTGAAATTAATAATAGGTAATGATACCTAAACAAGACCAAACACGATGTGAGATGGATGAGTGGTCCAAATTTCTGGGGAAATTTGGGCAGCATAACGGGTATTCTCGAAGAAATTCCAAGAAAAAATCTGGCATGACCTCTCGTCGGTGCACGGTGATAATGCGGCATGATCTCTCATTTAGGACACGCCACGGGAGTGACATGTCCTAACGTGAAACCATGTTGCATTGGCAACATGCCCACAAGGTGCAAGATTTTGGGGAAGGTATAAGGACCTATTGTAAATTTCAAAAGACAATTTATTTTGGTGTGATTAAAACGTTGTATCAAAACCAACCGTGGGTAAGGTTTAAGTGTGGCAGCTTTAAGTGTGGCGCCACCTATAACGCGCTAGGGGGATGGGTTTGACATTAGGCGCTCAAGCGTAGGTGAAATTCATGGCCATCCGCGATGCCGTCAATCGCACCCGAGGGTTCTAAATCTATGTGGTGTAGTGTGCGGATGACTATATTCTTTTATTTACGAAAAGCAAAAAAAAAATTATTTTATTTATTTACTTTAAAAGAAAAAGAGAAAACATACACACTCTCACAGGGAACAAGGGGAACAACAATCAACTGAGCCAACTTTTGATTTAAGAGACTGCCCTCAAACCAGCACTTGAAACATGTCCAGTGACCATTCCTGTCGCGTGACACAGGACAGCAAGGAACAAAACTGTCGCACGACCAGGACAGTCACTGAACCAGATTTCCTGCAAAATGAAGTCAGCCCCTGCCTCTCCTCGGCAAGGAACAAAGCAAACCAATAAATCATAACAACATAGCCACAAGAAGCAAAAAAAAGGCACACAAGTCGTAAAATCTCATAAAAATGCATGTATCGCACAAGATCATCAAGGATGCACATAAGATGAATACATTGGATGTCTAAGTAAACGAAAGCATGACCCTCTTAGTTTTGAAAACAGGTTTTCAAAAGTGTATCCCCAGCGGAGTCGCCACTGAATGTGCGCTCGCCGAAAAATAAAATAAAGGAGTCGCCACGCCGTTTTTAAGGAAACATTGAAAACCTTTTTGAAAGAGAAATGGGTCCAGGGGTCAGGTTACGTTTTGGAAAGAATCGAGAGTTCACCCAACACGCCTCATCCGTAGATGAGTCTTTCTAATTTAGACATCCAAATAATTCAAAAAATGTGCAAACAATGATAATAGGCAAGTGCGATAAACATGAATTTTATTGAACAAATGAGATTATTACAACTTGTAGACCAATTGATCAGGGAGGCCACATCCCATTACAGCAAGGAGAACAGATTACAACTGAAATCAAGTCTTCTGATAAGGACCACTTATGTCGCGTGACACAGGACTCCTCATGTCCAAATGTGTCGCGTGACACCAATGGTCACCTTGAAGAGACTTTACAGTACCCAGATTGCAGCAAGACCAATGAACACAAATCCCAATTACAAACTAGATCTGAGCATTAAAACAGCACAATCACCCCAACAGAATGACAAACAAACTAGCTAACAACTTACAACTGAAGGATGATTCCTGCAGATGGGCACGATGTGTCGCGTGACACAGGACTCCTCATGTCCAAATGTGTCGCGTGACACATGTTTACCATCTGCAGGAACCTTACAACTGAGAAACAGATTCAACAGATGCCAAATTAAATCAATTAATTATACCAGAGCCAATCAGAATAACATGAATCAGATACAAATCAACCAAAGGAGTGTGGATATGGGAGATCCACACTCCCTTGACATCCAAATTGCAACTACAAATAGATCACATCATGAACATGCAATTGGATTCAAGTAAACACAATTTAAACAGAGAGATTGCAGTTGCCACTTGATGATCAGAGGCAGATGGAGCCTGATTATCAAGTGGAGGGGAAGGAATCACAATAAAACAAATAAATGAGAGAGAGAGAGAGAAGGAGATGTTACCCTTGTAGTCCTCAACTTCCACACCAAGTTAGGTGCAAAAGTCTTCAATTCAGCTACTAGAGTAGAGATTTAGACACGGATGGAGAGCTGAATTGGGGTCTTCAAGATGTTTGGGAAGTATGGGGGTAATTGGGTAGGAGAGGTATGAGGGATGAAGGAATTGGAGGGGAATTGGTTGGTTTTTTTGGTGGAAGGAGGAGAGAGAGAGGTTCTGGGGTGATTTCTACAGAGTGATGTTAGGGAGTGGAAACTGGGATCTAGAAATGAGAGGGGTAGGGTCTTATTTTTAGCTGCTGATCATGGTCACCTTGTGTGGCACGGCACTCTGTAACCACTTTCCAAGGCTTCGAGTTGTCGCGTGACAGGAGGTGCCACCAACCGTTTTTGGCGCCAAATCTGGTTCTGGAACATTCTGGGATAATACCCAAAAAGTCCAAAACAGATTTATTCCATTTAGGTCCCTTGGCATGAGCAAAGTACAAAAAAGTACTTCCTTCACGAGAAACTTATGAAATGTTTTCGGAAGTCTCGGAATAGACCGGGAATTTACCAAAATGCCCCCTAATGCAATTTTATCACATTAAAATGCACCTAAAAGGGTCGCGAATTGGATTGGCGTACTTACAACTGTTCTTACTAATTATTTATCTCTATCTCTGTATGATCTTATTTATAGTTATCCATTATTAAGAATTGAGTTTGCAGTTAACTATTGTCATAACTGAAATTACCCGGATCTGGCTCGCACGCGGGCCCCGACATCTCGCATTCGTCACTTTTCGGGAAGTCGCCCGGATCCGAGAGGCAGCGCGTTCGCGCCCCGGCATCTGGCTTTATTCCGCTTTAGCGATGGTTGGAGGTGTCTCGCCGTTGTTTTCGCAATTGTAGAGTCGCCACGCCGTTTTTTATTAAGCCCAAAACATTGAAAAAGGGCATCAATTTAGAAATAAACTGTTTTTTTGTGTGATGAGATTTTGAGTTCGGAGGTCAGATGACTCCTCGGGAAGAGAATATTAGAATCTTAGAGCTCACCCGAGTCGCCTCGTAAAAACGAGTCTTTCGGATACCCCTAATATTCTTTAACTGTTGTGTGTGTGTGTGTGCTTTTTAAAAATGCATGCTGTATCGAATGTCTACATTGTACACTACGTATTGAAATGTATTGAAATAGTAATGGAAGGAAGCCTTACCAATGTTAGTTCGTGTCTGTCTTCCGCAGGGGAATAGTGCTTGAGGTCGGAATAGTGTTCCGGTACGGACCGGGATTGCTTCTGAAAAGGGGCCGGTTGTCTGCGGACAGAGTTTCGGCGTACGTTGGGATCGTTGGTTGGATTCGGGCAGAGGTTCGGCGTGCGTTGGAATCGTTGGTTGGATTCGGGCAGAGGTTCGGCGTGGTTTGGGATCGCCGGTTTGATTCGGGCAGAGGTTCGGCGTGGTTTGGGATCGCCGGTTTGACTCGAAAAGAGCCGGGACGCCTCGGGAAAGACCAGGCAAGGCCTCGGAGTACCACGAGGGGCCTCATAGTACCTCGAGAGTGCCTCGGGGCAGCGCGGGAGCATCGCGGGAGCGCTCGGAGAGGCTTCGGAGCACCACAAGGGAGCTCGAAAGGCCTCAGAAGGATCCGAAAGGGGCCGGGATTGCCCCGAAGGGTCTTAGAGGGGAGCCTGAAGGCTGGGGTAAGAGGAGAGAAGAGGGAAATGTGTGAAAAAGAGGGAGGGAGAACCCTCTATTTATAGTGCCAGAAAACTGCAAGAAGGTCCGTACGGACCTTCTAGGTAATCTAGTTTTTTGGTTTTCCTCGATTTCAGGGAATGATGGGGATTTTTGAGATGATTATGTCCCCTCTGCAAAGAGGTCCGTACGGACCATCTAGGCATGCTAAGAGGTCCGTACGGACCAACCATGTAGGGGGGGTAATGATGTTCTCCGGGATTTGAGGGAATCTCGTGGACTTTAAGCGGATTTTGCAATTATGATGTCTAGGAGCAAAGAGGTCCGTACGGACTTCCATGCTTTTCCACATTTTGTAATTGTGATGGCAAGCTAGTTCTCTTCGAGAGCTTTCCAACCATATATGGCACGTCTCAATCGGAGTTCGTATGAAGGAGTTATGACCTCCGGAAGTTTGCCCCTGGTTTTGTCGTATGCTTGGATGGAGAGCGATCCAGATTAGGGTACTTACAGAAGCCCCTCGGCGATGTCACTTATGAAAGAAGTGGGGTCGTCGATAAGATAAGGGTCCTGATCTGGATCGTGTGCTGAGAGAGAAGGTGACCAGGTTGGTCAGACGGCTGGACCCTTTGATAGGATTCCTACGTATCCCTGAGTGGGAATCAAGCCAATCGTAGTTCGCGTGTGGGGTGAGTGTTGTGTACGAGGACGTGAGATGTCCTCTAACTGAGACTCTGTGTGTGGATGTGATAGTATCCTGTGGGTGACCGTATAGGTTGGTGGTAAGGTCGTGGAGGCATCCAGGGTGACGTGGAGGCGTCCAGGGTGACCGCATCGGTCGATGGTAAGGACGTAGAGGCGTCCTGGGTGACCGCATAGGTCGGTGGTAAGGACGTGGAGGCATCCTGGGTGACCGTATAGGTTGATGGCTGGACCCTGTGACAGGATTCCTACGTATCCCTAGCGGGAATCAAGCCTGGTCGTAGTTCAGAGGTCGTGAAATTGTGAGTGCATGCGGGCGTGATGGTGCCCTGAAGTGTCGTGTGACCGCCGAGGCCGACTGTGAGGACGTGGTGGCATCCTGAGATGGAAATTTTATGATTTTCCGAATCAAGTGGTTTAAAGCCTTCCGGGCTAGTGATAGTGATTTGGGAGGTTTATACGGTCTTTCGGACCGAGTGGTTTAAAGCCTTCCGGGCTGGAGATAGTGATTTGGGAGGTTTATACGGTCTTCCGGACCGAGTGGTTTAAAGCCTTCCGGGCTGGAGATAGTGATTTGGGAGGTTTATACGGTCTTTCGGACCGAGTAGTTTAAAGCCTTCCGGGCTGGAGATAGTGAGTTGGGAGGTTTATACGGTCTTCCGGACCGAGTGGTTTAAAGCCTTCCGGGCTGGAGATAGTGATGGGGGAGGTTTATACGGTCTTCCGGACCGAGTGGTTTAAAGCCTTCCGGGCTGGAGATAGTGATGGGGGAGGTTTATACGGTCTTTCGGACCGAGTAGTTTAAAGCCTTCCGGGTTGCCTGTGGTGAGTGGACGGGGTGATGTCCTGAGTTGAAGTTTGTGTGGAGTGGACGTGGTGATGTCCTGAGTTGAAGTTTGTGTGAAGGCGTTTATACCTAAGTTGAGGCTTAGTTCGGGAGTATGAACCTAAGTTGCGACCTAGTTCAGGAGTATGACCCAAAGTTGGGACCTAGTTCAGGAGTATGACCTAAGTTGGGACCTAGTTCAGGAGTATGACCTAAGTTGGGACCTAGTTCAGGAATATGACCTAAGTTGGGACCTAGTTCAGGAGTATGACCTAAGTTGGGACCTAGTTCAGGAGTATGACCTATGTTGGGACCTAGTTCAGGAATATGACCTAAGTTGGGATCTAGTTCAGGAGTATGACCTAAGTTGGGGTTTAGTTTCAGGAGTATGACCCTAAGTTGAGACTATTCTAAGGCGTCTGGACCTAAGTTGAGTTTGATGGGCATTTTGTGGATCCTGTATGGAACTTTGTTTGTGGGAATTTTTGGAAAGGCATCATGCCGTGCTGGGATTCTTCTTTTATGTAGCATTTATTACAGCTATGTCTTGCGTTTGAAGTTTATTGACATACCTTTGCTGTGTTTACCTGCAGGAGGAGGCACCTTTGTGAGGAGGAAGTTGAATTGTTGAGGACGTGGGGCGCCTCTGACCGAGATGAAGAGGACGTGGTGGCATCTCTGGCTGAATTGCTTAAGTGTTAGAGGGCATGGGGCGCCTCTGATCGAGTTGTTGAAATGTTGAGGACGTGTGGCGCCCCTGACCGAAGTTGCTGAAATGCTGCGGATGCGCTGGCATTTTTGACTGAAGTCGCCGAAAGGATGAGGACGCAATGGCGCCTTTGTCCGAACTTGCTGTGAGGGCGAGGTGGCGCCTCTGTCTGAACTTGCGGTGAGGGTGAGGTGGCGCCGCTGTCTGAGATGATGAGGTGGCTGGCGGAGGCACCGAGATGCCGGATTTCTCGCTTGTGGAGGATGATGATGATGAGTCGGATTAGGGCTCTTTTGCTTTCCCTCTTTCCGTTGTTTTTTTTTAGAGCAACAGACATTTTGTACCTGTAATAAAACACTTGTATTTGCACAACAAAGTATTTTATTTTAAGATGTAATGACGTATTTGTGATTCCAGGGATTGACCTAGGAATTGTTGCTAGCTTATTATTATTTTTGTGCATGTCGCATGAGCTGGGAATGCATTTGTGGTTAGTGGAGGCTGAGGCAGCTTTGGCAAGTTTTCTCGAGCACTGGGGCCGGCAGCTTTGACAGTTTCATGAGCGGTGGCGGGAGTGATGTCTCCTGGGACGCGTTCGCTTTGTGCTTGATAGCCACTCTTTTCGGGGTTGGCTACCTCAGGATATGTGACGGTGCTCTGTTGGATGTGGCAGGCCATTGTCGGGCGGGCGAGGATATCATTCCTTTGGTTTCGGGGGAAACTTTCCATGGTGTGGATCGTCTGGTGATGAGAACCGATTCATGCGGAGGAAGCCCCTGCTTTGCTTGCATTATGGTCGCGAGAGAGGCTTCAAACCATACCTGAGTCTCCGGCGTCTCTTAGTCCGTGGACGTTTGCTTGGCGACCTCTTGTCTTGGACATGGATCGATCTGCTTGGGAGAGATGGATGGCACATCTTGGTACGCATCAGATCCGTTGGTGGGTTTCCCCTTTGGGGGATTGAGACTAGGAGGGCCTGCCAGGAAGGTTCCTATGTTGTCAGAGTTTCGTGTTTGCCTTGGTCCTCTTTCTATGTTCAGTTGCTTGTTTCTCGGCAGTTCGGGATGAGGCAGGAGCCTTTGTTGGGCTGGGATGGGATGGCATTGCCAATGTGGAGGTAGCTTCTTTCTGCATGACAGATCTCGATGCCTTTCTGTATTTTCTGAGGGTATGGAAGTATTCCGCTTTCCCTCCTGTGGTGCTCCTTAGAGGCCGGGAGAATGTTGTCTTGACCACTGAGTACCTGGATTGGTATGAGTAGCATATCGGGCAAATCCAAGTGGTTTTGGGGAGCAGGCGCAAAGCGGTTCTGGGGCAAGATTGCCATTTCAGCTGCGACCTTAGGAGTGCAGAAGCTTGGGTTAACCCTCAGGGTGTCACGGGAGACGCTTTATTTGACTACGGGACTCGAGTTGACAAACTGGCGGGGAGAGGTCCCTTTGCACTCGTAGGAGGAGGTCCGAGCCGAGGCACGGGTGAACGATGCTCGAAGAGCGACCGGTTCGTTTGACACGACTAGGAGGACTCCCGAATCTCGGAAAGAGGGAGACGTAACTCGCTCATGTGGAATGAAAGAAGACTCGCTTGGGGACGAGGGAAGAAAGGAAAGAGTGATGAAGGGCCAAATGCGAGTAGCATGGAATGACCTTCCGAAACACCGAGTATCCATTCATCGTCATTGCAGACACATTGATTGTTAAATGGTTTAAGTTGTCTTTTAGCATGTTGTGAATCGAGAGTAGATCGTGCTTGAACTCATCAAAAAGTGTTTTAACTGTGATGATTTGTGATTTACTTTTAAAGCTTTTTCGAGACGCAAAATCTCTTGTTTGCTTCTTTTCGAGCCTCGGTGGCGTCAATTTTTGGAATTTTGTGTATTCCTTAGACCGAACCAATGAAGGCCGCCTACGTTCCCCTGACCGAGAGGCTCAGGTCCGCATAGTTCGACCCTCTTTTGTGGGAGAAATGACTCGTAATGTACACTTGCAAGGGCGTATTTATTTTTGAAAAGGTGGGAACGGGTCCCCTTTTGTGTGAATGCCTTATTTGATGTAGGCACAAAAGAAATGTTTTTGGGTTTGACTCTTTTGAGAGAGTATGAGTACTGAAAAGCTTGTAAAAGTGTATGGAAGCCCTCACGACGTAAAATCGTTGTTTAGCTCTCTATTTTCCTATTTTTGTAGAAAAAGAAGACTTGTCGAGACATTTGAAAACTTGATTTGTTCACAATGATCAATTGTTTGCTTAAAACCCTTTGTTGATGTTCAGGTTATTCAACAATTAAACATGATATGCTTTGATTAATCACGAGGAGAAAGTCAATCGGTATCAAGGATCGAGTTGGTCTGGTGTGAAAGAAGGTTTGTGTATAGGAGAGGTCATTGATGAGACTGGGTTTGTGGATTTGTATGTGTTTATGATCGGACCATTTCTGGTTGCCTACGTTCCCCTTAAGACAAGGAGCTCAGGTCGACGTAGTTCGGGGCCGAACCGTGTTTGGCTTTGGGGCCAGGGCATGAATATTTGTGCGGTCTTTGACGAAAAGGCTCGGAAAGATGAATGATGAGGCACGGGCCTTGAGGTGATTTCTTGACAATTCGTATTTGACGGTCTTTTCAGTGACTCCCTTGCTTCTTGATCGTTGGCTCTGGGTCTTTGACCTCATTTATTTTTGTGAAGCTTCTACTTGAGCTCTTTTTTTTTTGTAGCTTCTGCTTGAGCTTTTTTTTTGTAGCTTCTGCTTGAGCTTTTTTTTTGTAGCTTCTGCTTGAGCTTCTTTTTTTTTTTTGAAGCATTTGAGGGCGAAGGCAAGCCGAACTTCCTTGATGCGCACGAGGGCGAAGGCAAGCCCCTAGATTGTTGTCGACATGGGGTCAATCTTTTGATGCTGAGTGACCTTTTGTTGTCCTTTGATGTTCCTGCCGTCGTTGACTTGGTCAAGGTGGTGGTGGGGACATGTTTTGGAAAGTGTATAGCTTGATGGTAAGGTGTATGGGGAGCTATCGAATGACTTTCTCACACCAATTAATCAAAGCATTAATCATTTGTGGAATTACTTGTTGAGCAATGCAAGTGATCACATAGAACAAAACCATTTCATTAAATGTAATGCAAGGTGCAAAATAATGTCTCAAGTCTAGCAAGAAAAGAAAGAAAACTTTCGTATGGAAAATTGAAGACTTAATTACAATGTCCGAGGAGGACTTGATTGAATGAGAACAGTACTAGAACCTACGAGGTGGACTATATGATTCTTTGATTTGCGTCTCTTTGGACTCTTCAATAGCTTCCCAAATTCATTTTGGTTAGAACATTCTCAAACTGGGCCCGATTTTTCTCTCGTTTGACAACATGCTTAAAGATTTGTTTAATGCATTGTTCATTAATGTGTCTGCATCTTTATCAAGTGAATCATTATTAACTGTTTTTGTTAGTTAATTTATCATTTGTTAAAGTGGCAATGAGGGGATACTCAGAAAGGTCGAACTTTTATTCGAAGCATAAAGAAGCGCGATTTTTGTTACAAACACATAATCTTCAGGCATAAAGCCGTCAGACGACTCGAGAGACTTAAACTTTAAACATGACAGACTCGGGGTCTTTTATTTTAGAAGCTACTCTAGGAGACTGGGGTTAGACCAAGCTTCCAGACGATTTCTTCTTTGCTGGCTGTGGGTCATGAGAAGGTAACCCAGTTCCTCAATGGCATTTTTGACGCGCTTGAGAAGGTCGAAAGGCTTCTCACTGATGCTTTCCCCAATTGTTGTTGGGGAATTGATTTTTTGACTGTGTTGGGACCGCGTGGGCATTCCAACTTTCCTTCTTCAATCAGCCTCTGGATCGCTTGTTTTAGTATGACGCAATTGTCGGTGGTATGGCCGGGATAGTTGTGAAAAGCGCAATGCTTGCTCATATCCACGTTTAGGTTAGGATTCCTCAGCTGATTATTCTCAAGGGGCTCGAGCATGTTCTGCTTCATCAACGCCTCAAACACTTGGCTTAGAGGCATTCTGAGGTTGTCGAAGGGCTGAGAACGATGCGTCCGGGGAGGATTGTTATTTCTCAGGGGCGCTTGATCGCGGCTTCCTTGGACCCCGTTCTGGATGTAGTGGACTACTCCGGCGGCCTCCTTTCCTATGTTTGGAACAAAGCGCCGAATTTGACGAGGCCGCCCGGTAGCGGTAGGAAGAAGCAAGAGTGTGGCCGGTGTCTTTTGTAGGCTCGCCGTCTTTTCGAACTTGGTCCCGCATTGACCATGGCACGAAGGTCGGGATAGAAGTGGTGGCTAATCAAGGCCCTCAAAGATGGTTTGAGGCAGAATGGAAGATATCCATTTGCTCTTCTTTGGAAAGCGAATCCATTATCTCGCTTAGCTTCCAGCCCATCTTTCAGAACTCACCCACAGCTCGTCGTCCTTTGTTCGGTGGCTTGCGTGTCATGGAGGTTTGTCTCCCATTCAAGGTTGGCGCGGTACTTCTCCGTGAAGATTTCACCGATTTGGTCCCACGTGGAGCGGTTTTCTCGCTCTTCACGCTGAGGAACCACCTTAATGCCGTGGATTTGAGGGAATGCCGGGAAGTGATCCGCCATTTGTTGTGGGGTTGCTCCTTTAGCTCTCATACCCAAGACATAGGTATCGATGTGAGTTTTGGGCATTCCGTCCCGTCAAACTTCTCCATTTCTCGGCATCCCGAATTTTGGTGGGAGCCGGACCACTTTGGTTGGATTCAAGCAGGCGTGGAGGGAGTCTTTTCGGGAACTAGCTAGCTTTCCTTGCATGTCCTTCATTTGCTCGATCAGCCAAGCCATGTGGGGATCGGCAGGTTGAGGCGGGTTACCGTTTTCGGGGATAGAAACCGAAGATGGAGGTGGATTGGCTGATGGGATCGCCATTCGGGAGTCTTGGGGAGGTAGTTGAGTGTATACCAACCGATACCCCGGAGGCCGGGTTAGGGGCGTGATTGCCAGGTCCGCTAAGGGTTGTGTTTGGGAATTGGGGAAATGATTCATTAGCCCCAAGTGGCAGACTAGCAGGTGGCAAGCTTGAGATGTCGGGATATCCACTCGGGATGCCTGTCCCCGGTAGGCATGGGGACTTCTGATTATGGCTGCGAGGCTCGTATAGAGGCAAAGGATTGAATCCTGGGGGATACCGAGATGCATTGGGATCTGGCGGAGCAGGCACGTATGTGTGCCGTCGGGTACCGAGCTTGATGTGCAGCCGGGAACCGATCTGCTGAGGCGGGCATGCCGGAGCTGCTTGACTGACGCCTGAAGGGAGCTTTGAGCGAGAGCTGCTTAGCGTTGCTGGGATCTCGTAACTTGGCGGAGGCGGGACCTGTTGATAGCTTTGAGGACCCGGGGGAGCAGGTATTTCTTCGTCTTCTATGAGAATGAAGGTCCCATCTGTTTGGGGAACGGCCACGGCTCCGCGGCGGCGCATAGTGTCTACGATCCAGGCTTGCTGCTCTTCCTGGCGCTTCTTGAGAGTTTCGAAGGCTCGTAGCACCTCCTCCATTGTCTGGAGGTTTCTCAGTGGTGGGGTTCCGTTTCCCTCACTGTTATCTGTTGATCCCGCCATGGGGGAGTAGCGGACTATTCGGACCGCTGAACCGGAAGGGCTATCGGACCTTGTGACCTCGATACTGAAAAGGCGGCTCCCGGGTATTCTCAACCACTCTCGGTTCGCTGGAGGGGGTGACGGGCAAGGTTTAGACACAGGAATGGCCTCTCGGGATAAAAGGGGGAAAGCTCACGTGGCATGCGGTTTCCGCTTTTTATTTATGATTTTTTTTTTGCTGTTTTAATTTACTTAAAACAGTGTTTTCTCAGAATCCTAGGTAGGTTGGAAAAGATTGCTCTTCTTTTTCGCAACTATGCTAGATCCTGGGTCAGTGGAGACCATCTGTGCAGCTATAAGCCCCTCGTTTTGCACCTGTATTTCGACATCCCGGGGTGAACAGCCCCGGGCTAGGGTCCTATAGGGCAAGCGGTTTCCACCGGCCTAAAAGAAAAAACCGAACCTAAGGACCGAGCCTGTCATGTTCATTTTAATGCGTTAGCCATGTGAATAGTGAACCGAGCCGGCCACTGAGTCAAGATCAGGTCAAGAGTTCGGCATGACCTCTCTTTACCTTGCTTGCGCAAGGGATCTGTAACGTTAGGCGTTGGCTGGGTCATATCGTCATGGCTGACGTATTAAAGGCTTGATGACATGGTGTCATGTGAGCATGGATGTATATCCGGGATGGAACATCGTCTGGGTGTAGCTTCGGAAATCAAGATCAGGTCAAGATTTTAGCATGACCTTTCATCGCTTTGCTTGCGCAAGGGATCTTGAGTTCCGAACCTTGACTCAGAAAATGGACGGCATGGTATATGTATCCAGGCTGTATGACACGGACTGGGTAAAAACCAACCGAGTCTGGACAGAGTGTGACTCAAGACTCAAACGTGCAGGGTTGACGCTTTGGCTAGGATGGGATGTTTGGAATGATCCCGTGCGCATCTGAGAGGCCTAGGAAGACCAAACGGACTGCAACTGAGACCACTCCGGGTTAAGGGTTGTAGTGTGCAGTGCATCCGAGGCAGCAGTGCGCGTAGCGTGCGGTGTAACCGAGGCAGCAGTGTGCGTAGTGTACGGTGTAACCGAGGCAGCAGTGCGAGTAGTATGCGGTCTCTAAAATTCTTTTTCTAAGTAAAACAGAAGTTTTTTCGAAGAATTTTAAATGTATGCACAGATGTATATTGATGCATTTTTTTTTGTATTTTTATTTTTTTTTGTAAAATAAAAACGAAGCACGTGCACACACACACAACAGTTAAAGAAAGGGGTAAAATGAAAGTTTGACCCTCATCATCGTTTTAAAAATCTTTTGTTTTGTTTAAAAAGATTTTAAAACAAAAAGTCCTCAGCGGAGTCGCCAACTGAAATTACCCTGATCCGGCTCGCGCGCGGGCCCCGGCATCTCGCATTCGTCACTTTTCGGGAAGTCGCCCGGATCCGAGAGGCAGCGCGTTCGCGCCCCGGCATCTGGCTTTATTCCGCTTTAGCGATGGTTGGAGGTGTCTCGCCGTTGTTTTCGCAATTGTAGAGTTGCCACGCCGTTTTTTATTAAGCCCAAAACATTGAAAAAGGGCATCAGTTTAGAAATAAACTGTTTTTGTGTGATGAGATTTTGAGTTCGGAGGTTAGATGACTCCTCGGGAAGAGAATATTAGAATCTTAGAGCTCACCCGAGTCGCCTCGTAAAAACGAGTCTTTCGGATACCCCTAATATTCTTTAACTGTTGTGTGTGTGTGTGTGTGTGCTTTTTAAAAATGCATGCTGTATCGAATGTCTACATTGTATACTACGTATTGAAATGTATTGAAATAGTAATGGAAGGAAGCCTTACCAATGTTGGTTCGTGTCTGTCTTCCGCAGGGGAATAGTGTTTGAGGTCGGAATAGTGTTCCGGTACGGACCGGGATTGCTTCTGAAAAGGGGCCGGTTGTCTGCGGACAGAGTTTCGGCGTGCGTTGGGATCGTTGGTTGGATTCGGGCAGAGGTTCGGCGTGCGTTGGAATCGTTGGTTGGATTCGGGCAGAGGTTCGGCGTGGTTTGGGATCGCCGGTTTGATTCGGGCAGAGATTCGGCGTGGTTTGGGATCGCCGGTTTGACTCGGAAAGAGCCGGGACGCCTCGGGAAAGACCAGGTAAGGCCTCAGAGTACTACGAGGGGCCTCAGAGTACCTCGAGAGTGCCTCGGGGCAGCGCGAGAGCGTCGCGGGAGCGCTCGGAGAGGCTTCGGAGCACCACAAGGGAGCTCGGAAGGCCTCGGAAGGATCCGAAAGGGGCCGGGATTGCCCCGAAGGGTCTTAGAGGGGAGCCTTAAGGCTGGGGGGAGAGGAGAGAAGAGAGAAATTTGTGAAAATGAGGGAGGGAGAATCCTCTATTTATAGTGCCAGAAAACTGCAAGAAGGTCCGTACGGACCTTCTAGGTAATCTAGTTTTTTGGTTTTCCTCGATTTCAGGGAATGATGGGGATTTCTGAGATGATTATCTCCCCTCTGCAAAGAGGTCCATATGGACCATCTAGGCATGCAAAGAGGTCCGTACGGACCAACCATGTAGGGGGGGTAATGATGTTCTCCGGGATTTGAGGGAATCTCGTGGACTTTAAGCGGATTTTGCAATTATGATGTCTAGGAGCAAAGAGGTCCGTACAGACTTCCATGCTTTTCCACATTTTCTAATTGTGATGGCAATCTAGTTCTCTTCGAGAGCTTTCCAACCATATATGGCACGTCTCAATCGGAGTTCGTATGAAGGAGTTATGACCTCCGAAAGTTTGCCCCTGGTTTTGTCGTATGCTTGGATGGAGAGCGATCCAGATTGGGGTACTTACAATAACCTCACTTTTCAATTTTAAGAACCGCACTGAAAATTGCATTGCAAAACCGCACCTCTAAAACCGCTTTATAACTTTAATATTCCGTTGTGTATTTTACAACTCAACTTGCAGTTTCTTATCAACTGCAAGCGATTTTGTAAGCCTAGAGGTTCAGTTTTCAAAAGAGGGCAAAAATTTTGTAACAGCTATTCACCCCCCTCTAGCTGTTTTTCACCCTTGTTGCCACCTTTGGGACCAACAAGTTGCCACGTCGTTTTTGTATTATGAGCCTAAACTTTGAAAAAGGCTGATTTGAAAAAGGAGGTCGTTTTGATTGGTAGCCAAAACTTAGGAAAAGGCTTTGAAAAAGGGTTATTTTGATTGGTAGCCAAAACTTGGAAAAAGACTTTGAAAACAAGGTCGTTTTGATTGGTAGCCAAAACTTGGAAAAGGCTTTTTTTGACCAGAGATTGTTAGGTTCGGAGGTCACATTACGTTTCGGGAAGAGTATGTTGAGATCACCCGAAATGCCTCGTATGAGGAGTCTTTCTACCTTTCTCGAAAAGTGTGTGTGTGTGTGTATGTTTGTGTTGCATTTTGAAAAGGAGCTTGAATGACAAGCTTTAATCTTGGTTTGATTGACAAACATTAATTTGTGGTAAAAGCGAGCGTTTGAATGACAAACGTCAGTTTTTGAGTTGTTTTGAAAACAGGTTTGAATGACGAACTTGAATCTTTAGTTTGAATGACAAACGTTATTTTCGTAAAAGAGCGTTTGAATGTCAAACGTCGAGTTTTGAGTCGAAAATGAGCGTTTGAATGTCAAACGACGATTTTGAGCCGGAAATGAGCGTTTAAATGTCAAACGTCGATTTTGAGTTGTTTTGAAAACGGGTTCGAATGACGAACTTGAATCTTTAGTTTGAATGACAAACGTTGATTTTTGTAAAAAGAGCGTTTGAATGTCAAACGTTGAGTTTTGAGTCGGAAATGAGCGTTTGAATGTCAAACGTCGATTTGAGTTGTTTTGAAAACGGGTTCGAATGACGAACTTGAATGTTTAGTTTGAATGACAACTGTTGATTTTAGTGAAAAGAGAGTTTGAATGTCAAACGTCGAGTTTTGAGTCGGAAATGAGCGTTTGAATGTCAAACGTCGATTTTGAGTTGTTTTGAAAACGGGTTCGAATGACGAACTTGAATCTTTAGTTTGAATGAAAAACGTTGATTTTAGTAAAAAGAGCGTTTGAATGTCAAACGTCAAGTTTTTACGTTGTTTTGAAAAGGAGTTCGAATGACGAACTTTCGGTTTTGAACCGGGCATTACAATGTTACCAATTTTATGAAAAAGGTAATAAATGAGATGCGATCAACGAGTCATTTTGTGACTCGGACATTTGCAAGTAAATACTATCAACAAACCAAACGGCTTGGACTTGTAAATGACAATATTGAAATGCGGTATCAACGGAATCGAACGATCTGAACGGTAAAAATGCGATCGACGAGCCAAACGGCTCAGATTTGTAAAGGTGCGTAAAGTAAATAGTGATATCGACGGATCAAATGATCCGGACTTTTTAAATGAAAATCACGAACCAAAGGGTTCGGACGGTAAAAAGCGAATCAACGGATCGAACGATACGGACTGTAAATGACAGAAAAGTAGAACGGGACTTGAACGCCGTTTAACCAGAATTACTTCTCTTACGGGAGAGAAGATGATTAGGGACTAAAACGTATCAAGTCCCATAGACGGCGTTACGTCTACATTTTGAAAGTTTCGACCGGATTGAAAATAGCGTTTGACGCGTAAATCGAGATGAAACGAGGTTTTAGAGAGAGAGAGAGAGTGTGTATGGCTAGGGATTGACTCTTTGGCTCGAAAGGCGTATACGGGATACGATTTAGTGTTTGGGAGGTGTTTCGGAAGTGTTTGGCTCGTGTTTGATCAGAAAATGTGGTTTTAATGCAAATCGAGGCATTTCCGGGGCTCGGGAGGGGGTGTAGGCTGCTAGAATCGTGGGGGTTTGAGGAGGGATAATAAATTTGTGACCTTTCAACTGAATGACAACCTCTGTATTTATAGGGGGTAATTTTTCAATACAGGTTGGACGGCCTAACCTTCAATTTGGGGGGGGGGGTTGGGTATTTTGGAAATTGCAGGGGCTTGATGAGGATTTTCGTTTTTTATGCAAAACTGGTCAGACGGCCTATGTCTCAATTTCAGGGGTATTTTAGTCTTTTCACCCTTGAATTTGATTGATGGAGATGGGGGAGGTTATGCATGTGTGCCACGTGTCCTTGTGAGTCACCAAGTTAGGGTTTTTTGTCCCGTTAATCCCGGTGTTGATTGTTTTCTAAATAACTGTCCGGAAAATGTTCGGAACGGCCTTGGAAAGTCCTGAAAATTGTGTTTCTCGAGAAAAGTGATACTTTTACGTGTGATAACGTGTGTTGAGTACACTTTGGACTTGGGATGCACGGGGCAGTCCTGGGAAGTCTCGTTGACTCGGGAATGGGGAGTTTAACGGGTTTCGGTTAACTTGGAAAGGGCCAGTTAACGGATTCTGGTTAACTTTTAACGGATTTTAACGATCCGTATTTGGGTACTTACAGTAGCCCCTCAGCGATGTCACTTTCGAAGGAAGTGTGGTCGTTGAAAAAGATAAGGATCCAAATCGGGGGATGCCTTATTTGGAGAGACCTGAGCGGCCAAATGGCTGGACCCTCAGCGAAAGGATTCCTACGTATCCCGAGCGGGAATCAAGCCGGTCGTAGTTCATGGGTGCGAGGGCATTTCGTAGGGGCCTCGACCTATGTGGGAATGATTAGGAGGAGTTCGTCCTGGTTGAGACTGATTCGAAGGTGTCTAGACCTGAGTGCGACTGTTTGGAGGCGTCTGAACCTATGGGAAACTGTTCGGAGGCATTCTAACCTGAGTGAGACTGTTCGGAGGCGTCTGAACCTGAGGGAAACTGTTCGGAGGCGTTCTAACCTGAGTGAGACTATTCAGAGGCGTCTGAACCTGAGGGAGACTGTTTGGAGGCATTCTAACCTGAGTGAGACTGTTCGGAGGCGTCTGAACCTGAGGGAAACTGTTCGGAGGCATTCCAACTTGAGTGAAACTGTTTGGAGGCGTTCTAACCTGAGTGAGACTGTTCGGAGGCGTCTAAACATGAGGGAAACTGTTTGGAGGCATTATAACCTGAGTGAAACTATTTGGAGGCATTGATGATCCTACCATTCAAACATTGAATCTCGCAGATTGTTGTTGGCGGCGACATATCAAGTAAGGCATGTATCTTTTCAGGATAGGCCTCTATTCCCCTCCTATTTACCAGAAAACCAAAAAAAATATCATGCGGTAACTCCAAAAGTGCACTTGCTGGGATTCAACTTCATCGAATTTTTCCTCAGATTGTGAAATGTTTCGGCGAGATCCTCCAGGTGGTCGCCATCCTTGGTCTTTATTACCATGTCGTCAATATAAGCCTCCACATTCCTTCCAATCTGTGAATTAAACACCTCGTTCACCATTCGTTGGTATGTCGCCCCAGCATTCTTCAAACCAAACGGCATTATCTTGTAACAGAAATTTCCCTTAGGTGTTCTGAATGCGATTTTCGCCTTATCCTCCTCCGCCATTTTAATCTGATGATAACCTGAGTAGGCATCTATGTAACTAAACACTTTATGGCCTGCAATGGAATCCACCAGCTTGTCAATCTTCGGCAAAGGATACCAATCTTTGGGACATGTCGTATTCAGGTCGGTGAAATCTATGCACATTCTCCACTTCTTATTCGCCTTCAGCACCATCACGGGGCAGGCCAACCAAATTGGGTACTGAATTTTCTCAATGATTCCCGCCTTTAGCAATTTTTTGACTTCCTCCAAGATCGCCTTTTCTTTTCCTGCTGACAAGTATCTTGCTTTATGTTTGAATGGCTCTATATTTGGATATGTATTGAGTTAGTGCATGGAGACATTCTCGTCTATAACTCTCATGTCTTTCGCCTGCCAAGCAAACATATCTAAGTTTTCCTTCAGAAATGTAACCAGTTGTTCTCGCTCATCCTTCGTCAGTTGTTTCCCGATTTTAATTTTCTGATCAGGAAACTCACCATTGATCTCAATCTCTTCTAATTCATCATACTTTCTGTTACTTCCCAATCCATTTCCTCATCATCAGCAACAATCATGTTAATGCGCAATGGGCGAGCTACAGACTTGGTCGTCAATGAACTTGTGCTTGTCGCCTTCCCTTCTGCATTTCTCTCTTCTTTATGATAACTGTAATAGCTTCACTTTTCAAACATCCAATGCCCCTGGGGTAGGGTACTTCACTCTCTGATGGGGAACAGATACTACCATCTCAAAACTTTGCATGAACAGAATTCCCACGATGGCATTGTAGGGAGACACTAAGTCGATTACCATGAATTCCACTCTGCGAGTTCTAGCAAACCTTCCTTCCCCGATCTCGACTGCCAAAGTAATTGTTCCCTTTACCCCTACCGTATGGTTTGTAAATCCTTCCAAGAAACCATTGTAGGGGATCAGATTTGCCTCTGTATAGTCCATCCTCTTGAATGCCTCGTAGTACAAAATGTTGCGGCTTGCCCCAGAATCCACCAACACTCGTTGGACAATGTTAATTCCCGGATAAATAGTTATCACGATCGGCTGGTTTCCATGACTTGCTGTTACCGCCAATTCTCGCCTCGAAAAATTGATCACTCTATCTTCATTGGACGGGTACTCTGGAACATTAAAGCTGTGCGACAAGGTCATGATTTGGTTGTTGAGTTGAGAAATACTTGGAATTGGATCTTGGATAACATCAATCAGATTTCTTTCTTCTCGCGTCACCAGTCCTCCTTCCTTCTCGACATATTCTGTTAACTCGCCACCATCAATTTCATCTGAATCACCCTCTTCAAATTATAACAATCATCAGTAGCGTGCCCCTTTGTTTGATGATACTCGCAGAAACTATTTTGATCTCTGAGCGCCGCTCCTCAATCTGGCATGGGAAATGCCGCTGGAAAATGTACCGACTTTAGAATCTCGCTAGGCCTCGTGTTCAACTTAGCAAACTTTACAATCTTCCTAGGTCTGCGACCCCCTCCGCGGCCACCACCTCTTCCACCTTGGCCTCCGCCGTGACCTCCTCCATAGCCTTCCTTTTCTTCCTTCACATACTCTATCATTTCCTTAGCATTCTTTCTTGCCACGGTAGTTGATGCGGAAATCGATGGGACTTCATCATTGTCGTCTCCGCAACAATATCCCCTAACCCGCTCATACAACTCACCGGCAGTTTCTGGCAAACTCATCCCCAATTCTAGCTTAAAGTGGTCAGGCAGTAAGCTTGCATTGTAGAGCATGATTATGTTGCTTTTCTCTATATCAGAGATCTGGTTAGCCGCCTTCATGAACCTTTCAGTATAACTGGCTATTCCTTCACCAGCTTTCTGCCTTATCCCGCATAGCTCCTGTTTCCTCACTGGCTGAGTTCCCGAGGCACTGAATCTCACCAAAAACTTCCTTTTAAAATCTTGGTGAGAATAGACATAGTCACCTCGAAACCTTCAATGTGGGTTCTCGCCCTTGTACTTCCCAAATAATCAGACAGTGACGGCATACGGAACATGGGATCTAGGTCAGCATTTTGAATTTCCTTCACAAAAAGGCGCCAAGTAAGAATCCACCTCATCCACAGTTTGTTTCTCGCTTCTAACTCCTTAATCCGTTTTGCCATCTCTTTCTTCCAATGATCCTCCTCCTTTCTATCTACCTTTCCATGCCGCCTAGGTTCCTGCGCCTTCTGGTGTCTTTCTGAATGACGGGATCTTCCTTCCGAATGTTTGGAGTGACATGCCTTATGTACCTTATCCATGGTTGTTCACCTCATCCCCATCATACTCATAGTAGTAAGATGAACCCCGCGAGTTTGCCGACTGGTAATATACTTTCTTCCTCTTTCCGTCTTCAACCATCTCCTGAGACCTCTTCTTCCCGCATACTCCTTCAGATCTCGCTCTGTTGGATACTCGCCTTTCAGTCCTTGTCCGGTCCCTGGGCGGCGACATATCGCCTTCCCACCTGTCTTCCCTCCTTGATACGTTTTGACTACCTGCATGTCCCCTCGTCGGGCTATCTCCAACTGTCCTTTCCATGATGTTCTGCGGGATCTGAGTAGGCTCCTGCCTCATCTCCACAAGTCTATTGTTATTGGCGAGAATCTGCAGTATCAACTCGTTGTTTGCCCTAATTCTTTCTGCTTCCACCCTAACTTCCTCCTCGGTAAGGGGCAAAGGCTCTTGCCTACCGTTTCACATATGTCGCACCGTAGACTCTGTATATACTGAGCGCGCTTCACCATCCATACCCGATCTTGCGGGAATATGCACCTCACTGCGCAGGTTGGGCGTAATCATGATCTGGTTGACGTTTTGTATGGTTTTTTATTGGGGTCTTTTCTCAAGCACCATTGTTTTGATGGAATCAAGAGTCAAACCAAGAAGAGACAAACGAAGAAGTAATCAGTCTCGGCAACGGAACCAACTGATGCTGCCACACAAAATTGTTGCACAGGCCTGATCTGAGTAACCAAACGGTGAATACTCCGGCGTCTTATCCGATTGTCTCCTACACGCAAAACTCACGTAAACAAGGCCGGGGGCGTCTCCGGCTAAGCCCCTCCGGCATGAGAGTAAGTATACGATCAAGAAACGATAATAAACAAACTGAAACTGGCCAGAAAAATAACAAGAGAGCATACCAGATTTTGCCTTCTGACCTCGTTTATATAGATTTCATGTAAATCTTATCTTATTAGCCACGTGTATACCTTTCATTGGCTGTGCATGGTCGTTCATATTGGAGACGCCACCTTTTTCGTAACAAATAATTTATCATGACAGACTTCATGGCCCATACGTAACTTCTTCGACCTTTATCAGAATGTTTCTGCTTGCACATGTCGCTTACGGGCAATAACCACAACAATGCGACAACCTTATAAAACATCTTGGTGCGAGATTCCAACCCTGAGATTATATCATTTTCAGGTGGCAACAGAATTCTCGCTGGATTCTCGCCAGCGCCTGTTCCCGCCAATATGTTAACAGACATTACCTTTTCGCCTTGGTTCTCTCTTTGGGCCTGCATGCTTAGTATTTCGGATCATATTCATTGTATTGGGCTTCATATGCCAGTTTGGGCCGCAATCTCTTTTGTACGATCACATCAAAACTACTAACCCAAATAAAAGTGGGCCAAAACGGGTTTGGGGCAGTCCAATTCACTATATTTTTTTATGTTTTTCGCCACAAAACGACGTCAATTTAGATGGAAATTCTAGGGCTAATTATTAATCCGATCATGAAGTGTGAGACCATGAGAGAGAATCGAGAGAACAAAGAAGTATAGAACAGAAACAGAGAAACCCTAATGAGACGACATCGCCCTTTTATTCGTTGATGCCGTTACTGTATCCGATCTCTGCGATCTTCGGTGTATGAGTAAATTAGAAAAAGAAGTGCTTATGTAAATTCATGTTCTTGTTAATTTTGTTGTTTCGTGCCTTTTTTAACTTTGATTTTGGTTTTGATGCACAAAGGGATGAGGCAATGAGAAAAATAAAGCATGAATTATGTGTCTTTTCTTTTTGAAAGTGAATTTTTTTTTTTTTTGAATATTATGATTTTTGATATCAGTTTATTCACAATTTCATGTTCAAATTTCATTTCTTGGATTGGCCCGCCTGGCTCACCAACCTAAGGTGGGTTGGGTTGGAATGATATATTTTCAGCACACCAGAAATTTGGGCGAGCCAGCCCCACCTAATTTAATGACGGGATTTGACGGGTTGGGCCCGGCCCGCCCCGCCTCGCCAACTCGTATAGACAACTCTAATAATGACATTCTCTTTGCATATTACTATATCAATAAAAGAAAGTGTGTATTTTTTTAAATAAAATAAAATAAAAAATGTGTAATATAATATAATAGAATATCCTCATGAAATTATAACTTCATTTTAATTTTGTTAGTCAATTAAATTGAATTTTGATCAAAATTTATGAAAAATTATTTATACTGATAAATTTAAAAAATTATTATTAATAGACTATTAAAATAATACTATCAATAAAAAAATTATGGAATAATTACAAAAATATGTAACGTACTACACCCTTTTTACACTAAAGGTAACATACTATAAATTGACAAAATAATGTAACGTACTTTTGAGTCTCGTTACAATTAAGGTAACTAAGTTCGATAACTCGATAACGTTAATTTTCATTAATGGAATGAACCAACTTTTTAAATAAAATAAAAATCTTTAAATAAGTAACATTCATTTTATCTCCATTCTCATTTCTCATTTCTCATTTCTCATTTAATCTCTACTTTGCTTTTTTCAATTTCTAACCATGATTAACACATATTGTTAATTTACAACCCAACTCCATAAAACCTGTAATTCCCAAACTTTCTTGGATTCAATCATCATCGTTAATTTGCCAATTTTCACAGAATTCGCAACCCAGCTTCTTCTCAATTAGTGCAGCTGATCATTCTTCTCCTCCACCCATCTCCTCACAGTCCATTCCGCACACAACAGCACCGACCCTCTATCCTCTCGCTATCACCAAAAATTATTAGCCCTATTCCTGCATTGTTAGAATTTCACATCATCCAATTAACAACGAATGATCGAAAATTAGGGGGAATTCAAAGTTAGGGCATAGGAATTCGAAAATCATTACCAGCTCGCAATGATTTTTTCATAATGTTTTTTGTTATTCTTCTTTCGGGTTTTTGAAAATATCAATCTGATACGAAGAATAATGATCCTTTACAATTATTGGCAAATTCAAAAAATTGAAACACCAAATTCAAAAATTGAAACTCATGTTCGAAATCTCTCTGTTTGGTTGCTACTAGGGTTTCAATTTTCAAATTTGAGGCTTCAAGTGTCAAATTTCATGGAGTTTGTACGGATATGGATCTGTGTTTTGTGCAGATCTGAATTGATTGGTTTTGTTAATCGTGGCTGCAACGTTTGCAGTTGTGGTAATGGTGTGCGGGCAGCAATGGTGTTGGGGCGGACTGATGGACGGTGGTTGTGGGTGGTGAAACGAGGAGTGTGAGGGGTAAGGAAAAATACCATCATAGGCTAACCAATTATGTTTTATGGGTGTTAATTTTTTTTCTTATTTTGTTAACATTTCAATTTCAGTTATCTTTTTATTTTCGTTAGGATACATTCCATAATACTCCCTCCGTTTCCAACCGACTCGGGACAATTTGCAATTTTGGGCGTTCCATTCGACTTATGATATCCCAAAATGACAAGTTTATATTATTTTTATATTTAATAGGACTCACTTGTCATACTTACAACAACAATTCTCTTACTATTCTTCCCCCTCATTCTCTCTCATATTTTATTTTTCATACTATCAATATACCTTCTTCAATCATTCTCTCTACTTTATTATAATAGTATTTTTTAATCCTCATATCGGGAGAGAAAATCATAAGTTTGGTGGGACGGAGGGAGTATGAAACAAGATGGTAAAAGATGGTAAAGTATGTTGCATTTAAATGTCAATTCTTAGTATATTTCATTAATTGTAAAATACACTAAACTAAAGTGTTCACCCAAATATTTATGGAGACAATCAAAATTTCATAAAATTATAATCAAAATTCAAAATTATAATCAAAATTCAGTTGATTAAAATAAAAAATAAAAATGTTACTCCCTCCATTCCAAAATGAATGTCCAAAATATTTTCAAATTTACTCTTGGCCAAGAGTAATTACTTTTTTATTTTTTTTTTGAAACATTATTGATTTTGAGATGGAGGGAGAAAAATTTTAAAATTATATCATTGTATTATTACTTGTGTGAATATAGTGGAAATAATTAATTCAGTGGGAATTAAGACACAAGTAGAAGTAATAAGTGATCCCTAGCTAGTTTCCATCTAAATTGAAGAACAAGACCAACGACAACAAATCTAGCTACGTACACTAATTTGAGATAAGTAAAGTAAAAGTAGGAGAATCACTTATAGGGAAATGCCTGGAGGAAGCACATTAATCCCAAAATTAGAAGCTTTCATAGGATCCTTTATATGCAGGCAGTTTGTCTTTGACATTACTTGATCATCATCATCATCATCCTTCACCACAACGTTAACAACCTCCTCCGAATCATTCTCATTATCATTATCGTTCTGGGGCGGTTGTATTAATATCGCTTCCTCCTCCGCTACCTTTTCCATCTTATTGTATTCTGTGTTGTTGTTTTCTGCAAACATTACTTCCAAAAACTTCTCTAGCGCACTCCTCATCCACTCATAACGACACACCTCAAATGCCTCCCTCATTGATACCTGCATGTGTACACACATCTCCATCAAAATGATCTTTTGTAGCCTACAAACACTACATCCAATCAATTATTTTAAATAACTTTTGTGACTCCTTCACTCACCCATTTTCTGTCACGGTTTTTCTGCTCTGGCCAGTCATCAAGCTCGTCAGTAACCTCCAATGCAAACATGTACCCCTTGCACCCTCCTTCTAGGCTGCAGACCTCTTGATTGCTTTTGCTTCTGAATTCCCAGACTCCAAGTGGAGTTTCCTAAGTGAAAAGAGCGCAAAGTTGCATATTAGTATCTTAACTACAAGTAGATGTAATTGGCTATATCCTATATAATGTCAATGTGGACATACCAAATGATGCTCAAGACTTTTAAAGAGAGATTGAAATAAACCATCATTAGGTTACACAGTCGACAAAAATGGCTATATCTCTCGCTCCAGAAAAGAACGTATGATTTTCTCTTTTTGGTTTCACTCAGAAAAAAGTCTCAATTTTAAACAGGGATATAATTTTAGAGCAATTTAAAGGAGGTACAAACAAGTAGAATTTTGAAATAAAAAAAATTTTGAGATGCAACTATAACAATCAGATGGAATGTGATGTAGATATACTCATTCTCCGGTGAAGGTTGATATCCATTAGTGATTAACAAAGTTAAATAAAGCACAAAACTAATTTACATGATGACAAAAACATGAAGGAAGCATTAAGATCTTAAAGAACATATTTGGGTTACTTAAAACTAAGATTCACAGGTGCACATGTTCAAACACAAACAACAGAAACATTGCTAATACCAACGCTCACAAAGATGATTCAGCAGTAGTAAATAGAACCAGAAAGAAAATGTCATTCTTCAAATATGAGACTATACAACAAAACATAATCCTGTGTTGACAAACATTTTTCAACATAATCAATTTCAGCTATAACAATTTTTAATTCAGTTCTACAGCATTAAATATGTCCATAACCAGAAGAATTACATGCACATGTGCTTTAAGATCATTTTGAATTTGAAATGCAAGCCTTCAAATTAGCAAATTTATATCATTTCCATCTAAATTATTTGCTAATGTAATAATTTGAAGCAAGAATATTGACTTACTTTAAGAATTCCCTGTACTCCAGCTTCCTCTAAGGCTTCACGGCATGCAGCTTCTTCAACAGTCTCGTCATTTTCCCATCCACCCTGACAATAGCACAATGTCAAGAGTGAGTTTCGTACCAGAAAATATACAATACTACTATATATTCCTAAAGAGAATCCATTGTTCCTTTTTAGGTCTTCCACAAAAAGATGTCGACTATGCCATGTTTTCCTTTTTGGGATGTTGCTTTCAGTTTACGGTTGATTAGTTTGCTAGTTTAATTGACATGTCATACTTTCGCATGGACATTGATGAAAATCACAATATATAGTAATCTTAATAATAGTCAAATAGATTTTCTTAGTTGTGTACTGAGTCTAATAAGTCACTTTAATTTAAGGAACTGAGTCATTTTCATTACAGGATTAACACCGGAAATGAAAGAACATGTATACCTTTGGAAACACCATGTCATCACGATTTGGTGACGATACCATTAGCACTTCTACTCTCTTCTCCAGACCCGTATAATGGTCCTCATCATCATTTACCAGCCTGTATGGAATGCACCTGTTGTATGAATTCTGATTGTTAGTACACTTAGATCAAATCTGGTCTTCCCCAAAATGGAAAGTAGGCAACACCGAAAAATGTGTGTGTGGATAAAAAGTCTAGTGAGTAAGGTTAGAACATTAAGCAGAACAAGTTCCTTGGAAAAATTTGCCTAACCTAGGACCTACAAAGTTCAAAATGGGTTTAGGGGTATCAAGTTCCAAGTAATACACGTGACATATGCAAGTGCTTCCAATTCTCGTTTGATATATCAAGTGCAACCTAATTTCATTTTGCTGTATCCACCCCTCAAATGTTGGATGCGACCCATCCCATATCGTGTTGACATGAGTTTTTGGACTGCTTAGAAGAGTGAGATAACACAGATTCTATAGGTCAACGGCATTGAAAAAAGTTAAAAACGGTAACGACTGAATAAAGCCAAAGATGAGAAAATGAAACAGTGATGATTCCGGTGATATGCTATTTAACCAACATCAGGTATTCCACACAAAGGACAAGGAAGGAACATGCCAAAAATCCTTATCACTTCATATATGCACGCACGAACACATGCACAGAAAGTCAATGTAAGCATTGCAGAACTTTTAGGTGAACTTAATGGGTGGAGCCGATTAAACTAACATCTCACTTTGTTATATTATCTTGCATGCTAGTCAACATAACAGAAATTATAAAATGGGTTGTGTCAAGAGAATGGTTATTTAATATGGCTTCCCCTTCTCATAAAAACATACAATTATCTTAATTTATTTATAACTAACAAGAAAGAATTAGTTGTTAGCAATAATCAGTTGAAAATGAATAATTCAAAAATGTGTAATGAGATCAAAAGCTATATGCATCAATCGATCAATGTAATAGCCAATAGGAGGATGAGAATTTACCCTGAAACAAGGCGAAGGTTGTCTTCATAACGCTGATGGTCTCGCCCTGTTCGTGCAATAATAGCTGACATCTCCAAATGAATCTTTCGATCCCAAAATAAAAAAATTACTCAGAAGAAATTAAAAATGCGCTAATCAACGAGAGGAACGATGGATTAATAATATAAGTATTACCAGTGGAATAGAAACAGGTGCGATTCAACAACAAACCGTAACCAGGAAGGATGATATGCAATTGGTTGCAAAAATGTGCAATCAAATTAAAAAAATGTATGGTATATGAGAGGAAATTTAGGATTTAGGTTTAGCATTGGTACTACAAAACCCTAACGGGTCGCCGGGAAACGAACAGGATTAATTGCATGTGTGTAAATCAACCGATTAATTCGAGAAGAAAAAAATCAAAACAACATGGAAATGGAGGCAGCGCTTTGGATTAACAGAAACGAAACGTCGATTATAACTACGGCCGACAACCATAAATGATGATATAGGAGCTGGGCAGAGGGAGAAGAGAGAGAGAGAGAGGGAGGAGAGGGAGAGATTTTCGCGGGACCAGAATAAGAGCATCGCATTTAAAACGTAAAACTTTTAAAAAGAAAATGCTGCCCATTTACATCTTTATTTTTATTTGTGTGGAAAATTGCATTTTGGGCCTCAAAAAGAAAAGAGTAGGTCTGCTGAGAAACGCGTTTCTTCATAACTTTTAATAGCCAGAAGCTATACGTTTGATAATCAGAAGAAAATTTTTGGATATCAGTCTCAAAGGGTTCTGGATATCTAGAAGCTTTGGAACGGATATCCAGAAGCCTTTGGGCGGATATCCAGAAAAAATAGATTTGAAGCCAAATCCAAAGCTAAGACCAAAAATTGCTTATTGAAGGTTTCTGGATATCCAGAAACCTTCAAATGTATATCCAGAAACCATCAAATGAATATCCAGAAACATTTTGAAAGTTTATGGGTATCATTTTGAAGGTTTCTGGATATCACTTTCATAAGCTTCTGGATATCCTTTCAAAGGGTTCTGGATATCCAGAACCTTTGAGACTGATATCCAGAAGTAACCATGGGACAAGGTCATGGCCAATACAAAAAGTTTCTGAATATCCTTTCAAAAGGTTCTGGATACCCGTAACCCGTTTCTCCATAACTGATGCATTTTCTTTTCGTAAAATCTAGGGAGAAACGCGTTTCTCCCTAGATTTTACGAAAAGAAAATGCTGCCCATTTACATCTTTAAAAAGAAAATGCTGCCCATCTACATTGTAAAAAGAGGTGTTTACAATGTAGGCCATATTCTTTTAATATTATCAAACTAGTACTCTTATCCGTGTCAAGGGCACGGTGACAGTATGGATTTGATCGATCCTATAAAAATATATAACGTATTTTGCGATAGGGAGGATGGAGAGGTCGATTGCCTTAATGTGGTTAAAGTTTTATATCATCACCCGAAGCCTTGCTTGATTTGAACTTAATAGTTAAATTGATTAATCCGGTGAAAGAATGCAATTTTTTTTTTGTTAAACTACAATCTTAATATTTGATTCAAGCTCTGAAAGGATCCAAAATGTTATAAACTAACAAAAATGTATTTCGTTAAATTTTAAGCAAATTTGTTTACAGAGTGAGAACATTTTGAAAAATGTAAAAGTTCAGTGAGAACTTTTGAAAAAACATAGTTCAGTGAGAACATTTTGAAAAATGTTATAGTTCAATGCTGAAAATATGATTTTTGCAAAAAATTAAAAAAGAAGTGAATAAAAGAAATCGCTCACTGTCAGCCCTTAGATTAGAGTTACTAAAAAGTAATCCAAAGATTGAAATTAAAAATAAATAAAATCGTGTAATAATAGTCATTAGATAAAGGCGGTTATGGATTAATCTGAACACTTCTTTATCTAAAGTCAATAGAAAGTTATTTTTGAACTTTCTTCATTCTGTTACCCCCGCCAACACTCGCTTTCCTCATTCATGTTAACCCCTCTCGTCCCTCACTTACTTTTCTCTTTTTTGGCAATTCTCAACCCAACTCAGTATCCTTTTCTCAATAACCTTGCCTACCCATATAATACTAAGTAAAAACAAAAGTTATAACTCTGCGAAATAAAGGGAGCGATTGGATCTACACACTTTTATTTTTAAAAAGCATATTACAAAAGTAACCAAATCCATGTCAGTTAATTTTATATTTATTTTTCTACACACTTTTATTTTAAAAAAATAAATTAATTTTATATTTATAAAAATATGTCAAAATTTGATTGAGTTAATAAAAAAAACATATATTGTATTAGGTGCGTATGTGTAATCCAATTACAGGAAGCTTTTGACTTGGTTTCATGGCTTTAATTTGAAGAAAGAGTATGATTTTGTGCAGACATGGTTAGGATTGAATTTTGAGCGATGGGATCATGCATGTAAGGGACCCAGCCGGAAAAACAAAGAATCCATACACGCACTCGAGTTGTAGCTGGGACTTATTATTACTACATAGGAGTAGAAAAGTAATGAGGAGCTAAATAGAAAAAAAATCATCAAGAAGCAAGCAAATAAATAGAAATTGAAAAAAAAAATTGTTTAGGAATTAAACTAATTAAGAGCCCTCAAGCAATGTCTTGCCAATTCGATGATAAGCACAAGTGTTATTCTCCGAGTCAATTTTATAATCTTCAAAGACATCGTAGCTTCCCAGCCTTCCCTCATTAAATGTAACTAAAGAAGGTGTTGGAGTCTCCGACAACAAAATCCCCTCAGCCAGTAGATCAATTCCGCAATTTCGGAGGCGAGGATTATCCATAAGCTCAGCCGCCAGCTTCCCCAAATCCTATAATGGTTTCCTGGTCACCAATGGCGGCATTCCCCATGAAGGCTTCCACCATTCTTCGTATGTCGCAACTGCAAGTTCCTCCTCCATCCACCACCACCGCTGTCATCATGCTTTTACTTCGTTCCTTCGGGGATTTGATCATCTTAATTAGGTTAATGTGTGTGGGTGCTCTATACGTATATGTGAGTGTGTGGCAATGAAGGATGTTGAAGAAGGTGTTTTCAAAAAGTGAATTTTCATATTTTGGCCAGCATTTTTTCATTAGCAGTTCTAAACAGTTTTGCATGGCAGTTTTTTGTGAGTGGGGAAAGTGGAAAAAAAAGAGTTAATTTAGACCGTCGGATTAATTTGTGAGATTCAATCATGACCGCTCTTTGTCTCGGCGGTTACTCTCATTCTCTATTGTAATATAGATTTAGGCTATAAAATTGTTGTTTTTTGTCATCTTAGGGGTTTTGACCAATTTTGTTAGAAAAATTCGTCAAATAATAACGTGCAAGTCACATGTCATTTAACGTAGTATGTTTTTGAACAAGAATTTTTTCATTAAGTTTTAGTGCGAATGAAATGAAAATAAATAGCCAAAATATAAAATATTAATATCACTAATTATAAAAAAAATGATATTTTATTATAATAACATGTAAAAATACAAAAAAAATATTTTTTTTTGAAAAAAAAAGCATTTATTACTACAAGTTATATAAATCTATTTTTTCTTTTTTAAAGAAATAATAATCTATTTTAAAATCTAATATTCTATTATTAATATTTTTATTAAAAATTATTTATATATGATTATGTTAAAATTATTTATATGTGATGGTTTAACCAATTAAAATGTAAGAAAAATATTTTTCTTATCTTGAATCACAAATAAAAAGTACTGTATAAAAGTAAATGTACAACACTGGTATGCACAGTTGTTGTAGTTGATTTAAATTACAAATCAACAACTATCATCTTTTTAAAACTTAAACACACCACCATTTCCACCATATCCAACACCCACCACCACTGTTTACCTCGACAATCACTACTGGTAACCACCAATCATCACCAAAGTCTAACACCACCTTTTCGACACCACCGTTCATAAGTGAGGGGGAATAATCTAAGGAGAATAAGGAAAGGGGTTGTCGGTAAGGAAGGGAGGGGTTGCCGGTGGAGAGGGGAGGGGGATCACCGAGATTGAGGAGAGAAGTGAGAGAGAAGAAGACAGTGTATATGTTTGTGTCGTGCGGGAAGGAAGGAAAAGAAGGATATTAAATTTTTCTATTTTGCCTATTTATTTTTATTCAATTTGCATTAAAACAACAATGAAAGTGTTGTTGTTCAAAAATATTCTCCATTAAATGACCTGTGATCATTTAATAAATTTTTCTAACAAAATTAGTTAAAAACCCTAATGAACGGAATAAATATGACGGGCTAGGCCCAACGAGCAAGACGAGTTATCTACATATTATTGCCACCACATTCTCAGTGGGTTAGGCCCAATTATTATCAGGCCCAAGGCCAGTAGCGAGATCAGTCGACCTAGCTCATTGTCCGACCTCAGACGGTCCCGACCTAGCTTGATCCGACATTACGATCTAGATACTATTTCGGGTACAACCCGATCCTACCCATCAATCAGGTCGACCTAGGCCCAATAGGCGACCTCGACCAATCATAATATGTGACGACCTACAAAGTCCAGGCGTGAATACAACTCTTTCCATAACAGACTCCCTACAAATCAGGAGTTATTCATGGACAAGATCTCTTATGCATATCTGATCCGAGATTATAGGGATTTCATACAATCCTACTACAATTATATCTCTCATCAACAACTATAAATACAAGGCAATGTCAACTGTTCCAAGGTAATTGCTTTTTTGTTATTTGAGAATACATTGTTCCATTTAACTTATTAGCTCTCTATACACCATACTTACTCTCACGCCGGAGGGTCTTCGCCGGAGACCATTCCGGCTAGTCGTGGGTTCTGTTTTCAGGTTAGAAGTCAGGAGATTGATCTTGCAGCTGGACGGATATTGATTACGGCACGATTCTTGCAGCATTAGTTTGGTTCCATTGCCGGGAATCGTGCTTTTTTGACCTCGAAATTTCTTACAACCCATCATCATGGTGACTCTGATGGTCATGTGTCTTAAGCCTCGGACGAACATAATGAGGGAAACACTGGTGCTAACACGGAGGCCGGTGTTGGAAATCACAATGCCAACATGCCTCCTCCTCCCCCTCCCTCCCCCCGCTGCGTCCGCACGGGAGGGCGACACGTTCGAATAGCATTGCTGATGGCAGAGGCTTGTCAGACGGCAGAAGGGAGAAAAGACCTATGGTCGAGCAAAGAGCACAGCCCCCTCCAAAGCGTCAAGCAGGGCGAATGGCTGCAGGCGACAGACCAGGTCCCTCAACCAATCCCCTCAGTAGGAAGGAGATGCTGGTGGAGCGGGCTAGAATTTTAGCAGAACTACTAGAAATGGAGGAAGAGCCCGAACAGAATGGCAGAAGGTCAAAAAGGGCAGCCCCTCTCAGGTTTCTCACAGGCAGTCTGACGGAAGTGCTAGGCAGAATAGGAGTAACAGGCAGAATGATGAGCGACGAATCGTACCACACATTCGCACCCACATACCGGTTCCACCTGATGACTTGCGAAGTAATCTCAATACGAACAGGGAGCAAGAGGCTGAGTTGGAGTTGAGGCAACAAAGAGAAGCTGAGAGGAATAGGCACAGGACGCCTGCTAGAACAGAGAGATCGCAGTCCCACCGCGAGAGAAATGGGCGCAGGTCACCAGTCAGATCAGCTAGATCGCACTCTCATCGGGATATAGATAGGCGCAGGTCGCCAGTTAGAGAAGATAGGCGCAGGTCGCCAGTGTATTCATTAAGGTCACCTTCCCACAGAGATAGGCGAGGTAGAGAGGTGACTCCCCCCAGAAACGAAAGGCATAGGGCTAACTCAAGGAGAGAACCTCACCGTGATGAGCGACAAAAATCCAACGATGTCTCCCATGAAAGGGACGACAATCCAGATGCTAGGGAATGGTTGCAGTGGAAGAAGAGACTAGAGCAATAGGAGGCCGACAAGAAGGAGGATGATGGAAAGGGCGAACGAAATGACTTTACTCTTTGTCCCTGTCCAAGGAATTGCTCGACCGTCGACCTCCTACCGGTTTCAGATTGCCCACTCTAGAAAAATATTCGGGTGCGACCAATGCCCAGAGCCATATACAGCATCTGGAGGCTACAATGTGTTTCGTCTCCAATGAATATGATATGATGTGCAAGGCACTTACCAGCACTCTCACTGGGGCGGCACTGACTTGGTTTCGTGGTTTGACACCAGGTTGCATTACCACATGGCATTACATGAGGAAAAAGTTTCTAGATCGCTTCTCGACAGCTGGAGCCCGAAAGTTGATGGTCACCGACTTGAACAATTTGGCGCAAGGAAAAAATGAAAGCTCGATGAGCTATTATACCAAGTTCAAGGAGATGGTCGACCAAATCGAAGAGGACCTGATAGATAGGGAAGTGATAAATTGCTTTAGGAATGGGGTGACCTCGACTGACTTAGACTACGAGCTACAAGTCAGGAGCGTGATGACCCGTCAAGAGTTGTTTAAAAGGGCCAACAATGTGGCCATAGTTGAAGAGAGGAAAGAAAAGAAGAAAGGGACGAGTTCCAAGTCTGAGGTCGCAGATACTGATAAGAACGACCAAGCAAAAAACGGTGGTAACAACAAGAATGGGAAGAACAGAACTAGGGCGACTGAGAGAGTGCCCGAGACATTTACCCCGTTGACAGTAAGTCGCACGAAAATCATGAACACAGTCGAGCTAGGTCCACCAGCCCCAATGAACCCAGGAAATAAGTTCAGAAGGGATAACAGCAAATATTGTGAATATCATAAGGATACGGGCCATACTACAGAAAATTGTATGAGTTTGAAACGCATTATTCAGAAGTGGGTCGACGATGAAAAGCTTGATAGATATGTAAAAGCAGCTCAACCTGGTGGAGGTGAGCGAGCTACTGGAGGTATACCTGAGCCGAGGCAACCTCGATTGAATTTAGGAGTGATTACTGAGCAAGCTAGCAACACCGCTCTGAAACATAAGATATTCCAGCTCAACAAAGCCCCTCATGTGCCGCCTAGAAGCTACATCAGGGATGAAGTGATCAGTTTTTATCCAGACAAGCTAGCAACTAATGTAGCGGCCAGAGAGCAAGTTCTCGTTATCCCAAGGCTGATTGATGGGTGTATGATGAGCAGACTCTTGATAGACACGGGGGCCTGCAAAGACATCTTATTTTACAAAACGTTCAAAGAAATGGGACTCTCAAAGGAGCAGCTAACACGTTATGATGGTCGACTTGAAGGTTTCACCAATCATAGGGTGGATGCAAAGGGCCAGATCGAGCTAGATGTTGATATAGGCCAACATCCATTCAGGGTCACTACTAAGGTAACCTTTATTGTTATTGATGTAAATAGTGATTATTGTGGATAAAATTCATGATTGCTACATCTTGAGTTGTTATCAGCATGTCGACATCTTCACACTCGTTGACAAGGCAAAAATTATTTACTTAATTAATTCATTATTTATTTTTGTTATATTTAATTACAGGGATAAATAGAACGTGGAAAAAAACATGTTCAGTAGACTCCTTCAACGGTTTGCAAGACCAAGTCAAGATGAAGATAACATGCCGAGATTATAGGGGAGTTTGTTAGGATTTTATTTTTCTGTTATTTTCTTTTCTATTTATAAGCTCATGGCTGGAAACACACGACACAACACAGAGACACACGCATTACACACACAAAGCTCACAAATACTTTGTAATCCGCCATAGCTTCCTATTTTGTAACTCAGCGATAATAATACAATTGTTTGAGAAGGTAGGTGCTCATAATCACCTCCCGAGGTTTTGTGCCGGCGAGATAATTATCTCAAGGGTTTTCCTCGATACATGATCGAGCCATCATAGTTTTATTGTTACACCAATTTTATTCCATTGCACCCTCCATAGCTTACTTACAAATTCTTTCATTGTTGACTGTTTTTAGCCAAAACAGTTTGCCGCCCACCGAGGGGCCATTGGTTTTTTAATTGGTTCGAAATTTTTACGTTTCTACTATGTCTACCCAACCTATGACTTCCCCCGTCACTAAAACCATCCCTAGTAGTGTGAATCCTCAAACCAGTAGCTGGTCGACAACCAGGGGTCAAGAAACATTGCCTCTTCCTCCGCCTGTGAATTCTGGCAAGAAGCAGATGTCGCCATCCCCTGATCTTGAGATCAAGAGCATGCTCCTTCAGATGAAGAATTAGATGGATCGCCAACAGAATAGTACCTCCTTGATAGCCGAAAGCTTGACAAAGGTGCAAAGAGACCAGGAGTCACTCTCCAAAAGAATGGATGCTGTCTCTCCTTACCGTCCTAGAGCCCTTGATTTCAACATTGGGGACAACTCTCAAACTTTCAACGAATTCCTTCCAATGGCTTCATCTGTGAGGATGTCGACATCTTCTCCTCCCATAACGACTTCTGTGGCGATGTCGACACCCTTAGCCACCAGTGCCTACAAGATGACTTTTCCAGAAGGGCCCATCTTCACTAATAGCACCGTTCTGACATCCTCTGCAGATAATGCTAATCCTTTCATTAATTTCAATACTAGTTCTGCTTTAGATAATACTTCTCGTACCACTAACCCTTTTGTAGGAACCTACATTGCAAATCAGCTTCAGGAATTGAGAGATATGATCATGAATGTGCCAGGTGTCACCCCACCTATCCAGCAGGTCTCCCCAACATGTTACAATCAGTCCCGCTTTACTCCAGCAATTGCGCATGTCGACATCTCGAAGGGATTTAGCGTTCCTGCCATGAAATTGTATGATGGAAGTTCTGATCCTGAGGAGCATGTCGCCCACTACCAAGAAAAGATGGAGATCGTTCGCATCCCGCTCCAGTTTTGTGAGGCTTGTTTGTGTCGAGGGTTCGGTTCGACGTTGGTAGGACCGGCATTGAAGTGGCTGATCCATCAACCTCCTGGTTCTATTGGCTCGTTTACTCAGCTTGTCAACCTGTTCAATAATCAATTTTCTTGCAGCCGGCAATTTGAAAGCTCACCAGTGATCTTTACCATATCACTCAGCAACCCACTGAGGCCTTAAAAGATTTTGTTAACAGGTTTAATAAAGAAGTCTTGGAGATCCCCAACTTGGACATGGCAACAGCTGCAGAAGCTTTCAAAATGGGCTTGAAGAAGGATTCCCCTTACTATGAAGATTTGGTGATGAACCCATGCAAGAAGATGGAAGATATCCAAAATCAAGCTCTAAGATTTATTAGGCTGGAAGAGGATAAGGCGCAGCAATCCAAGAACCCTGACAAGGCTTCATCATATGACCATCCTGACAGGAAGATAGAGTCGTCTCACCAAAGACAGAGCAGATCCAGACCCTACCAGAGAAATGACCATAACAAAGTCAATTATGTGGAAGATGATGGAGATGATGATGATTTTGAATCTCCTAAAATTTCTGATTATTGTTTCTCTGTTGATGTTTCAGGTATCCTGTGTGCAATGAGCAATCTTGGAGATAAAGCAAGGTGGCATCAAAAGACTGACAAGCCATCCGACTGGAAGGATAAATCCAAGTGGTGTGCCTATCATGAAGATTTTGGACATCTTACCGAAGATTGCATCGCCTTGAGGAGAGAGATTAGTTACCTGTTGTCTAAGGGACATCTTAAAGAGCTCCTTGGGAACTGCAAGACCAAGACGGAGAACAAAGAGCCCGTTGCAACTAGACCACATCTCCTCCACCAGTAACAAAGGTAATCAATGTTATTAGTAATGGTTCTGATATTTGTGGTACTTCTTATTCTGCAGCTAAGAGATTCGCCAAGCAAGCTAAGGATGAGAAACCCGAGAGATCCTCTAAGATGTCGCAGCTCACATCCCAAGATGTCATCTCTTTCGAAGAAAGTGACAGGGACAACGTTATGGACCCACATCATGATGCCTTGGTCATTGCACTCCAGATAGCCAACTGCAAGGTCAGACGTATCCTAGTAGATGGGGGAAGCTCTGTGAATCTCATTATGCTGGATGCTCTGAAGGAAATGAAGATCCCTGAAGACAGCATTGTAAAAAGAACCTCGGTGCTCGTGGGTTTCAGTGGAGAAACCAAAAGTACAGTGGGTGAGATTACACTTCCAGTTTACGTCGAAGGTATCAATTCCATGGAGAGATTCTGCGTGATTGATAGTATAACGTGTTACAATGTGATTCTGGGAAGACCTTGGATCCATGGAATGAAGGCTGTGCCATCCACCTATCACCAATGTGTCAAGATGCCGACACCTTGGGAAGTTGTCAAAGTTTACAGTGATCAGCAGTCCGCTAAAGAATGTTATATGACTTCCATGAAGGTGTCAACAACCCCTAAGATGGCATAGAAATTACAGAGAAAGGCCCGTGAGGTTCTGGAGGCGAAGGAGCATGACTTGAAAGAGATACTCTTAGACCCCTCAAACCCAGATCTCAAGGTGCTGGTTGGCCAAGATGTTTCGGCAGAAATCGAAGAAGACCTTATCAACCTCTTGAAAAGCAGGATTAGAAGATTCGCCTGGAAACATGAAGATATGACAGGCATCAGTAAAGATGTCATCACCCATAAACTCAACATCGATCCATCCTTCAGACCGATCCATCAAAAGAGAAGGAAGTTCGCACAGGAGAGGAACATAATCATCCAGAAAGAAGTGGACAGATTGCTTAAAGCTAAGATGATCAGAGAGGTCGAATACCCAAGATGGCTAGCAAATGTGGTGGTGGTAGAAAAGAAGAACGGAAAATGGAGAGTTTGTGTCGACTTCACAGACTTAAACAAAGCTTGTCCCAAAGATCCTTTACCCTTGACACACATTGATACTTTGGTAGATGCTACTTCTGGACATGAAGTGTTGACTTTCTTGGATGCATCTTCAGGATTCCAGATGGAGCCATCCGACCAAGAGGACACCGCCTTCATCACCCCAACAGGTATTTATTGTTACATTGCAATGCCTTTTGGACTAAGAAATGCAGGTGCTATATACCAGAGGCTAGTCAACATGATGTTCAAAGAGCAGATTGGGGACACCATGGAGGTATACATCGACGATATGGAGATAAAGTCAAAGAAAGCTGAAGATCATGTTCGGGATCTTACTCAAGCATTTGACATCCTGGACAAGTTCAACATGCAGCTGAACCCAGCAAAGTGCAATTTTGACATGAATTCTGGGAAATTCTTGGGGTACATAGTGACGCAGAGAGGGATAGAGGCAAGCCCAGAACAAATAAAAGCCATCATCAATCTAACTTCACCCAAATCCTTAAAAGATGTTCAAATTGACATGGAAGGTGGCAGCATTGAATCGATTCATCTCAAAATCCTCAGACAGATGCAAGCCGTTCTATGACATCTTAAAGAAAAATTCCAGGTTCGAGTGGACTGATAAGCATGAACAAGCCTTTCAAGATTTAAAGTTGTACCTGTCAACACCTCCCTTACTTTCAAAGCCTCAAGAAGGTGAGCCATTATGTGTTTACTTAGCTGTCTCCGAGACCGCAGTTAGTGCCGTTCTGGTCCGTGATCAAGATGGCGTCCAGCAGCCAATATACTATGTAAGTAAAACATTGCTCGATGCGGAAACCAGGTATTCACACCTTGAAAAGTTAATATTAGCTTTAATTTCTGCTTCAATTAAGTTAAGGCATTATTTTGAAACACATATCATTGTCATTCGTACTAACTATCCAATAAAAAGTGTAATGAGAAAACCAGAAATGTCAGGAAGGATGGCCAAATGGTCTGTTCAACTAAGCACCTATGACATCAAGTATGAACCTAGAACAACAATAAAATCACAAGCACTTGCAGACTTTGTGGCAGACTTTAGTCCAAGCATGCAACCAGAAGTAGAACTTGAAGTCCAACAACTCCAAGATGGGGACATCCTGAGGAAGTGGACTCTATTCACGGATGGTGCTTCTAATATGAGGGGCACAGGGCTAGGTGTTGTCCTAAAGTCACCACAAGGGGACATCATACCCCAGGCCATTAGTTGTGATTTTAAAGCCACCAATAATGAAGCAGAATACGAAGCCTTAATCGTGGGCCTGACCGTAGCCCTAGACATGAACATTAAAGCAATACAGGTATATAGTGATTCATTGTTACTTATAAATCATTTTAACGGTTCTTATGCAGCAAAAAAAATGCCAAGATGACAACTTATTTGGGCATTGTGAAAATTTTGGCAAGCAAATTTAAAATCTTCTCTTTTGAACAAATACCCCGAGAGGAGAACTCTTAAGCAGATGCATTGGCCAATCTTGGATCAGCTTTCAAGAGCTTATCTCAAACCAATATACCAATCATACATGTTGACATCCCAGCTGTGGAAAGGTTAGAACTATTCTGCATGGATGACGACATCCCAGATAGTCAGATGAAAATATCTTGGACGACGCCAATAATTAAATATCTTCAAGATGGTACCATCCCTGATGAAGAAAAAAATGCTAGAGCATTCAGGGTAAGGATTTCAAAATTCGTATTAATAGATAATATGCTGTTTAAGAAATCATTTGCAGGTCCATATTTGAGATGTCTTGAAGCTGACAAAGCCAATGAAGTCTTAAGAGAGTTACATGAAGGATCATGTGGTAACCATTCTGGGGGCAGAAGCTTATATACAAAGGCTCTAAGAATGGGTTATTACTGGCCAACAATGCGCCAAGATGCTGCCATCTTTGCTAAGAAATGTGATTCCTGCCAGAGGCATAGCGGCATCTTGCATCAGCCCACAGAATTACTTCATCCAATCCTCTCTCCTTGGCTGTTCATGAGGTGGGGAATGGATATAGTGGGAAAATTGCCTAAAGCTCCTGGAGGAAAAGTATTCTTGCTTGCTATGACAGATTATTTCTCTAAATGGGTTGAGGCTGAATCCTTCGTGCAAGTTCATGATAAAGAAGTCATATCCTTCATTAAGAGAAATATATTTAGTAGGTTTGGCATCCCCTCTGAAATAATATGTGACAAAGGCTCTCAGTTAATCAGCAAGAAGACACAGGATTTCCTTGCTAGGTGGGGAGTAAAGATGGTGACATCCTCACCTGTGCATCCTCAAGCTAATGGCCAGGCAGAGTCAAGTAACAAAATAATCATCAATAACCTAAAGAATAGGCTAGATCAAAAGAAAGAAAGATGGGCAAATGAGCTTCCATTTGTCCTTTGGGTAGATAGAACCACACCAAAGAACGCAACAGGCCAAACCCCTTATTCCTTAGTGTTTGGAGCAGAGGCATTCATTTCGGCAGAAGTTGTCGTCCCCACTGTCAGATTCAAGATGTTGACACCCGAGCAGAATAATGCCAACCTGAGTCATGATCTAGACACCATTGACGAGCTAAGGGACTTTGCCAAGTTCAGGATAGCAGCATATCAACAGAAGATTGCAAGATCCTACAACAAAAATGTTAGATTACAAAAATTCCAAGTTGGTGATCTAGTCCTGTGAAAGGTGTTTCAGAATACAAGAGAGCCCAATGCTGGAAAGATGGCTCCCAAATGGGAAGGGCCATACCTAGTAGATGCTAAAGCAGGCAAAGGCTCCTATTGGCTATCAACTCTAGAGGGAGCAAGGATTCCCAGAAGCTGGAATGCCGTTCATCTCAAGGCCTACTTTATGTAAGTTTACATGATTATTTTACAGTGCAAATAAAACCAAGGTACGATCTTTACCATTCTAATTTCAATAAAAGTACTTGTTTCCGTTTTTATTTATTTTTGGAATAATTACTGACTTAAGCATTGGAGGGGCGTTAGCTAAGCTAACGCCCACCCCTAACATGTTTCTGTTTTGCAAGGAAACAAGAAGCATTAGAATAAAACTCATTGGTTAACTAAGATGTTAGCATCCTCCCAAGAACATAACATCTTAAATCAGGTACGGACTATCTCTTACTCTTTGTTTAAAAAGTATTTTTATAGTTCTAGCATTCTTTTACTTTCTTTTATCAAATAAAATGTGACATCAGAAAAGATGTCGTAAACTCTCTTTAACTTGTTGTTTTGCAAGAAGTTGACATCTTAAATAAGAAGTCTCCAATTCATTCCAAATCCTCGTGAAAACAACCGTTTTGAGACTGGCCATCTCACCTCCGTTTTTTTTTTTTTTTTTTTTTTTTTTTTTCTCACCTCCGTTTAAGGTACTTAATCCCTTCAAAGGTTTAAAGAAATTACTTTCTTTCACCGCATTAAGGTTTAAACACCTCGCCTGGAGCGCACGATGTCAACCTTGATTGAGGTGTGTGGTGGGCCCGTATGTTTAATATATACGAATTACCCATCTCCACTCAATCAATGAGTTAGACCCTAAGATTTTTACAATTGGTTATGACACATACGCGTCATCTAAGAACAAACGGTTATTGACATTTACATGTCAATCTAAGTAATTGCAAAGGATTTCTACATCCACTCGCAAGTTGTTACCATCTACGGAGAGGTTAACATATTAACCTCCTAAAATTATTTTTCATAAAGATACTTAGGGAAAGTTTATTACCAAAACCCAAGCAAAAGTTTTACCTACAGAAAGCATAAAAGTGTTGGACCAATCCAACACTTAAAAAACAAATTTTCTTGGCCCTTATGGACCGATTACAAACCAAATTGTCTTTGGGGCGCAGCCCAATTAAAACCAAAGTTTTTCAAAACCAAAAAAGTTTTTCAACAAAAAGAAACATTTTCTTATCTCCTTCATGGGGTGGCTACTGCCGCTGATGTTGTTGCTGCTCCTTCTTCAAAGATATCATCATCTTTAGCTGCTGAAGATCCTTCTCCTACCTCCTCTCCCTTAGCATCCAAGGCCTTCAAGAGGGAACATTGTTGTTCAACATCCCACTCTTTGTGCCTCCCATCATGAAACTCCTCCATCATTTGAACCTTGATCCCTATCATGTTTCGGGCAGCAGAGGCCATCATGTTCTTCTTTAAATCTTCAACCTCATGCAGCTGGGTGTCTTGAAGGGAAGACATTCCTATCATCAAGCTTTCCACCTCCTTCTGTAATTCTTCATTCTTCTTAGCCAAAGCTTCCCTCTGTTTCTTGACCTGAATAACTTCCAGCACCAACTTCCTATTCCTTTCCTCGAGACTGCTCATTTTCATCTTAGCTGCATCAATGCCCTGCAAAAACCAAAATTTTGAGATACATTGTTCGAATTAAAAACTCCTTTGAAAGACTCTGTTTTTCAAGAAACTCACCGCTACAACCCTAGTAAGTGCCTCCTCTGCATCAGCCAAGCCCGTTTCATCCACATTTATCACCTCCTTGGAACTGCTCTTCCTCTTCTTCACCCTGGCTCCTACAGATGGTGCCTCCATCTCTCTTTTAGGCACCAACATCTGATTGCTTGCCTGGGGTTGTCCCACGAAATCTTGAAGATCCTTTAGAGAAAAGGCAGCGGCAGACTTTGAAACTGTCAAAGAAAGTGCGCTGTCAGAAGAAGACAGAATCCAGATATACAAAGAAAAGATTTTTCATAAGACAAGATTCAAAGATCTTACCAGTAGACATTTCGGTAAATGGTGGTATCTCCTTGTCCTCAGAAATTGTTACGACTTCAAAAGGTTGGAAAGATCGCTCCCCCTCTGAGAACTCCAACAACCTATTCACCTTCCCAATTGTCTCAGCAGATGGAGGGAAAATCTTAGCCCAATCGATAGCTACAAAAACAAACAAAGAAAATTACAACAGGTAAGTGCGGGAAATAAGGGAAAATTGAAGTTTGAAAGAGGGATACCTTCCCTATTCCATTCAGTCGCCAAGAAATCTCCTTCTTCCAAGGAATCCTTCTCAACAAAAAAGAATTTCGATTTCCAACCCCTATCATTCACGGTAACTTTCAAGAACAAAGGTTTCATGCCAGACCTAGTCTTAAGGAGGTATCTCGTGGAACCAAAAGTTTGGAACTCATACACAAAGGCCAATTCCTTCAACCTATGTCTAAACCGAATTCACGGTTCACCCTCAAAACACAAGAAAATACCCTCCAAACCATGGGCATCAGTTGAGTAAAAGCCAGGTTAGTTTTTCTAAAAAACTCATTTATTATCGCAGGGAAAGGATAAGAAAAACCTAGAGTGAAGGGGTATTCAAAGAAACAAACCCATTTTGGAGAGACAAAATCAGACCTAAGGAGAACATCAAATGGCCTAAAGATGGTAGAATCCGGGAAGCAGTGACGATCTTTGATAGATTCAATCAGTTCATTGTTAAAAATACAGATTTCCTCATCTGGTTTTGCCAACAAACCTTTGTACGAAAAACCCTCATCCTCATTCGAACTCAGAGGGTTTTTCGCCGCCTTGCCCTTTTTCGATTTAACCATTTTTTGAAAAAGAAAAAGGAAGAAAAAGAGAGGGAAAGATTTTACCTTCAAGGGAGAATCACCGCCGTGAAGAAGAGGATGGATGAAAGTGATTGGAAAAATTGGAGAAGAAAGTGAAAAACAACTCGATTAAAAACCCTAGATCTTGGGGGTGGTTACGCTAATTAAGTGGAGATTAACTCCTCAACCGCCACGTACCTCTTCATTTAATTAACCACAGAGCTTCTAGAAAGAAGTAGAAAAAACTGACCTTTTAAATTCGTTTAAAAGACAGTTTTTTGGGGACAATTGTTGTGGGTAAAATTCAGGATTGCTACATCTTGAGTTGTTATCAGCATGTCGACATCTTCACACTCGTAGACAAGGTAAAAATTATTTACTTAATTAATTCATTATTTATTTCTGTTATATTTAATTACAGGGATAAATAGAACGTGGGAAAAAACATGTTCAGTAGACTCCTTTCAACGGTTTGCAAGACCAAGTCAAGATGAAGATAACATGCTGAGATTATAGGGGAGTTTGTTAGGATTTTATTTTTCTGTTATTTTCTTTTCTATTTATAAGCTCATGGCTGGAAACACACGACACAACACAGAGACACACGCATTACACACACACAACTCACAAATACTTTGTAATCCGACATAGCTTCCTATTTTGTAACTCATCGATAATAATACAATTGTTTGGGAAGGTAGGTGCTTATAATCACCTCCCGAGGTTTTGTGCCGGCGAGATAATTATCTCAAGGATTTTCCTCGTTACATGATCGAGCCATCCTAGTTTTATTGTTACACCAATTTTATTCCATTGTACCCTTCATAGCTTACTTACAAATTCTTTCATTGTTGACTGTTTTTAGCCAAAATAGTGATTATGCTGCTATTTTGGGTATTCCTGGCCAGGTCGCACTTGGAATGGTGGCCTCCATCCCCCATCAACGAGTTAAGTTTCCCACGCTAGTTGGAGTAGGATGTGTGCAAAGTACAGCTCGAGCTTACCTTGATCATGTCCTTCGAATGAGAAAGAAGAGGGAGCTAGAGGTTGAAACTCCTGAGGGATACTTGAAGCTATCAAAGTCTGTCACCACAACTTCGCGACTATCTACGATCACATGCGTGGAAGAAGCGACCTATCACTCACATGACGACGTCATGACTGAGCCGACACGTCCTTCTCAAAACACTATGGTTGATTTAGATGCAGTTATGGTCGACCAAGTCTTCATAGGCGAGCTATGCCTACAGATCGACAATAACTCGGGGGCCACCACCAGTGAGATCGCAGCTGAAATGGATGATATGATTGTTGAAAAAGCTCCACACTTGGGAGCTGAAGAAAGACAGAGGGTCCGCGAGATCATTATAGAGACCCTACAGTTTAGAGATGGTCCGGAGCTTGAAGATGTAGACGAGCTAGAACAGTGATAACAAATCCTTCCTATCCCGAACAAAAAATTCAGATTGGCAAGCAGATGTCAGCAGAAGAAAGGGTAGAAATTGTTGAGCTACTAAAGGAAAGCAGTGATGTTTTTTCTTGGCGAGTAGAAGACATGAAGGGAATAAAGGAGGAGGTCGCTGTTCACAGGCTAGAAGTCAATCCGACCATGAAACACAAGGCACAGAAGCTGCGAAGCTTTGCTCGTGACAAAGAGGAGGCGATCAAACTTGAGGTACAAAAACTTTTAAGTGCAGGTATCATCAAGGAGGCTACTCATACCACCTGGCTAGCTAATGTGGTAATGGTGAAAAAATCTAATGGCAAGTGGAGGATGTGTGTCGACTTCACCAACCTAAATCTAGCCTGCCCCAAAGATAGTTATCCTCTGCCTCAGATCGATAAGCTCATAGATTCAATAGCTGGACACACCACATTAAGCTTCCTCGACACTTACTCGGGTTATCATCAGATCAAGATGCACGAGGATGATGTAGTGAAGACGGCTTTCCAAGCTGCTGGTGGTATCTATTGTTACACTATGATGTCGTTCGGCTTTAAGAACTCTGGAGTGACCTACCAAAGGATGGTGAACAATGTCTTTGCCTCCCAAATTGGCCAAAACATGGAGGCCTACGTCGACGACATGGTCATCAAAACAAAGGCTGGACGTCACGTGGTCGACCAAAAGGAAACGTTCGCCAATTTATGGGCAAACGACATGAAACTTAACCCAAGTAAGCATGTGTTCGGTGTGGCAGCTGGTAAATTTCTTGGCTTTATGGTTTCTCAGAGAGGTATTAAAGCCAACCCATAAAAGATCAAGGCTCTGGTTGACATGAAGGAGCCTATAAATATCAAGGAGATGCAGCAACTCAACGGTAGGGTTGCAGCCCTAGGTCGCTTTATAGCTAAGTCGGCAGAAAGATCTCTCCCCTTCTTTAAATCATTGAGGGGGATGAAAAATTTTGAGTGGACGGCCGAATGTCATTCGTCGTTCCAGCATCTTAAGGAGTATCTTGCTTCTCCGCCACTATTGAGCATCCCGGTTGTAGGGGAAATGTTGTTTGTCTATCTATCTGTTGGCGACCAAGCTGTGGCCGTTGTTTTAGTTCGAGAAGAAGGAGGGCTTTAGAAGCCCGTATATTATGTAAGCAAGGCCTTGTCCGACGTGGAGGGCAGGTACATATAATGCAGAGAAGGTAGCATATACTTTGGTCGTAGCTTCCAGGAAGTTACGAGCTTATTTTCTGGCTCACCTGATTGTCGTGCTTACTAACGCACCCCTGAGGAAGATCCTCCACAAGCCAGAAAGTTCAGGTCGCTTACTCAACTGGTCAATTGCTCTCACAGAATTCGACATCGAGTATCGGCCTCGAAAGGCATTAAAAGCTCAAGCTTTGGCAGACTTCTTGGTCGAGCTTACGTTCACCAAGGGAGATAGCGAAGTACGAGCTCAGAAGGAGAAAGGAAAAGGAAAGGATCCAGAGACTCAGTCCACCACAAGTTTGCCCGACGATTGCTGGAAAGTGTACTCTGATGGGTCGGCAACAAAGAACGTTAGTGGGGCTAGAATTGTATTGGTCGAGCCAGAATCAGGAAACATTTATGAGGAGGCACTGAGATTCAAGTTTGAAGCTTCCAACAACCAGGCCGAATATGAAGCTTTGGTCGTTGCTATTGAGTACACAAAGTGTTTTGGGATGACCAAGATTGTAGCTTACTGTGATTCTCAACTGATAGTCAACTAAGTCAGAGGAGAGTACGAGGTGATGAATCCCACTTTGGTCAAATACTGCGATCTAGTGAAGGAGCTGATCAAAGACTTGGAATTTTGGGAGATACAGAGGATTGGTCGAGATGATAACGAATTGGCCAACCTACTATCAAAACTAGCTACATCAGACGAACCACACGAGGAACCTATCTCCTTTCTCAAACATCCAGCTTATGATAGGGTCCAGATTCAATGCCTGGAGAATACTGGTAGAGAATGGGTTTACACCAAGTGCTGGATCGAGGAAATACGAGCATACCTAGAAACTGGCGAGCTACCTGATGACGAGAAAGTAGCTCGAGCTATCAAGAAAAAGGCTCTGAGGTACGTTATTCAAGGAAACGCGTTGTTCAGAAGGTCCTTCAGTAGGCCGTTGTTGAGATGTGTCCACCCCAAAGAGGTTACCTAGTTGATGTATAAGGTGCATAGTGGAGTTTGTGGTGGACACCCGGGGGCCAGAACCTTGGCCGACAAATTGATTACAATGGGCTATTATTGGCTGCACATGAGGGTTGACGCACATGACTTCGTTCAAGGGTGTGATCAGTGTCAAAGGTTCACCAATCTACCTCACTTGCCTACAACCGAGCAAACTCCAGTGATCGCTACTTGGCCTTTTGATATGTGGGGTGTCGATTTGATTGGACCCTTCCCGCCCGCCCGTGGGAATTGCAAGTACGTGATCGTGGCCATTGATTATTTTACAAAGTGGGTCGAGGCCAAGCCATTAGCCAGGATTACTGAGGAAAATGCCATCAATTTCATTCACGACTTCATTTGGTGCCGCTTTGGGATTCCTTGTGCAATAGTATCGGACAACGGGTTACAATTCTCCCAAGCTTTCGAAGATGAATTGAAAAGAGTAGGAGTCAAGCATTGGAATTCGTCAGTCGCCTATCCTCAAGGCAATGGGAAAGCTGAAGCAGGGAACAAGTTGGTCCTCTCAGCATTAAAAACGGGTTTGGTTGGTCGACGTAGCAACTGGTTGGATGAACTCCCCCTTGCTCTCTAGGCAGTCCGCACAACCATTCGGGGGACCACGGGGGAAACCCCATTCGCTCTTGCATATGGATCAGAAGCCATGGCACCGATCGAGCTACAGGTTCCCACAGCTAGAGTGGTTTTCTTCGACCAAGAGCAGAATGACACCAACAGATTGATCGACTAAGATTTGATCGATGAAAAGCGAGATATAGCTCATCTAAGGATGGTAAATTACAAGCAGAAAACTAAGAGTTACCACGATAAGAAGGTAAAGATAAGATCATTCCAAGTAGGCGACCATGTTTTGAGGAGGATCGAGTCAACTAGAAGGAGAACTCAGATAAACAAGTTATCTCCCAACAGGGAAGGTCCCTACATCATCACTCGAGTTATTAAGGAGGGAACTTACATGATCTCCCATTTAGACGGTGAAGAGTTGAAGCACCCACGGCATGCTACCCACCTTATTAGATACTACTTCTAGTTCAAGTCTTCTAGTTCAAGTTTTCTAGTTCAGTTTCAAAGTTAGTTTCCGTTTTCAAAGTTGTAGTTTAGTTCTAGTTCTAGCTCTCCATTTTCTATGTAATCGTGCTATTACTTCAAAAAACTTGCAGATTTATTCAAATTATGTTACATTTGTACATCGATTCTAATGGGCTCGACTCTTAGTCAGCCTCGTTCCTTTAAATGGGCTCGACTCTTAGTCAGCCTCGTTCCTTTAAACAGGCTCGATTCTTAGTCAGCCTCATTCCTTTAAACAGGCTCGATTCATAATCAGTCTCGTCCATTCAACAAGTTCGACTCATAGTCGACTTTGTTCTAACTGGCTCGATTTATAATCGGTCTCGTTCATTCAACAAGTCCGACTCATAGTCGACTTCGTTCTAACTGGCTCGATTCATAATCAATCTCGTTCATTCAACAAGTCCGACTCTTAGTCGACTTCGTTATAACAAGCTCGACCATTTTTCAGCTTTGTTCCCTTAACATGTTCGACTCATAGTCAATCTTGTTTTTAAAAATCATGCAAGTGTAAGGTCGACTTTGTTGTTAAAAAACTAGTCCGATCAAAAGCTTATAGCGACTCACTTGTCCTATTAAAATCTAGTTAGACATTCAAACAATCAAGCTAAATCAAAGCGAGATTGGATCAAATAAAAAGTCAACTACGATTAAATAAACTTAAGTCCCCCAAAATGGACCAGGACTTAAGTTAGCAAAATATTACGAGTTGAGATGCCTCCCAAAAAACTGGGCCAATGCACCACTACATAAAAGCAAAAAAGGAATTGTTTTGAAACTTGTTCACATTACATCAATAAAAAAGCTAAACAGCTAGCCCGTCGTTAGCTTGGTCTGGTTGATCATTGGTGGCTTCCTCTTCTTCGCCCTCCTCCATATTCCCGGCCTCCTGGATTTCTTCAAAAAGAACGTGAAGTTTCTTTCAACCAGAGGAGGAGCAACCCACGGTTCACAGCCATCCTCCTGATCCTGCTGGGCAATGAAGGCTAAGTCATTGTCAGTATAAGGGACCACAGAGTGACCACCTCGAGCTGCAGAGTCAAATTGGCTTTGAGTCGCCCACCGAGCCAACTATTCAAGGGATACATCAGCTGTTGGGTCAACAAGAGCCCTTCGTGCCATATGACGCCGACCTGTATCATAAAAAAATCTTGGCCTTATCAATTATGGCAGAATAACACTCGTCACTCTCTTTGAAAGCTTCAACGACAGCCTCCTCCCAGGCCTTCTAAGCTGACAAGTGATCTTCAGTCATCTTCAAGATCCGCTCATTGGCCTCCTTGAGTTTCTTGGTCAACTCCCTGTTGTCATTCTCCAAGGTAGATTTGTCGGCCCTGACAGCGTCGACTTCCTCCTTCAACATAGCATTTTTCTTCTCAGACTCCTTAAGGGCGGCTAGGGCCTTGTCTCTATCAGCTTCAGCGGTATCTCGACACATTTTCATGGCATCATACGACGAATCCAGATCACCATATTTTTCCTTCCACTCATCAATCTCCTTCACCTTCCGGGCATAAGCACCAGTAGCTATCTTCTCCCGCTCGATGGTCGCTCTCCAGCCACTCTTGGCCTGCTCAATCACAGTCAAGGACTGTATCCACAAATAGCAATGAGTTAGCTCGACAAACAATTACATGCAAAAGAAATCAATAAATATGGCAACCAAAAATAACAGAGAAGAATAAGCCAACTAGTACCTCGCAGTGGGATAAGCCGAACCTATCAGCGAATTCCTCAGGAGAAAGCCCCTCCTTATCAAAGTGAGTCTGCAAGTTCAGATCTACAGCCCGTTGAATGATAGCATGTCCATATCCCAGCTCGGGATAACGGTGACTTGTGCAATCTATACCGGTCAAGGCGAGCACATCACTAAGCCTCGCTATTTCAGCTCGAACAAATCCTGGGCTAATTTTTGGAGGAGCTTGAGGGGGAGGATCATCCGAAGTGCTAGCTCCGTCTAAGCTTTGGCCGAGCTTCGACCTTTTCCTTGTCGTCTTCAAAGGAATGGCATCATCAGTAGGCTCATCCTCTCCTTGGTCCAGGCCGATCAAGTCTGTAGGTTTGAAGCCAGCCAGGTCGCGTATGGGACTGGACTTCATAGTCTTTTTCGAGGACATCTCAACCTCTACATTCTCAGCATGTTCGACATCGGGCTCATCAAGTAGCTTAAAGGGCCCCGACCCATCTACGGGAATCATTCCAGCTCCAACCTTGGGTAGTAATTTTTGACGATCAGTGGTTTCTTTCTCTCTCTGGGCCCGGGCATTCGTCTTACCATGGGATTTCTTGCTCCTTCACTGATCAGCTAGGCCAGAAATGCGGTTCATGTTTGCCTGTTGCTCTGGGGTCAATACTACATGGACAATGGAAAGAAACAGTTAGCAAAAGTGGTTGAGCTAAGAAAATGACAAGCAAAATATGGGCGAGTAAAAGTTCTACATATATGTACGAGCTAAAAAGTTCTACATGAATGTACGAGCGAAAATTCTACGTGCTAATAATTAATTGGCAAGCCAAAGGACAAGGGTAAGTAGAACACTTACCACCAACATGCTCTCCCTGATCTCTTCAGTAATTGGGAGTCTTTTGACAGAATTGGCATTTATCCTCAAACCTACCCAAGGCATGGGTCACCCAATCAGGATAAGTAGGGCCCCTTACTACTAGAGCCAAGGGAACTGCATCATCATCCCCTCCCTGCATCATGCCAGCTTGTATGTAGCTGTCCTTATCCGTCTGAAGGGTGACCCAGTTCACCGTGCCCATTTAAGCTACCAACCTCAATTAATCTATCAATCAAGTCTTTACTCCAGGAGGGAACCAGTAATCCTCCTCCTCCATCATCCCAGAATTACTTTCAGGCAAAGGGAACTTCCACCCTTTCCTGCTCTCCACCAATATCATATGGGAGTTCCATCCAGCTACCTTATCAGGAAAATTGATAAACAATCTGGGGGCTTTTATCCGAGCTGGAGTACTAAACCCACAGGTTCTCTTATCATAGGCTACCTTAAAAAATTCCCTAAAAATGTGGACGCAAGGTTCGTACCCAAGGAACCTATATACCATGGCGAAGCATATGAGTACTCGGCAAGTGTTGGCTCCTAACTGCATTGGGATAGCTCCCAGACACTCCAAAAATTCACAAACAAACGGATCCAACGGAAGGCGTAGACCGGCTTCAAATTGGCCGTAAAAGAAGGCCACCCTAGTAGGGTCTCTAAGTTTGTTCTCCCAACTCATCATATCAAACTCCTTGTCCGTCATGTGGGTTAGGCTGAATTCCTCTTTGTCGACCCCGTAATACTGATACAGTATCCTGAGCCGATCTTCTGAGCCCTTCCTCCCAGTTTTTGGCTTGGGAATCACATAGCCCCTTTCATTACGACCTGGGACCACCGAGGAGTAGAAGGCATCCACGATGTTGGTAGAGGGGGAGCTCGTCGTAGCAGAGGTCGTCGCCCTTTCCTAAGTCGACATATCTGAAGAATAACAAGAGGAAACAGGGGTATCAGTCCTATATGTAGACTCAAGGGACCTAGGAGACCTACAATGGGCAACCTAGATTCCCCCAGAAATCCTTTTCTACTCCTAGGGAAGGAAGGTTTATTGGGACCTCTGAGATAAAACAACACTATATGATCAAGCAGCTCGTAAAAGAGGTGAAAAGACATGATTCTTGGGTCATCAGTTCCTAAATCACCTAGGGTTTCTCCTACGGGTAGGTCTAGCTCGCCAAAGCATAAACCCCACCTGGTCAAGACAGAGGCGCATTCTCCGATGGGTATCTCCTTCCATACACCACCTAAATGCTTATACACTCTACGATTTACAGAGCAGCAGCCATACCCGGCACCAGGTTCACAGCTAAAAGTCCTAGCCATGGTAGAATCGAAAGGGAAGGAAAAAATTAAACCCTAATGTCAAGAATTAGAGGGGTACCTTTCTTAAAACAGTGAAGACGAGAGCTGGAAAGGAATCGGAAAAGCTCGAATGCGTCGGAGTAGTTGGAGATTTATATTCGCCTTCTTCCTCACTGGTTTGCTCAAGAATTGGGAATTTGTAAAAAACCGAAAAGGAAAAGGATTTTCCTTATATACTCTTGTTAATTATTTCCTGAATTGGGAAGGTTTTTTGGCTTCAAACGGTTAAAATTGTCATTAATTTGGAAAACGGTTCCCAAGGCAGTTTTTCAAACGTCAAAATTACAATGATTATGAAAAACGATGCTTCTATTAATCCAGCCATTCACAGTCAATGGCCAAGATTGATCCACGTCACCATTGGCCGACCAACCATCAGCTCGAGCCTCGACCTGCGACCTCCATCAAACTTCATCAACAGTTTCTTAACTTCCTGGTCTACAAATATCAACTCAGAAAGTTGGGGGCCACTGAACAAAATAAATATGACGGGCTAGGCCCAACGAGCAAGACCAGTTATCTACATATTATTGCCACCACATTCTCAGTGGGCTAGGCCCAATTATTATCAGGCCCAAGGCCAGTAGCGAGATCAGTCGACCTAGCTCATTGTCCGACCTCAGACGGTCCCGACCTAGCTTGATCTGACATTACGATCCAGATACTATTTCGGGTACAATCCGATCCTACCCATCAGTCAGGTTGACCTAGGCCCAACAGGCGACCTCGACTATCATAATATGTGACGACCTACAAAGTCCAGGCGTGAATACAACTCTTTCCATAACAGACTCCCTACAAATCAGGAGTTATTCATGGACAAGATCTCTTATGCATATCTGATCCGAGATTATAGAGATTTCATACAATCCTACTACAATTCTATCTCTCATCAACAACTATAAATACAATGCAATGTCAACCATTTCAATGTAATTGCTTTTTTGTTATTTGAGAATACATTGTTCCATTTAACTTATTAGCTCTCTATACACCATACTTACTCTCACGTCCGAGGGTCTTCGCCGGAGACCATTCCGACTAGTCGTCGGTTCTGTTTTCAGGTCAGAAGTCAGGAAATTGATCTTGCAGCTGGACGGAGATTGATTACGGCACGATTCTTGCAGCATCACGCAAAAAATGACAACGTTCGTATGCAAAGTAATTATTGTGAATATGAAAAGCAAAAATGTTGTTAGTATGAAAAATAAAGTAAGAAAGAGAAAGTGGGTAGGGCGTTTTTGTTGTGATAATAACAATTGGATCTTATTGTTCATTTTAAATAATAAAGCAATCAAGATCCTTATTTTGGGACAGACCAAAAAAAAAATTTAAAAACCTTATTATAAGACGAAGGGAGTACATGGAGGGCCACATCACCACTCAACTCTCCAACCTCTGTAGCAACCATCATTAACCACCACTAATTCGCTAATTCATATCAAAATCTATAAATATATAAAGGTTCAAGTGATTTTATCACTTTGTTTTCCCTCC